>CM040395.1:19571330-19793830 GCA_022702515.1 Ilyophis sp. 1 JC-2022 | reverse complement strand
TGTGCTCTGGGTGCTCTGCTTCAGTTATGAGCATGGGGTACACTAAGTGAGACATCGGACGAACAAAGAGAGGAAAATGTGGGGCGAGTGGTCTTATGGGGGGGGGGGGCTATTTCCATGCAGCTATTTCCTGCCATTGTTTTTGGGCTGAGGGTCGAGATGAGACCTGATCAGGTAGCCTGCCGGTTACCTCACGACAGTAGCTATGGGTCACCGGGGCAACCCTGGGAGGAGGGGGGGGGGGCTTCCTGGATATTTTGCCTTTGAAGTGCAGCAACATTACGGCTACAGAGGGCAGACCTATACACACACACACACAGGCACACACACACACACACACACACACACACACAGGCACACACAAACAAACACGCACGCACGCACATGCATATGCACACAGTCTGTAAAGACGCCCACTGCCCACAGACCTGTCCAGAGCCTGATCCAGTGATTGGCAGCTGCCAGACAGCGAGTCGTCTCCATTCCCAAAGGGATCCAGGATCTGAAAGGAGATTCAGGGCTGATCAGCAATCCACCAACCTCTCATTTTACAGGCATCTGCCCTGCTGTTCTGATATAACTGACAGTTTGTCTATCCTGTGATCTGATAAGCACAGAGACTGATAAGTGTCACAGACCCATACTCCAAAAGAGAACAGCACACATTATCCTCTCACTACCTCAATCTTCCCACTGAAACCACATACACCACATACACCACATGGCCAAAAGTATCTGGACACCAGGGCAGGAAATGAACTTTTCTTACAGGGGCTTTTCCCCCCCCCTTGTGAACAGGGGTGTTTCTAGACTGCTTTGATTGGGGGGGCATGAAGAGATGTTGCTGGGGTACAAAGGGGGGGAAGAAGTAGTGGGGGGCCCCAGAAAAGATTTGAGCCTTTTAAAATACATTTCCTGCATTTCTACACAACCTCACACAGGGCTTTTTCTAAAATAAAATGTTTAATTTATTAATATTTTGAAGATTTTGTTATTTTCAAAGCCCTAGATGAGATTTGAGATGCTTTCATAATATAAAGCTAAAGCATAGGCTAATCAGTATATTAGTGGATACGATCATTTTTATTACATTTTACATTTTTTGCTGACCAATGACAAAATTACAGAAAATTATGAACGCTAAAAAAAATGGCTATAACGGTGATTTTTTACAGAGTTTTCATTGGATGGGCAGACGATTCCTCTGGGTGGGCAAGGCCCACCCCAGCCCACCCGTAGACACGCTCCTGCTTGTGAAATAAGTTTTGAGGGAATTTTGGGGCATTTCCATGGCAATTATATCAAATGTTGGGGAAAAAAATTTATGCTCCATGAAAGACAATTATTCAATGACACATATTGAATAATGCATGTATATTTTATTGTAAGGTTAGAGACAGTCGCAGCTAAAATGTTAACTGAGCACAGGTGCATAAAGATAAGCAGAGATCGTTATGCCTGTATAATTTGCCTGTATAACTTGATTGACTTGTGAAAAAAAACAATCGCTGCTCAGATAAAAAGTAGACTCATCAATGGCTTTGCCAAAACTGATTGGTCAGATTTTCTATAGAAGTTTTTAAAAAAAAATCTTTTTTAAAGGTTGATGTGGTAAAGGGTGTAATGAGGGGTTGGGGATGGGGAGGCTCATTTGTGTTTTATTGCCTTGAGTTAATGGAAGAGCTGCTAGCTGCAGACGAGTCTGCTGAAGGCTCTGAATGCAAACTTACCGCGTGTTTGTCGGTTATGTTTTCGTAAATTGTGGATTCGCCAGCAGAAATCACGGTATCTAATCGGTCCCCCCCGCCCCCCCCTAGAGGCCACGTTCAGCGAGGATCATTGACTTGAACCAACTCTGGAGGTGACGCAGCTGGCAACGTCGTCTTTTTTTTATTTTTATGAGAAAACACTAGTAGCTGGTAGCAGCTGTCACTCTGTGTGGAAGAGAAGAGGCCTGTCCTTAAATCTGACTTTGAGTCACATTTAACAAATACAGACAAAACATTTTCTGCCCCCGTCATCCAATTTCGGAGGGCAATTTTTGGGCACTTTGGCCTGAGCCCTCGGTAATTTCCGACCCTGATAAGACAAACCTTCTAATTTGTGGATTTGGCTATTTAAGCCACACCCATAAAATCCATCACACAGCCATGCAATCTCCATAGACAAACATTTGCAGTAGAATGGGCCATAATGAAAGGTTCAGTGATTCTCAATGTGGCACCATCATAGGATGCCACCTTTCCGACAGTCGGAAAAGTCAATTCGTCAAATTTCTGCCCTGCTAGAGCTGCCCCAGTCAACTGTAAGTGCTGTTATTGTGAAGTGGAAACATCTAGAAACAACAACAACTCAGCAGCGAAGTTGTAGGCCACAGAAGCTCACAGAATGGGACTGTTGAGTGCTGAAGTGCGTAACATGAAAAAATCTTCTGTCCTCACTACCGAGTTCCAAACTGCCACTGGAAGCAATGTCAGCACAAGAACTGTTTGTCTGGAGTTTCATAAAATGAGCGAGCAACCTCACACAAGCCTTAGATCACCATGCTCAAGGCCAAGCATCGGCTGGAGTCGTGAAAAGCTCACCGCTATTGGACTCTGGAGCAGCGGAAATGCGTTCTCTGGAGTGATGAATCACGCTTCACCATCTGGCAGTCCCACAGACCAATCTGGCTTTGGCGGATGCCAGGAGAATGCTACCTGCCCGAATGCATAATGCCAACATGGTGCATGCTAAGCTCCTTAGTTCCAGTGAAGGCAAATCTTAATGCGACAGCATACAATGACATTCTAGACATTGCTGTGCTTCCAAGTTTGTGGCAACAATTTGGATAAGGCCCTTTCCTGTTTCAGCATGACAATGCAGCCATGCACACAGCGAGGTCCATACAAAAATGTCAAGATCGATGTGAAATAATTTTACTAGCCTGCACAAAGCCCTGGCCTCAATCCATCAAACACCTTTGGGATCAATTGGAACGCTAACTGCAAGCCAGGCGTAATCGCCCCAACATCAGTGCCTTGTGGTTGAATGGAAGTAAATTCCCACAGCAATGTTCTAACATCTAGTGGAAAGCCTTTCCAGGAGAGTGGAGGCTGTTATAGCAGCAAATGGAGACCAACTTCATATTAATGCCTATGATTTTGGAAAGAGATTTTGGACCAGATACTTTTGGCCATGTAGTGTAGTAAAAATCTGAAAAAACATATAAGAATGCACACCCAAAAGAAAGAAAGGTGTTGATTATCGGTCCATTGAATCAGAGAAAATATATGAGAATCGCACACTTATCTCCATGCAAAAATAATTTTGGGTGTAGACTTTGATGAAGGCACATTGCCGAAACATGTTGGTGGTAACTTAAAATTAAAATTATTTTTGTGTGCGATTCTCATATATTTTCTCTGAGCAATTTAGGTACCTTGCTTAAGTGTACAACAGCAGCATCCTACCTGAGAATTGAAGGTTCCCTAACCATTATACTACAGTGCCGTCCAGTTCCCTTATGCTGTTAAGAGATTGGGGAGGGGGGGGGGTTTATAAAACCAGAGAAGTGACTTATGTTGTGGTTCAGGAAAGGAGAGGGGTGCGATTCGGGTAAGGGGGGGTCAAACTGGTTCAGAAAAGGAAAAGGGGTGCGATTAGGGTAAGGGGGGGGGGGGGGGGGGGTCAAACTGTGGTTCAGGAAAAGAGGTGGGATTCAGGTAAGGGGGGGGGGGGTCAAACTGTGGTTCGGGAAAAGAGGTGAGATTCAGGTAAGGGGGGCTCACACTCTGGTCCAGGGTTTCGGGGATGAATTCGCCCTCGCTGTGGATACTGGTGTAGGAGCCCTGCCTCGCGATCTGCTGCTGCTCCTCCGGGACGCTGCCAGGCGGGGGTGAACTACGACCCGTGTGCAGAGAGCCTGGGGGGTTAGGGTTGGGAGGTTGCGGGGTTGGGGCATTGGGGGGGAGGGGAGAAGAGAGACGGCGTGTGGGGAGCGATTAGGAGAGGGGAAAAAAAGCCTAATTTCTTTAAAATCCTGCCTTTGAAATAAAACCCCACACACTGAACACCCCCCTGGAAAACACTGTTATATTATCACCCACAGGTATGAACAGTAAACTGTAGCGCTTCCTCATTCAACAGTAAAAATATACAACAGACAGCATCTACACCCCGTCCACTGCCTGTCACCGTTCCTTTATGTTTGTGTGAAACCAGGCAGGGCAGACCTCCCGATAGCACAGCCCGACGACCAGGGCGCTGGAGCGTGGCCCCGTCTGCGAGCGCCGCTAGCCAAGCGTGGCAATTTGCGATCCCGCCCGCCCCGCACAGTCACCTCTGGGGGAAACAGCCGGTGCCGGGACACGCCCCCCCCCCTCCCCCACGGGGATTCGCAGACGCCCCCACACGCAGTTGTGGGCCGGTCGAGCGTGACCTCTCTAGACCGGGTTCAGATCAACGCATAAACCACAGGCAGTTGAAGAAGTGGCGCGCTCCACGACTCCCTCCTGGTCACTGTCAGACAGCGGGCAGCTAACGGTGTGGGAGTTTAACTCACTCTGAGGCAGGAAGTCATGGGGTGACTGTACAATCACACTCAGTGGTTTTCTCAGCATGCACTGTGAGTGGCGATTAAAATCGGCGCTTTCATCGGTCTTCATGAGAGGCGCCGCCCCATTTTCACTGCTCTACTGTAGTCTGTGTGAGCGCGGTCCATTCCAAACCACACCCCCCGAATGCTAAAACATGCACACTGAAACCCAAAGGGTTTGATAAACAAATGGATACATTGTGCACTAGAGGGTAAAAGATGGTCTTACCCTAGTGCACTATGTGTGACCAGAGGGTTGAAGCTACCTTACTGGATGTTGAAAATTGGCAGCATGTCTGTCGTTGTTTGATGGAAAAGACAGGGTAATGTCTCGAGGAAGCCGTTAAGACTGCACTCTACAAGCGACAAATCACTCCGCACTTTAGCTGGAGTGATTGAGTCGGAAGTCTGAGCTTCCTGATTTAGCCGCGTGGCATGGCATCGGCGCACGCGCGTCTTTCTGTACCGTCCTTCAGCTCGGTTCCGTATGACACCTATCGGTCACCCGAGTCACGCATAAGCAGTTCTGCCTCTTTTGCTTTGGCACCTCAGTTACGCCTCGATGCCGTTCGGCGGCTGGGATCGATGTCTCAGAGAGCCGGCCGCTGTCTTGCGCGGGACGTGGTCTCACAGGGTGCATTAGCCTGACAAATGATCCGTGAGAAAAACAGGTATTTCTTCTGAGGCGGTGAACAGGTAAGAATGCGCGAGGGGCCCGCAGGCTTTGCACACCTTCGCTAATTAGACAAAGGATACCTCGGTGGCACAGCGGGGTACTGAACGGTGCCATTACGTGAGCAATATGCAGACTGAGCACAGTCTCAGTAAAGCGAATACACACTAACAGCTCATTAGGCAGAGAGAAAGAGACAGAGCAGTGAAGAGACAGAAATTGAGGAAATAAAGTGAGAGAGAGAGAAAAAAAGAAGTGAGAGGGTGCAAGGGAGAGATAATAGGAGGATAAATTAAAAGAAATTGTGAGAGATAGGTAGAGAGAGGTGAAGAGAGACAGAAAATGAAGAAGAAAAGACAGAGAGAGGGAAAGCAAAAAAGGAAGAGTGAGCGGTAGGATGGACAGATTAAGAAAAAGAGAGAGACGATTAAGAGATGCGTGTAGTGAGAGAGCGAGTGAGTGAGCATGAAAGAGACACACAGAAAGAGACAGAAGAAAGCTCCGTTTGGGTTTTTTTTTTAACGCAGTGCACATCCTGCGGACTCACCTGTGGAGTGTTTCCGTACCCTCTCTGAGCCTTTGAAAGGGGAACCCTTCAGGTCTCCCAGAGATTTGGATGACCTCATTTCAGACTGTTTATCCTCTCTGCTGCTGACCTGTAGCAACTGCACGGAGGACGGGAGAAAAAAGTGTGAGTGTCCCAATTTGGAAATACTCTATTCCTCTTGTTAATCATCTTGACAATCTCAGCTGGCTTGGTTCTAATACAATCTGAAAGCACTACTAAAGGCTACTTCACACTCACATGCTGTTAACTGACTCATAAGGGTCAATCGCTAATATATTTGGCAGAGGATTAAAATGTCTGTACTGTCTACAGCAGCTTAATAAATAAATTTGGGAAACTTCAATATTTTCCAAAGTGGGTGAGTATATTCCTAAAAAATTTTTTTCCATTCTCCTCCCAAGCTTGAATAGGTGAACTGACTGAACCTATAAAAAAAAATTCTAAATTCAAAATTTAAATATATAAACTAATAATTGCACATGGAGGATCCTAGGAAAGCTTGGCCAACAAGAGAGTTGTCAGCGGATGCAAAACATTCAAACGATGCACGACAAGGCTACCACAACGTTGCCACAATGTTACAGACACGTCATAATGCACACGGGCTGGCTCACGTGGTTGTTCTTCGGACTCTTGACCAGAATTCTCAGACTGGCGGAGGCTGGGGCCCGGTCCAGATTTTGCACGGCCCGGTCCAGATCCTCCTGGGACTGAAGAGGCAACAGAACCTGTGGCACAGACAGAGGGGCTGGGTCGGGAACTATGGCACTGGATGTACAAAGAGAGGTCTGCCAGTTCAAATCCTGTCATACAGTTTGCCTTATAGGACTTGGGAACATACATAAACCCTTAAAATAAGGAGGACTGGGTTTAAATCCTTGCTGTAATGGAGAACCTTCAGCAGGGGAAGCAGCCCACAAAATACTTAGAAATTCCTGCTTTATCACCTTCAATAATACATGAATCACAGAGTCATATTTCCTCTTTTTGGGACTACAGCTGGTCATGACCCCCCCTATTGAGAAATGGCTTGATCTTGAGGTCTCACAGAATGAAAGCCCGCCTCACTTTTCACATTGCATTTCAAAACCAATGTTATGTTATTTGTTATGATGGACCTGTTCCAGACTTGAAACAGCAGTTCTTTATTGGTCAATGGTCATTTAAAACAGTCATCCCCGCCTCTATTCAGTCAGTTTGTCCTGCTAACATCGCAGCGCAACGTTCGTGAGAGAATGTTTAACAGTGTCGGAGGTGAATTAGATTATTTATTTATTTAATTAAAAGTGAAATCAAAACACATTTGTTAATGTATGCTTTAGTATCATGGTCTGTTCATGGAAAGCCAATAGGCTTAAAATCCTGAACGCATTTTAAGCTTGCAAATCAACTAGGTTACAGTAAGTCAGCTAATAGCTTACTAGTCTCTTGTGAATGGTGTATATTAGCCTCACTTGCACATTGTACTGTGATGCCATGTAAAAATAATCTCATTCAATTTGTCAGATAGCAGCTATGTTGTTTCTCTCGCAGTTATTCTTCAATCAGTAGTTCCAGAGAGACGAGAGAAACAACGCTCGTTGAATTCACACAGCTCCCAAACTGTAGAGGAAAGTGCCCCCCCCCCAACAGCCCCCCCGCTTTGGGTCACCCCTTTGTCCTTGGTTTTCATCCACCGCAGAGGTTTACAAATTGAACAAAGACCATGCTGGTGACCTCATACCACAAAGAATCTCAGATTAAGGAAGGTGCTAGCATTGTGGTCGGTCAAATTGAACAGTGAATGTATTCATGCCACAATGTGATACTCTGTACAGTGTCTGCACTGGACCTTGTGTTAAATGGGGCAAACGTAAAGCTGTGATATCTGTAATTCAAACCTACACCCTTTATTCCACTTGCCCACCACCCAAACAGCGAACTGTTGGTCTTATGATTTCAGTCACAACAACACACTCCATTGAACTGGAGCACAGCTCACATAAATCACTGGAAAAGTAGGTCGTCTGACAGTAAGTAATGTTCAAACTTGCATTCTAAATATACTTGGGAGTATTAACGCTATCCTGGTGTTGCAGCCTTACCCTTACAAAACTGGATAGTTTGCCGCAAACTTGCAGCTAATATGTAACGCATTTGCGGCAAACTAAATAGTTTTCCACAAAATGTTGCCAGAGGTTTGTTAGAGTTTGCCAGAAGTGAATGGCAGTTCTCACAAAGCTAATTTGCATGTGAAAATATGAGTTTGCTGCAAACTTTTGGCATTGTTGCCACAGGTTTGCAGCAAACTTATATTTTCACAATCTTTTTGTAAGGGTATAGTTTTGCCACCGCTAGCTGGAATTGTCAGTCTGTAGGTGCATTTCTGAGAGGTGATTCTCCTGGCAGTCCAGGGTGAGAGCTCTACCTCTTTATCAGCGTAAAACAAGTCCATCTTCTGTCCAAAAGCATTGGTCACCTTCTCAAGGAGCTCTCTGTGCTTCAGGGGGCGCTGGAATAAGATTATCCTGAGCGGGAAAGACACGGTGAGGTCAGCCACCTTGTTTCAAGGGGCTGTGTGCATTTTCACAACTGACTTGTAAGGTGTATAGCAGGGTTACTCAACTCCGGTCCTGCAGAGTCGCAGAGTCTGCTGGTTGTTTGTTTTCACTTTAATATCAGGAACCAAATCTGACCAAAGACGAGGTGAGTTTACTGTGTAATAAACAGCTTTAATGACTAAATTAAGTGCTGAGCAACAATGAAAACCAGCAGTCCCTACAGGCCTTCGGGACCATAGATATAGAACCATAGATATGACATATCATGGAATGTAATAGTAATTTGGAATTCTGAAATGGAAAAATTTGGCAGCCATCTTACTTGAGTAGAGCTATAATAGGAACCTATGGCAAAGTGTCATGTACTTTCTAACCGACTGTGATGTCATAATCGGGTCTCAGAAGCCAGATAGCTGATAATTGGCTCATAGATATAAAACCATGGTTACTGGCCACCATCTTACCTGGGTATGGTCTCATAAATTGTGCCATTAACTGTGACATATGTCACATCTACAGTTCTATATCTATGCCTTCAGGACCAGGATTGAGATCCCTGGTGTATACACTGCATCCATAAATATTGTTCTCCCATTGCTGTGGCATGACTGCTTGCTGACACAAAAATCTGCCTGAACACCTTGACGCCCCTTATCAAAACTGTTTCCAGATCAGCTGTTATCATGACCTCGCTTCGCATCACTTCCTGTTCACTTCCCGACTCGCATCGTGCTGTGCGATGTTTGCTCAACCTTAGCACCTACATCTCTGCCTCTTCTGTACCCACAATGCACTGCAATAGCTCCCAGATTCACCTCTGCTAGGCTACAGCAGCCATCCATCCTAACCTTTAATATGTAGGAAAGCATCTGACTGAGAGAACACAAACACTTCATCCCTGCTCAAATCCTGCAAGGAATGTTCCCTCAAGCATAGTTCTTTCTGACATCACTAAGCAGACAAATCACTATATGGGCTGAGGGTAAGTTTGGAATAGAAAAATACTTAATTGTGGGACATACATTTACTTGAAATGAGCACACTCAATGTTTTTTTTAACGTCTTTGTTGGGCTCTGAATATATTGCAGTTTTTTTGTACAACGCAATAAATAACAAGCTGAATTGTCCTGTTATCTTGTGAGCCAAAACCTGGATAACACCTATAGTGGAGAAAAAAGTCTATTTGCTATTCTAACCCCAGGCATAACCATACACAGTAGCTATAGTAACTGGCAATTATGCATTCTCTGTAGACAGCTAGCTGTTGACAAGGACAAGAATATCCAGAATAATGCATTAGTTAATAAAGCAATGTCCTGCATACTTATCATATAATGGTAACTGTACTTGCATGTGGCAGGTTTTTGACGGGGTTTTCTCTAGATATTTGAGCAGACTCTGTAGACACTATAGCAGTGGCCTGCAAAAATACATTAGCCAACGGAAGTGCAGGGGAATTTCTCCACCTTCACCTGCACTGACTCACCACAGCGCAGAGACATTTCTCTTTTTTAAGGCTTGCTAAAACTGTCAGAAGGCTCTCTGTCTCTGTGCGGGACTGCCTAGATCCAGCCCCTCCTAGGGTCGCTGTGGCAACCCAAGTGACTGACAGGTTGGGCCCAGCCCACGGTGCGATGAGGTCATTAACAAGGCTCAGGAAAAGGAGTGTCCTGGCCTGCACTCGTAGAAAGTTGCTGCCAGCCCTGAGCGCTGGCCACCCAAACAGTCAACATGGGCCTCCGGCACAACGCCCACCGTCCGGCAGCATCGGTGAGGTAGGGGCGTGTGGGGGGGGGGCAGGGCTGATGCGCTTCCTAAAGACGTGGAACAGCAGAAAAGCTACAGGAAGCCGTTTTACACCTTTGCTCTCAGCTCGCCGAAACACAGGCCGACACTCCACTTCCCTTAACCCCCCAAAAAAACCTGCGCCTCTATTCATAAAGGAGATCAGAGTACGAGCACTGGTCTAGGGTCAGTTTAGCCTTTCAGCTTACAATGGACAAGGTAAGGATACGGTCAGGAGAAACCTGATCGCAGATCAGCACTCCTATTCCGAGACACTTTATGAATATAGGCCGCGGTGGCTATGATACACTCATGAAACTGTGGTTGACGGGGTTTGACGTACAATGCTTCTGTAAATGGAAATGCTTTCTAATCAAAACCCCAAAATACCTGAATCAACAGCCCTGTTGAAGTCCTCATTGGTCGCTTGCGTTCAGTGATAGAATTCTCAGTACACAAAGCCCCTGACACAAACAGCAGAGGCATCTGGCCAGAATAAAAGTGTCATTATTTGTACCCTGATATAGCAGATAGGGGGGGCCCCTTCCCTCCGCCCTGCTCCTCCGATTTCAACTCTGCAGAATTAAGCCCAAATGCTTTGTAGACTGTGTCCAATTAGGACTGTGGTGTCTGGTGCTCTGAGGCTATATTCCCCTAGCTGTCTGTTTTTGCTGAGAGCCCCTGAGAAAGTGCCCGCTATCCCGCGCGTTTCAGCTCTGTGTCTGTAGCTCGTCTGAGCGGATTCACTTAACGGACGGTAATTTCGCCCTACTTTTGGATCGCCTTCATCTCGCCAGCCACTCGCAAATCGGTGCCGCCTCAGTGCTTCAAATCAAAACAAAAAAGGGATCTTTCTCAAAGCAGGGACCGTTTTAATTTTGTTTTGCTTAAAGTTGTTTGCATATAACCAGTCAACACATCCAAGATGTTTTTAAAAGCCTTCAGTTCTGAGGACAAGCAGTTACCCCCTGACTGAACCCATCTATATGTAAACGAAACAAGTTTCTTTCCAATTAATTCACAGTATCATTTGTCCTCAGAAAGTGCACATCATTTTACCAAGTGCAGTCTGGAAGGTTCTTTTGATGTGCCAGTAGCTTTGGCAATCAGAGCAGTGCAGCTTTGTAAAACAAGAGCTCTCTGATGCTAATTGTATCTCCAGTCATACTGAACACCAGCACAATGTAAAAGCAGGTCGTGCAGTTTCCAACACCTGGTATTTGGGTGGTTTGGCAGAGAACTATGGTCTGACATCTGCATTCACTCGATCTATCATGCATTCCAAAGCACAGTATCTAATTTCAGAATAAAACCACGCAGGCCCTCGCAACGGAAAAACTTATTCAAAACTAAACTTCCAAATGGCTCTCGGCGTTGCACAGGCCGATACATAATTTCCGTTGGAAAAACAACGTAGAAAGTTCCAGAATAAAATTAAGTTTCTGTCACTCCTTAAAAAAACAACCTTCGAAGGACTGGCTGTGTAATGCACCCAACACCTGAGGCACTTCTTCCAATCTCTCTTGTAATTGTGAAGAAAAACATACTTTTAAATGAGGACGGTGGAAACAAATGGTTCCTGACACAACTTGATGAATGAACTTTAGGCCTTTTTTAACCTCTCAGGTTCTGTGCAATGCTTTTATTCAGTCTACAACATTGGCCATGTGGTCTACTCCAAACTGTCTCATGAAAGCTCAAAATTGATACCATTAAGTCTGAACTATTCTACCCCTGCTCCCTCTACCACTGATGGTATCCCCATCTGTCAATCATGCACTGTCTGATCATTCCTCTCCCCAAGTCCATAGTGTGCCTCCACTCTATCGATGGCTGAGTGACCGAATGACCCTCTGTCTTTTTCACCTTTCTCTATGTGCAGCACGATGCTATAAGCTTGATCTGCTCTTACGCACTTTATGTTGTCTGTTATCACAAAAAATTAAAAAATAAATAAGGGGAACTTCCAACTCACCTTTTCTCCCTCTCGTGCTCCAACTTTACTCGCAAGTCCTGACGGCGCAAAAGATAAGAATCAGCACATCATGCCTGAAGGCAGATAAGAGCGTTTAACATGTTCTGATCTGTACAAGGCCAAGAAATGTTGTGTACTGAAACCTGAAAGTCAGTGTTATGGTCTCCATAGCAATGAGAGAAAAACAAAAAAATATGACCAAAGTGTACCACAATGGAGAACAAAATTCCTTTATGTAAAGACAAGGTCAAACACAAATAAAAGCACATTCTTTAATGTGGACCTTAAACCGGGAGTTGTTGTTTATAGCCCACAATGAACTGCAGAGCGATAGGAACGACGATCGCCCTGAAGACTTTGCGTAAAAATGCAAAGTCAACTGAAACCATTAGGACATTAAATGTCTGATGCCATAAATTAACTTGGGATACAAATCACACAGTACCTGGGTAGGTTTGTCAGGACGAGGTCATGCAGTAGAAAAAAAAAAACGTGTCTTGTCTGCAGCTTGGGGTGACGGCAAGATAACACTAAAGTCACAAAAGGGCATGTGGTTTCACACTAGCTTTCCTCGGAAAACGCAGTATTTTCGAGACTGTTCCTGCAAAAGAACGAATCTTCTGGATTTGAGGTCCCATGAAAAATGAGGGATCTCTCTCTCATGTAATAATGGTTTCAGTTTGGTAATGGAATCCTCAGTGACCCCAAGGCAGAACGCTACAGCTTGAACCAGTGGGATTAAAACCAGGATTTGTTGCTATGCTGCCCCAAAGCAACTGTCCCAGATGCATTCAGGTCTACAAACTGGGCTGTGTTTTTTTCAGTCTGAGAAAAGGATATAATACTACTCCCACTTGAAGGTGGAGCGGATTGGTGTACGGCCACTCTTCTATGTGTGTGTGTGCGTGTGTGTGAGAGAGAACATTTGACATTTTTAACTATGGATGGATGTGCATGGTTGATAACTGTTGGAATGAATTACTTTTAAACAAAGGCTTTAGGGCTGCTACATAATGTGCATGTAATTACAAACAGGCATCTCATTTGATGCCAAAAGGAGGGGTCCTCTGGTTTTAAAGGGGCCCTTAACTAGGCCACCTGGCAAGAAGAGACAATTGTCATGGGTGTGGAGGGTGTATGAATTCTGTGCCAGTTCTGCCCTAGGCAAATGAGGTCAGAAATAAGCTGCTTTCGTCGTCCCAGGTGACGGCGGGAAGCACGTGAGCTAACAGCGGGCACGCCAGAGACACCTTCAGCCTTGTGTCATGCAGAAAGAATGATGTGGAATAACAGCAGAAAATACACACAGGCATCCACTCGCCCTTTACATTGCATGTTGCTGTGGTTTCAGGCTCATATTTGGTGTTCAACAAGGGAATAAATCACAGAGACTTTCGGTTATGAGTTCATGCTGTACGGCTGGGACACATCTCGAGCAGGCACTCGGCAGACACTGGCTGTCCTTTAAATCAACAGATACATTTCTCTCCCGCTGCTGCAAACTCTCGGCAGGCCACACTCTTCAGAATGGCTCTGTTAAAATGAAGTTCTATCCAGATGCCTTCCTAACCATTATAAGTCACTACTTTTTTCTGCATTACGCTTCAGTTGTGGTGGCCGATTTATTTTCAAAATAACTGATTGGGAAGCTGGCTTCACGCAGAACTCCCCCGAGACAGAAATGACGAAATGGAAACATTGCCTCTGCTTTAATGCTGTGGCCAAGGGTGAATTCCCCAGAATTCAGCTCTGCACAAGACTCAGATCATTTCATCTGTGCTGTGCAAAATCAACCAAAAGGAAGCCACAAACACTCTATGTTTGGCCAAGTCATCTAGTGAAACTTCATTTGGTCAATTTCGGCAGAACCTTCCACTAATCATTTGTCGTGTAGAGGTCAAAATACATTACTGACTCAAGTGCGATGAGGTAATCATTTGAACATGTCACCCAAGCTCCTGAACCTCAGGGGTGTAGCAGAAGATCCAGGTCTTCAGCAGGTGTCCCAGTCATGGAATCTGAGGCAATGGGAAGTAGATTTGGGAGCAGGGGATTGTGGGTAAGCAGAAGCATACCTGTCTGAGGGCCGGGGCCTTGGTCTGAGGCTTGCTGCTGTTGAGTTGGTTGCAGCAGCGCCCCAAAGCTGCCAGGTCCTTCATGATGGAGTGAAGAGCTTCCTCGTCATCTGGGGACACAGAGGTCACACAGGGGTTATACTGGGGTCACACTGGGTATTTCTGTGACACAGTCACAGGTCCTAAGGGCCGTAGCAGGCATTCCCTCTCCTCAAAGAAAGGCTCTGGGACAAAACACAACCAAGGTACACAAACAGCACTATGGTGAGCTCTAGACTGTTGTACACTGGCAGGTACACCTCCAAATATTTGTAAATAGCATGCCCAGGCCATCATTATAACTGAAGGGGATTATGCTAGATGCAATGGTTTGTGATGATGTTATTCTGTGTTGTATCATAATCAAGTTTTACAGGATAAAGAAATTGATCTACGGGGAGAAATCTTTTCGACTGCTGCCGCAGCTGTGTCCATGGTTTTCTACCCTCCACCAACACAGATTCCCCAGACCATTGGTCCATTGAGAGAGTGCCCTCTAGCTCACTGGAGACTCATTACACTAAATGGCAACAGGTGTTGCTGAACTCAATAGCTCAACAACACTACTGTTCAAGGTTTATTGATAACGGTACCAGATGATAAAATAAATCAGGCATTTAGCAGATGCTCTTGGCCAGAGTAATGTACAGACAAATTTTTTACATACATTCATATGTACAGCTGGATACTTTGCTCAAGGGTACGGCAGCGGTAGTTATACAGTGCCCTCCACAATTATTGGCACCCCTGGTAAAAATGGTTATAAAAAATTCACCGTTTGGTGAATTAGCTTAATCTCACTGAATTTTTTTTAAAAATCCCACCTTTAATTGAAGTGTATTTATTCTGAGAAAATAATCCCTCATCAAAATTTTTTTATTTTTAACAAAACCCCTGCATTTAGCATTTAATACTTTGTACAACCTCCCTTTGCCAATAAAACAGCACTGAGTCTTCTCCCGTAACATCTAATAAGGTTGGAGAATACAGAGCAAAGAATCTGAGACCATTCCTCTTTACAGAATCTCTCCAGATCATCCAGAGTCCTAGGTCCTCTCTGGTGCACTCTCCTCTTCAGCTCAGCCCACAGGTTTTCAATGGGGTTTAGGTCAGGGGACTGAGATGGCCATGGCAGAAGCTTGAATTTGTATTAAGTTAACCATTTCTGTGTTTATTTGGACGTATGTTTTGGATCCTTGTCCTGCTGGAAGATCCAACGACAACCCAGTTTTAGTTTCCTGGCAGAGGCAGACAGATTCATATTCAAAATTTTCTGGTATTTCATGGAGTTCATGATGCCATGTACCTGAACAAGGTTCCCAGAGCCATTGCAGGAAAAACAGCCCCAAACATCACAGAACCTCCACCATACTTAACAGTGGGAATCAGGTTATTTTCGGTACAGCCATCCTTCTTTTTACGCCAAACCCACCTTGAGTTTGAAAAGCTCATTTTTCGTTTCATCCGACCATAGAACACGGTTCCAGTCAAAGTTCCAGTAGTGTTTAGCAAACTCCAGGTGAAAAGACAGGAAAGGCTTTTTTCCGGCATGCCTTCCAAATAATTTGTTGGCATGGAGGTGACATCTAATGGTAGTTTTGGAGACTTGATGACCCCAAGATGCTACTTTCCTCTGTAATTCTCCAACAGTGATCCTTGGAGATTTTTTTGCCTCTCTTACCATCCTCCTCACTGTGCGTGGGGGCAAAATAAGGGGGCTAATGGTAGATATGGCCATTTTCAACTGAGGAGATATTTCTTATAGCCATTCCCTGACTTAGCTCAACACGCTTTTCCCTCATTTGATTTTTGTGTTCTCTTATCTTTCCCATGTTGATGTACGAATAAGGGAATATGGCCTCTGTGTCGCCTCATATTTATACCCCAGTGAAACAGGAAGTCATGGATTACTGCTTGAAAGTTCCTAAACACTCTGTTTAAAAAAAAAACGTTAAACATTTAAATATAAATGGAAAAAATGCTTTAGTTACATTTTGTTCATAAGAATTTCTAGGGGTGCCACGTGGGTGGCACACGTGGTTTTGTTAAAAATAATTATTTCTTGATTTTGTTTTCTCATAATAAATTTACTTCAATTAAAGGTTGGATTTTTCTCATTTTTTCAGTGTGAGATTAAGCTAATTCACCAAACAGTGAATTGTTTATAACGCTTTTTACTCATCTTTACCAAGGGTGCAAATAATTGTGGAGGGCACTGTAGATGAGTTACAAACCCAGTTCCACTAGGCCTATACACGTCTGCCCTACCACCACCTCTATATAAATAGAATATACTTGAAAATATAAAATCCACATTCTCAAGATTAAATCCATTTGCAAAAATCTAAAAGAAAGCAGTACTATAGACACACACACATATTAGTGTATATAATATACTGTATGTACCATGCGATATATTTTGTAATGTGATAAAAATGTCTTTTGCATAGTTTTGATAGCACACTGAAAAAAATAAATGTTTTTCAGATGGCCAAAAAGAAACATTTCACCCTGCAAACCTTCCCTCAATACTCTTTGATTGACACACATCTCCTCAATCTAAGGGGTTTCATCCATAACTGGAGAGTCTAGTCATCCTTCAGGGTTCTGCCTGATTAAACGGCCGCTTGACACCGCCAGCTCATTTAGATCTCTCCCTTTCTTTGTAGAAACAAACGTGAAGCGTCGAGAAGGTGCTTTTAATAACAGAAAAAAACGTGTTTGTTGAAGACCAGCTCAAGGTGAAGCCGTGCAGGAAACTGAATACAGTGCTCTTGAGCTGATCATTAATCTCTTCAACCGGAGCAATGAAAATATGCGCTTAAAGATTTCTCAGTGGCATGACCAGCGGCACCCGAGAGAAAGACGCGCGTTCGCACTAAAATATGCGCCAAAGTCCAGTTTTGAGATACATGGGTACAATATGCTTTCAGCTGACAACAGCTCAGCCTTGTGTTTGTGTAAAAAAAAAAATTATTATATTGATATTTCAAACTGGTATTTCAAATTGTGTTCTATTAGACTCTGATACAGAGTCTACTAAATATCAGCAGATTAACTAAAATGTGGGTGCGTTCGGGTCAGATATCCCGCTTTCCGAACTCAGTGGCAAGTACTATCGGCAAGTGTGAAATAGCAAACTGGGAATCCGAATCTACTGCTTTCATTATTATTATAACCTTACTGAATTGTCACAGTAATACTGAGTTGTTTTAAACGCATATTAAATTTGTGCGCTACGTAAGTCGCCCAGGCTAGTGAGGTCAGAACGAAGCTGCTTTCGTCACCCCGGGGCGATGGCGACAATGACGGGGATTTATCAGCGCAACAGGCTTGATAAGGCATCGTCATTCAGTCAAAAAAGGCCTCCGCTTCATCTTCCTGCTACAATACGCTTTGTAAGAAGAACAATCAAGCTGATGGGAAGTCATGAATTAGCGTTTTGAGGACATCTAATAAGCATATTAGCTGTAATTATGTCTGAACTCCAATTTTCCACAGCCATTAAAACAACATGCACCTCGACAAAATGCAGACTGTCGTTACCATGGTAACAGCAGCAAGAATTAACAAAAAAAATATTGAGAATTCTCTCCATGTATTCTGCCCTTGAATTGAGTCCCCAGCCCCTCAAAGTGGTTTGTACTAGGGATGCACCGATACCATTTTTTTCAGACCGAGTACGAGTACGAGTACTCACTTTTGAGTACTCGCCGATACCGATACCGATACCATTTTTTGTGTGTTTTTTTAAGTATGAGTACTTTATAATAATACTGTATAATAATACCACAATAATGAGACGGCTGATTTTGAAGATACTGTGTTTATTTTCTCCTGTTGATGGAGCACAGTCTATCAATTTACTGATTATTTAAATCAAATGAGGTCCAATAAAAATAAATAAATAAACATAAATAATAACCAAAATAAAACTGTACAGTCTTTTGTGCATCATTCTATTTATACTGGAACGTCAAAGTATAAGTGACCCCTAACCCTTACCACTAATATACATGGTCAACTTAACAGGGGGGGGGGGGGAGCTGACTGTAAAAAAACGATTGTGAAATAGGCCTACATACATTATAGGCTAACCTACTGTACTGACATGGAACAGCCTGTGTGCTATCTAAAGACTAGGTCTAATGCTGCTTATTGGCATAATGTCCTTTTCAACCATCAACCTCAGAGAGTCCTACTGAATTGACTAGCCTATATGAACTGCTGACTACCGCACCAGCCTACATAATTGTCAACCGAATCAGTTACTCTCTGCATAGGCTACGGGCTACTCAATTAGTTTGCAACAAATGGCGGGGGTATTAGTAAAATAATATAGCCCGGTCAACTGTTTTTTGGTACAGTTTCACATTTAAAAAATATAGCCTGCAATCATGATCGGAACCTGTAGCCTACCTACTGGCATCTGACGTCCACCCAACGTAACGTTACCGAAAGCAAAACGGTTCAAGCATTTCTAATCAAAATCGCATAGGCTACTGTAGGCTATATTGTACATTTTCCATGTAGGCCTATTCTGTAACTATCAAACTAAGAGTTAATAAAAGTCTGCCCGTTATTAAACCATTTCAAATCTGTAATAATGATATTGATTAAATGAAGCACATTCGTGTTTTCTTTTGTATCGAAATAGCACAATAAATGTAGGCTATTTTAAGAAGGCCTAATATGCTATAACCATGTTTTATAGGCTACACAAATATAACCAATATGTGGCTATACGTTTGTTTCTTCTTTACACTTGAAATTCAGTAAGAAGTCTAGCTAAAGCCCTTTTCTTTATTTGTTGTCAGGTAATTTGAGTCTAGATCACGCACTGCGTGAATGGTTGCTATTTTAATCTGAACCGCTATTTTAATCAAGTAGCCTACTGACGAACTGGGTGATTAATAGCGCTATGCTACATCAGTGCACCTAGCTCAACCCTTTGTATAAGGGCTCCCCCCATACATGACTGAACATCGACATTCAATTTGGGAGAAAAGAATCATCTGCTTTTAAAAAAAAAAGTATGGCCCTTGTCACCCTTTTGACAACTTTACCATTTGAAAACGCAATGTTTTACAATAGGTTACTTACCACGAAATGGTCAGAACTTGAGAACACACAAATTGTCATATATTTCCGTAGTTTCTAATCCATATTTAAAACGCTCACTGGAGCGACCATAAACCTAATCCATAAAACTATATAACTACAAGGAAAAAATACAAAAAGTTCATACGAGGTTTATAGGAAAAGTTCGCATTTCAGGTGGTAGGCTACATTAACTTCGCCCTCGCGTGGAGACCTTAAACCATGATTATGTTTCACACAAAAACTGCCGTTGAAACAAGATCGCAGATTATTCAGTTAATTGTTTCATTTGAAATCTTATCGATTAAATTCTTATTAGCAATTAATCGATAGTCGATTAACTGTTAACATCCCTAGTGAGCACGCAGGTCAGGATTAGGTGTTGCTAAGGTGATAGCATTAGCGTGCGGACGTTTGGACGTTGGTATCGGTTTTGGAGTATGGTACATTTTTTCGAGTACGAGTACGAGTACATGAGCATGGTATCGGCCCCGATACCGATACTGGTATCGGTATCGGTGCATCCCTAGTTTGTACACTATAAAAAGCAACTTGATGAAAAGGTACATTTATACAGTTATATATTTTTTCTGTTAAGATTTCTGCCTTTGACATGATTCATTCTTGCCATCAACAAAAAAATGCTTGTCATGTGGTGTGGAATCATTGTGTAAATTAAATACAGCGATATCCAGAGCTCCTGTACTGAAACACGATGAACGACAGAAGACAGTGCTTCGTAAATGGCAGACAAGCAAAACGGTGTCGGCATTCTCTGTGGCTCAAACAATGTCAGTCTGTCACCCTCCTTCGCTTCTCTGAAACACCCTTTGGCTGGGCTGATGAAAGAGGAGTTCCATGGCATTCAAAACAAAATTCTTATTTTTTTTATTTAATTTTTTTTTAATCAATATTATTTTTTTTCTTATTTTTTTTTATAATTTGTTTTTTTTTTTTTATGTAAATTAAATAATTTTTTATATTTTTTTATAATTTTTTTTTTTCTTTTTATTATTTATAATTTTATTATTTACTATTTTTCTTTTTTTTTAAATAAATTTTTTTATTATATTTTATTTATTTTTATACAATTTTTCTTTTTTATTATTTTTATTTTTATATTTTATTATTTTTTTTTTATAATAATATTTATTTAATATTTTTTTTTTTTTTTTTTTTTTAAAAACAATTTTTTTATTTTTTTTATTAAACATTTTTTTAAATTTTTTATTTTTATATAAATTTAATAAAATTATTTAATTATTTATTTTAATATTTATTTTTTTTTTTTAAAATACTTTTTTTATAATTTTTTTATTAATCAATTATTAAAATTATATTATTTCATATTTTTATTTTTTTAAAATTTATTATATTTTTTTACTTTTTGATTTATTTTTGTTTTTTTATAATTTATTAATATATTTTTTATTTTTTTTATCTTTATATTTATAAATATTTTTTTTTTAATATTTTATTTTAAAAAAATATTTATTAAATATATTTTTAAAATTTTTTATAGAAATTTTTTAAATTTTTTTAACTATCATTTTAAATTTAATAATTTTATTTAATTATATTTTAAATTTTTTTTTTATAAAAATTTATTAAATTAATTAAAAATTATATTTCTTATTTAAATTTTTTATTTTATATTATTTAAATTAAAATATAGTTTCATTATTTTATTTTATAAATATTTAATAAATTTTTACTTTATTTTTTTTAAATTTTTTTTAATTTATTTAAATTTTAATCATTTTTTTTTAAATAAATTTTAATTATAAATATAATTTTAAAATAATTTTTTTTTTTTTTTATTTCAATTTAAATTTTTTTTTTTTTTTTAAATATATTAATTTATTTTTTTTTTTAATTCTATACAAAATATTTAATTATAATATTTATTCTTAATTTTTAATTTTTATTTTTTTTTAATTTTTTTTTTATTCTTTTTTTTACTATTTTATTAATTATAATTTTTTTTTTATAATATTTATTTTATTTTTTTTTTTTTTTTTTTTATTTTTTTAAATTTTTTTTTTATAAATTTTTTTTTTATTTTTTTTTTTATATTTATTAATTTTTAATTAAAATTTTTTTTTGTTTTATGTTTTTTTTATTATTTTTATTAACATTCTTTATATTTTTTTCAAACATTTTAACGCCCTGATCAGGAAGTCGAGGGCCTGCAGATACCAATTAGCTGGCTTGTAGGTAGACTCTGAATTATATATGAGAACAACCTCCAAAAAAGAGCCTTTGCAGGGGAGAGAGAAAGATAGAAAGAGTGAATGAAAGAGAACAAGAGTGTGACAAGTAGAGAGAAAGAGAGAGTGACAAAGAGAGAGTAAGGCTGTATGATTGTGTTAGAGAAAGAGAGAAAACGAGTGAGAGTAACAGTGAGAGAGAGAGGGCGAGAGAGAGAGCACGAGAGAAAGAGAGAGCGAGTGAGAGAGATTGTGTGAGTGAGAGGGAGAGAGAGTGAGAGTAACAGAGAGAGAAAGAGAGAGAGAGAGAGAGAGAGAGAGCGAGAGAGCGAGAGGCGGTAAACGAGTGTGTGAACAAATCCGGTCGACAGAGCAGTGAATTTCCTGAGCTGGATTAGATCTCCCACCCTGAAGCAGAGAGCAGGACTCTAAACCCACATCAGTGTCTGAGTTTCCCCAGTCAGATAGCACTGTGGAAAAACCTCTGCCAACACCCAGAGAATCAAACCCAATAATTACCGTAACATTACCACAGAATACATTTAAAGTAATGGGAGGAAAAAGACCCTACTCAGATCTGGAGTCATTCTCCAGACGAACTCTGCAACTATTTGGGCAAAGAAGCACCTGGAATGTGTGTGATGCTGGGTCATGAGAACTGGGAATATCTCCAAGGATACCGTTATTTTGTGAGCCCTTTGATGTGAGCTGCGTAAACCGGTGATTCAGAAGTGACGGAGCACTTTTGAATGAGCGTGAAACCATGGGGGTTCTATTGCCCCTCCCTCCCCACCACCGCTACCAGCCGATCCTGTTCTTGTGGGGGTTTAGGCTGGGTTTTTTCTGTGAAGCGCATTGTGACAACTTGTTGTGAAATACGCTATATAAATAAATATTGATTTGATTTGATTTGATTTGATTTTGTTTGGCACCAAACTCACAGTCAGCCTGCATTTCACAAGTCATAAGAGCTCAGAACCCTGAGTCAGAAACGCTCCATTCAAGGAATGGCAAAGCAACAGGTGACCTTGGCTACAGCCTTCCCACAATGCCTCATAAGTCATTGCCGATATGCTTCAGTGATAAAAGTAGAAAGTAAGTAAGTCCAGTAACAGAATGGCATCATATTCACCCAAGCAGATGAGCATTTAGATCTCCAATTTCCATCTCTTGTTCTACCTCTAGATGTGCAAACTCACCAGAAGAATGTGGAAACCCTGCTAAGCATTTTGTAAGCATATATCTGTGTTTGTTCCTCGTCTCTATTGTCCTCCTTATCTCTGAAAAATAGTTAACTCTCTCTTGAGAAAGGCAGGGCAACTGAAACTCTGACTTTAGTCCAGGGTGTGCTTTGTAAAAACAAGTACTTAAAGAACCTTTATGAGAAGAACTACAGCTTTGATCTATACATTTTTTCCCTTGAGAGTGCTATTGAGGTTGGCTGGGACTGCCCTTGGCAATGGGCGGATTCCATCCCTTATCTCCAAGAACATGGCCGTGGCAAACCCTCCGCCATTTCTCACCTCCAGCGGTACCACAGTGGTAAGGGATCTCAGTATTTTATCAGGGAGTTACGGGGTGGGGCATCGCCATCACGCCCTTGCAAAAAGCAATTAATCTGAAATTCATTCAGCTACATAAAAGACCATCCTAATGACCAATGTAAGCCTATATATACATACAGTGCCCTCCACTATTATTGGCACCCCTGGTAAAGATGAGTAAAAAGGGTTATAAAAAATCCCTCATCAAGAAATAATTATTTTTAACAAAACCATGTGTGCCACAATTATTGGCAGCCCTGCATTTATATATAGTATAAGTAATCATTTTTAACATTTGGTTGCATATCATTTGCATGCCTTGACTTCCTGATGTCTGTGACCCAACAACATCAAAAGACTATCTTTGATATCTTATTTTCTGGTACTCTTACAAGCGATACTATAACGTCTCTGACTTTGAATGGATCTCTATGGGAATTGGGGGGTGAGACTAGATTCAGCTGTAAATTATGCTGGGATAGTATGGAACACATGGCTGGCTAAATGGCTGTAAATCATCAAGGGTCTGAGGTATCAAACGAGACTCAAACCATCACTCTGCTGCCAGATATGCAGTAGATATGGATGGATCACTTTACGGGTTGTTTCTCTTATATTTTACTTATATTTCTCTTAAATTTACTTCAATTATTCAATTTTTCAGTGTGAGATTTCGCTAATTCAACAGTTTTTTATAACCCTTTTTACTAATCTTTACCAGGTGTGCCAATAATAGTGGAGGGCACTGTATATGCCATTTCAATACATTTATTGTTTTTTAATTAAATTCCATGATACCTGTGTATTTGTATTAACAATGAGCTGTTTTAAGTGCAAATGTATAAGCTTGAAAACTAACACTTTGCATTCAAAATAATTTGTAACCATTTTTTGTTTATAATGTATTGTGTGGGAGTTCATTGAACTTTAAAGGCTTTTGTGTTGTTATTTTTTTTGTATTTTATGTATTTCTTAACCTTTGTTTATACAGGGTGGGTTGACTGAGCACGCATCTTCTTTTACAGAAACACCCTGTGAACTCCCCCAATTAACCTATCCTGCATGTCTTTGAATTGTGGGAGGAAAACGGAGTACCTGGAGAAAACCCTTGCGGAAACAGGGAGAAAATGCAAACTCCACAAACAAAGGCCCCAACCGGGAATAAAACCCAGGACCTTCTTGCTGTGAGACAACAGTGCTATCCACTGCACCACCGTACCACCGTAATACGTATTGTAGGATATGTATTGTGCTGTGACCCCATATCGAGATATGTATTGTATAGTGATCCCTGTATCAGGATAGGTATTGCACTGTAAACCTCATATCAGGATATGTATGGTAACTAGCTACAATATGATACAGTATGACACCTATATTAAAATATGAGACACACAAAATCACACATTATAAATTCCACTGGATGCGGTGTCCTTTTTGATGCAACATTCACCAAGGAAATGAATTAATAAATAAATGAATTAATGAATTAAAGTGAGTGAGTGACTGAATAAGTGAATGAGTGAGTAAGCAAACGAAGGAAGCATTGGCAGAGTGAACAAGTGAGAGAGTGAAAGAAGGGAGTGAATGAGTGAGGGAAGGTTCCCAGAGGACCTAGTAAAAACAAGCTCCTTGCTTTCCCATCGATGTCAGTACAAAGGTTTTAGCGCCACAGCGGGTCTGTGTGTCCATGTAAGCCGCTCTGCTGCTTTGGTTCAATGGAGGTAGCGGAGATGGTCCCAGAGTGACAATGACTCACAAAAAAACACCCCCCCCCCACCACCACAGACCCACAAAGACCCAGAGTTCCCCTTCAGTCCACCCGCTCACACCCTCCTCTGGGACTGGGGCCTAACTGCCCCTCAGGGGGCTGGTACGGGGGCATAATACAAATGTCAGGGAGCACATGCCGTCCTTGTGAGTCATGCCTGCTAAAGAAAGGCATGACATCACTTACTTTCCTTGTCCTGGGCCTGCCAGGCCTTCCTATGCAACAGGAACCAATCAGAACCCCAAGGTATTGAATTAAGACAATAGTACGATCGCAGAAATGCAGCGGAACAGTAGTGTGTATGTGTGTGTTTTTTTTTTGTCATCACATTAAAAAACTTCAACCAGAAAGTCAAATGTATAGTGTTCAACCAAGATGCTACACGGCCAAAATCTTGTCTTCAAACCCAAAAGAGTTTGTGGGACGCTCTCGTTTTATTGCGACTTGACTGTTGAAGTTGCGGATGTGGTGGAAGCGATCTGGAAGCTGTCGCTCAGAGCTGTCAGAGCACGTCAAACTCCAGGGGCTGAGAGACACATCACAAAGGCCTCCAGCTGGACCAATTAGGGCGAAAGCGTCCAGACTCCATAGTGGCTCATGATACGAGACATTGCTCCTTGAAGCCAAAAGTAGAACTCTTCAGCTCCTCTCAATTAAAGACAGGAAACACTACAGCCAGATTCTGATAAACACAAACTTCCTCCTCGTTCTAGCACAAACGCGATTATTTTAAACCCAAACTTACTGTAAGCATTCCACTGTAATCTGTGAATAAGATATATCTGCGTTCTTTTGCTATTACTTGATTTATATTTATAAATAACGCTACTCGGATTTGGTTGAGACTTGGCCGCCCTACAGGCTGCACAACAACGTCTCGCCAATTTTGCTGTTGTTTTGAGGATGCTATCACATTAAGATGATGAAATTAAACTGCTTGTTTAACAATCTGTTTACAGAGTGTTTCAATAGCAAGTGTTTACGTATCGCTTTCGTGCAGAACCAGGCTGAAATGTTTGAAATGCAGCGAAACCGGAAGGCGTGGGCTGCAATGCGGTGATGTCGGACTGCTGCGGAGAATGACGCGCTGTCAGTCTTGCAGAGGACCGCTTACCTTGCGAGTTCCTGTGAAGTCCAGGTCCAGTGGAGACACTGTCGTCTGTGGGAGGGAGAGGCACTCTGTCAGATCACACACAGCCAACAGCATGCACCATCCCCAGGCTAACTGTGGGATAATATCAGCGTCTTTCACCAGGAGATAATTTTGAGGTGCAATAAGCAAAACAATAAAAATTATGATTTTATTTATTTATTTTAAAAAAGAATTTTTTAAAAGTGAGACTCAAGAGTTTGACTCTCCCAATTAACTTTTGCTCATTTCATTTTAATCGAGTGACGAAGCCAGCTAACATGCATGTATGAGGTGCAATTTACTGACCTGTCTGAGGTGCACTTTACTGACCTGTCTGAGGTGCACTTTACTGACCTGTCTGAGGTGCACTTTACTGACCTGTCTGAGGTGCACTTTACTGACCTGTCTGAGGTGCACTTTACTGACCTGTCTGAGGTGCACTTTACTGACCTGTCTGAGGTGCACTTTACTGACCTGTCTGAGGTGCACTTTACTGACCTGTCTGAGGTGCACTTTACTGACCTGTCTGTGGCACATTTATTGACTGGTCTGTAGTGCACATTACTGTATGTGTGTGAGTAGGCCTGTCCTCTGTGTAGTACTGTGCCCTAAAAAAAATATATATATATATATATATATATCATTCAGGCTTCTTCCGCACTAATATCCAGACTTCACAGAACTCAAATCCAGAGTATGCTCAATCCTCTCTTTAACATACAGCGCTATATAATATACACGCTCGACTTCAACTGCGGATCATATGCTAATCTCTGTTTTAATCATCATTGAAGTATTTCACTCCTTGACAAATGGATTAACACTCCAAGCACAAAGAGAAAAAAAAAAGTCATCCAAAGAGCTGTCAGTTTTGGCAAGTGGTAATTTAGTGGTGGTGACTATTTCTTTTAACTGCATCCGTTTCTGTGAAAAGAGACGGTTTCTCAAGCTCTGGCAAAGATATGCCAGAGAGATGTTAAGAATGTTAGAGATATTTTAAATAATAAATCCACTTAAAAGATCCTGAATAGGCACCTTTACTCATTATTCACAGATATTTTGAGTGTTCACTTTTTCTTATTTAACATTCCTTGGGTTACAGCATGTCTAAGCAAACCAAACATGTTTTGGTGAGCAGAACACGTCATTTTTCTGTTAGTCTTTCTTAGTCCTCCAATTCCTGAAAAGACGCCAATTAATCTCAGGCGTTGCCTGATCTTATTTGTACTCGAATGTGTGGGTGTGTATGTGAACGTGTATGTATAAGGGTAACAGGGTAGACTTGGAGATAAACAGCATATAAGCACGTGTGTATGAGCGGATGTGTGCATGTGTGCCTCTTGGAGAAAATGCTGTTTATCTCCAAGTCTACCCTGTTACCCTGTATTATCCACACAAGAACACAAACACATCCTACACAGAAGCCACCTGGAATTCCTTCTGCCCACCCACTCACTATGCAAACACATTCCTGTCACATATCTTTGCTGAGAGAAAAAAATACACATGATGCATTTTATGAGAGCCAGGTTATTCATCCATATCCATGAGTATGACCCCACAGAAATCAGGCGTATGAGGGACCTGTTGTGGACCTGTTGTTAATATGCAAACCTGTCCGCGGTGCGTACTCCAGATTGCCCTCAGCGCCGCCGCTGAAGCCGGGACGTGATCGGTGCTCAAGGCCCTCAGCTGTTCTGCCCTTGAGCTCGCAAAGACATGCAAAGACTGTCGCTTGGCGGCTACTCACCCATGTTTACGGTCATCATCGGGGCACGGTCTCGGGAGAGGTCGAGAGCGGAGAGCGAGACTCCACTCGCTCGGTGAGGTCCTCACCCTGCAAGCGCATGAAATATTCAGAACCAAGGCCTGGCCCACCCATAGACATCATTACCATAAAAGATCCCCTGGAAAACATTCCCAGAAACATTGCCCTTCCAACACGCTTAACTGCGACCTGAGTAACCATCGACATCATTACCCCCAAAAACCCCACCGGGGTGCTTAAAGGGAAATTCTTTCTGCAAGTTTTGCTGTAAGTGTTGGGAAACAAACCCTTCAAGAGCTACATTGGATCCATGTTTATGGCATGTACCCCACAGCAGGTAAATGAACATTACTTGACTAAATACACGCCCCAGGCCATCATAATAAATGGAATAGCAATAGTAGCCATTTTTACATTTTTAAATAAACTTTGGGGCCCAACACGGGGCTGAGCATATCCAATCCCCACCGCAATTTTGAATGGTCAATCATTTGCACGAACCCCACTACCGATTCGGGAGAGTGTAGACATCCACGGTTCTCCTCAGAGGCACGTGGTGTCGCCAGCTGCTTCTTTGAACTCCGCAAACTACAGATAAGCTCGCGTAGAGCAGAGTCAGAGGAGGGACCTTTCATATGCGGCTGTGACTGCAATCTAGGGGCGCCCAAACGACCAGCAGGGGTCACTAGATAGCAATGCACACAGAACCCTATCTGACTGAACCCTCCCCTGGGTGACACAATCGACAATTGCGTATAGCCCTATGGAGCTACCAGCACTGGCATAGTCCAGAGTACATCGAAGGCCATGAGGCTCAACCATGCACCACAGTATAGTGCCTTAGTGTGCCACAATTTAGTGTATTAATAAAAGAATATAAGCCTGTGTATTTAAACACAAATAAACATGCTGCATAGGGAAACATAAGGGTTCCATGAAATCCTCTTTGCTGTAATCCTTCTGGGAAAATATAGTTGGCACAAAAGTTGCATCAACTGACCAGCAAGCAGATTTCCGGGATCAAACGTCGCCTTTGACAAAATCCCACAGTCCTTAAATATTGGGAGGATTTTTAAATTTGAGAAATGATTAACCTGAAGTGGCAGAAGATAAGTGGCAGCCAAACAAACACCACACAAACACCACACACGCTTCAAGGCACAACTACAAAAGTCTTCCCCACCACAGAAACTCTTCAGGCAGTCAAGAGTGGCTTCCACTTCTATAGACGCTTAATTGTATTTCACGTTTTACCATTTGAAGGAGAAACAACAAGTTTTTTTCTCTTTTATGCGTGTTGTACTGACAATGAAGATGTACTTATGCACTGTCAACAAATGCTCAAGATTTATATTGATTTCCATCCTCTTGTCAGAATCAAACTGAGAGGCCGACTAAAAACTAGTTTATGCAGAACAATTTGCACTTTAAATCAAAACATGAATTCCACTGATGATAAAGAAAAAGCCTATATTCATACTGTAAGTACATTGTTTATAGTTAAATGCTTTCTACTTCCCCTACTACTGTTTATGAGTAGAACAGGCTTATGAAGTTAATAATGAATGCATCAGTACAGTAAACCACTAATCTCTAACGCTGCTGTTGGAAGCTATTTCAACAACAACCCACATTGAAGAGTGAGTTCTGAAGTACAGATCGGTTTAGCCTGAAGTGTATATAGAGAGCAGTGAATCTCTAGCAGGTAACACACCTGAAGGGCCGATTGGCCTGTAAGATACAGTACGGCAAAACAACAAAATCATTACCCCATGTGAAAAATTGTATATTTCAACATACCTGAAGCATAATTATATTAATATTTAATATACTATTTTTTTCACATGGGTTTGTAGTACTTCTATATGTACGCCAGACACAAAATTCTGAAATAGTTCAGTGAGACCATTTGTTATGGACAACTGTGGAGGTACTATGACTCCAGACTTGTTTGCAAAAACCGCAACTTCCTGTCACGTCCTTCCTATGGTTGGCAAACACATCTTTCCAGCACAAAATAAACCGTTTCGAAAACCAGTAAAGTCAACCCCAGAGCTTTTCTCTGTAGAAATGAACACACTGGCGTTACTTTTCCAGTCAGCGTGTCTGCGGGTTTGGCTCCTCAAACTCAGCGGAAAAAAATGTCCCAGAGCCAGAGCCTCCCTCCCCGCTGCCACAAAGGCTTGCAGTACATTTCCGGACTGAGAGCCAAGGGTCTCGCCGACGGTAAAGTTCAGCCTCGCTACAACTGCGCGGCATAGAAATTGCAGATGTGCCAAACCACCGCAGAGGCGGAACCTCACTGCTGTGGTGCGAAACTCATTCGCCGCTCCAAATGAGCACTGCAGGTATGAAAAAGAAACTGTGGGCGAGGTTAAATGTTTAGGCCATGCCTCCTTGGGGAAATGTTTAGGCCATGCCTGCCTGGAGACTGGGAAACCGCTCGCACAGTTCCATCCATTTGACCGCTGGATAGGGATTGCTTCCATTCCCCGTTCATAATGCATCCATTCAAACCCCATGAATGCCCTGCTAATGATCACAGGCAACCCAGAGGAAATGTGTCCTTGTTTTTTCTGTGTTTAGTTCCGAGCGTCTGGCGAGGACACTTCAATCTCACAGTCAAAGATTTCAACCTTTTTTCCATTTTCTTCACAAATTGGTGCTGGAAAAATGAGTGTGCTCATACATTTACAAGATCACACATGAACGGGACCTGTAGCATGCTCTCATCACATTCCACTATATTTAAAGTAATAAAATGTTGTTTTATATATATATATATATATATATATATATATATATATATAACTGGCTATTATTTCTTCTGTTCTACTGTAACCAATCAAAACCGGAGAGGTCAGGGTTAACAAGGAATGATGTCATGAATATTTTCAAGACCTACCTCAGGAGTAATCTTCACAAAAGTGCAAGCGAAAAATCCTATCCAATTTTAGCTGTCATTTCTTCTCAGTATTTAGTATGCAGCACGGTCTCTTTATAAACCCATTCATTAAGACTGAACGACAGACGGGAATGACAATTTTGCCGTGCACAAGTATCAAGGGGGAAGAAAATCCTTTCGAATACATGAGTCTGACATCCTTTCCGCCAAACTTCTTGCTTTGAAACAACAAGTGCCATTTTTCTGTTCAGGGACAATTCTTTCAAATGAATGTTTTAAATTAGTGTTATGATGTGACATTCAAGAGGAAGACAGTGCTACAGAACTACATGGGAGGTGTGCCACTCAATGGGGATTGAATTGGCAGAGGGAGACGTCTAAACGGCGCGCTTTTTACTTTTTTTTTTATCCACGCTGCTCTTCATGCCAGCGGGTGGGAAGGAAAGCCATCTGTTGGCCGCTCTGTCTAACGCGAGCCACGAGCCGCTCCTGCTTTCTTTCAGCAGATCGCCCAGACTGCCTCCCACAGCTACTCTTGGCAAGCGCAGGCATGGCGACTGCCCTGTTCAACTCTGACCTGACCGCACAACGGCTGAACTCATCGCTTGCGGGTCCTCCACAAAGTTTCCTGTTCGAAAAGAAAGAGGAGATAAAAGATGGCCGATTGCCATAGAAACATTCAGCCATTAGAAAATTTGGGCTCCTACAATACTCAATTGGAAAACAAGGACGTGTTGTGCCACTGTTGTGTCACTAAAGAGAAGAAACAGTCACTGTTTACTCAACAAACTGTCCTAAACCACAGGACAAATCCCCCGTTATTGCTTGACTGGAACAATTTGCAATTGGGCCTCACCAAAACACATGTGTCACAAGTTATTGTCCAATAGAGTTGGTTTATAGTTACCAAGTATGGTTACGTACACTAATGCTATGTAGCAAGTTTGGTGCAAATCGAACAAAAAATAAAAAAGCCTTAACAAAAGAAACAGTTTTGCATAGGTTATTATGCAAATTAGCAAAAAATCCAATAAAGCGGAATTTAATGATGTTTGGCAAGCAAGTACAGGTGCTTCTGGCGAATGTTTGGACAAAAGGTGTGGGAGTCATGACCTTTAAAAGGTGTATCATTTTGAACTTTAATTATAGTGCCCCCATGTGGATGATTAATTTGTGATGAGTGTGCCAACCACAGGAAAACAATAGGGGCTTAGGCCTACAGGCTTAAACTCATAATTAGGTCTACATTACACTGCATACAATAGCTTAATAGATGGTATTATCCAGAGCGACTTACGAAAGTGGACAACATCAATGTTAGCCTCAGGAACACAAGAGAGCCCTATCTTCAAACAGGCTAAAGTTTACACTGCTAATATAAGATAAACCACCGAGCCCTTGAGCGGGTTTCATTTAAGGCTGGTCTCAAAGCTCAAAGCTCAGAGTGCAAAGTGCAAAGTGCAAAGCTCGGTATGTTTGTTAGGTTCCTGCTTTTCCACAGCTTTGTGCCTTCTTCTCCTCCAGCTATGGCTCTACAGAGTATGATCTCATGTTCCCTGACGTCACTCTTTCAGAGAGAAGTGACTCCGTTAAACACTGTAGTGGCAGTGTATCATAATGGGTAGGGAACTGGGCTTGTACACTTCCAGCTACTGGCTAACTATGCTAAATGGGCACTATGTAAAAAAATGCAAAAAGTTGTGCAAGTTGCTATGGATAAATTGGTGAATGCCAGGTGAATTATGCCATGTAATGTAAAATGACTGGTAAAACCACACAATAGCAGAACAATAGCTGGCATGGCATAAAGACATTCAAAACAGCATGGAGCAACACATGCACACATGCACTCACTCAAACGCTCACACGCACACATTGTAGGTCCCATTATGTCCAATTAGTCATAATGCATGTCTCATTGTTAAACGGCAACCAACCAGTTCGATGGAACAAGCTCGTCGTAAGTCTCAAGTGAGCTTTCACCGCCGTGTCGGGTTGTTGGCTAGTCAGTGAAATGAAATTAAAAGCCCAGAGAGCAGAGGCACTCTTAGCCGCAGTACTAACCAGACGAAAAGAAGCTGATGAAATCGGAATGTTCAGATCACAGTGGAATGTTCAGATCACAGTGGAATGTGAGCCGAAGGCAGATTAGCCGGCTTTGAACCAAAACTCAGTCTGACCAGATTCTGAAGGTGTTACGGCATCATGCCCCGTCACGGAAAAAATTGAAAATGTGTTTTCCATGTGGCGTGTTCCATGTGGCGTGTTCCATGTGGCGTGTTCCATGTGGCGTGGTCAATGTGGCGTGGTCAATGTGGCGTGATCGACTGTATCGCGGGGAGGAAGAGGAGGTTTCACAGAGGAGGGATGTCCTCTCAGTATTCTTCTGTAGATCACACAATACTTGAAACTGTGATATTGTACATATTGTCCTGGAAGGTTGTAAAACTATTTGTGTGTGTGTGTGTATACACATACACATATGCATTGCAAATGTGTACAGCTGGAAGTACAGGACTAGGATCATTGAACCAGATGTAGTGTACTCTCCTTGTGAAGGAAGTGTAGGGCTCTAAGAAGGGTTTCCAAGATTCCCCTACTTGAATATGGGACATCCACAAGCAGGCGTGGGGTGGGAGTTATTTATCAACTTTGTTACTTAGGGGGCACACAGCAACCTTAATGTGACATAGATTTGGTTGCTTATTCACAAGAGCAGCAGTTAGGCTTTTTGGTCACCTAATTTTCAGCCACACGAGTTCATCAATGGCAGGTAAAATACACAGCTGGAGACAGGAAAATATGAGACAGAAGCATCTCGTACAGGACAAACTGTTTAAAGTTTGGACGTCCTGGCTAATCCGGGTCAATTGGCATCAATGGCCTTAACCATACCACTGTACCGCAACTCTGTGAGTAGCCCACTGTCAACAGGGAAGCGTCCTTCACTGAGGCCACTCTAAGGGTCTGATAATTAAAATGGCCGCCTCTGGTCAGTGAAACAGCATCTTGTCAAACGCAGCAAACTCATTAGCATTGCCCTTGAGGGTGGCCTGGCAGAGGGAGTCTCGGATGAAAAACCACTACCCAAACACCTTCACCTTAATCTGTGGCTCAGTGTTGCCAAGTTACCGGCTCACAACACTACCCTTCTCCACTTCATACTTGCAAACCCTCACTGTTGCAAAAAGCAAAAAGAAAAGAGAGGAACAGGTTTATCAAGAGCAAATAACTGGTGGTAGAGTTTAATCCCATGTAATCAAAGGGAGCTTGAATGTCATTCATTCGGTCATTACTAGAAGTAAAACCTAGATCACTGAGGCAAGGCCTCCTAGGGATGATCAATCTTGCTTCAGATTGCTTCATCACCGCATTTTACACACAGCAAACACACACACACACACACACACACGCATGCATGCATACACACACACGCACGCACACTCACATACATACATACATACATACATACATACAGATTACAGTAGAGTGATCTGCTCTCAGATGTTTAGAAAGGTGTACAAAAGGGAGAGAATAGGGCTAAGTAAACCCGGATGACAAAATTTAAAGAGAACAACTGCCTGGATTCAATCAAAAAATGTCCTTAACTTAATAAAAAAGAAGTGCAATTCACAAATGCAGTTTGGAAGGTTGCTGAACTCACCACTTGAGTGCTTGATACCATGCATTCCAAAAATTCTAAGTGATCAATGGTTTTAACAGAACAAAAACAGAAGCATCTTTGCCCCTCCAGAACCACAATCCAGCCATAACCCTGATCTGAACTACTTGAAGCCCTTGAAAATGAGTATAAATCACTTACATGGGCAGCCAAGGAATAACGATAATTGATTGTGCAGTTAACCCAAAACACCTAGGCCTACTTCTTGTGTAAAGCCGCTACCTATAACACACAAATCATTTTCACCTGAGATTTACTGCCACAAACAGCCGGGAGCCAGACAGAAAATATACTGGACGTCAAACACATGAAGTCATATGAACGTTCTTTTTTCCCCCGCTAATGTTACAGACAAATTCCCATAGAGATGAATATCTCTCTAGCAAGGATGTCCCCGCCAAAGAAGAATTTATGGGCTGTTCATTTGTGATGGATGAGATAAGCCATATAAACAAAGCACTTGAGAAATGTACGGACTTTAAGGTTTTTACATCATGCAGTCATTTGATACGTAGTTTTTTGTTTCAAAAGATACACAAGTTCGTGAGTTATATCCAGTACCATCATTTTCTAGTGCCCTCCACTATTATTGGCACTCCTGGTAAAAATTTGTAAAAAGGTTTATAAAATATTCACTTTTTGGTGAATTAGCTTAATCTCACACTGAAAAAATTAGAAAGATCCAACCTTTTATTGAAATAAATTTATTCTGAGAAAAAAAATCTCTCAAGAAATAATTATTTTTAACAAAACCATGTGTGCCACAATTATTGGCACCCCTGCATGTAATACTTGGTACAACCTACCTTTGCCAATAAAACAGCACTGAGTCTTCTACCGTAACATATAATTAGGTTGGAGAATACAGAGCAAAAAATATGAGACCATTCCTCTTCACAGAATCTCTCCAGATCATCCAGAGTCCTAGGTCCTCTCTTGTGCACTCTCCTCTTCAGCTCAGCCCACAGGTTTTCAATGGGGTTTAGGTTAGGGGACTGAGATGGCCATGGCAGAAACTTGATTTTGTGTTCAGTTAACCATTTTTGTGTTGATTTGGACATATGTTTTGGATCATTTGTCTTGCTGGAAGATCTGACGACAACCCAGTTTTAGTTTCCTGGCAGAGGCAGCCAGATTCAGATGAAAAATGTCCTGGTATTTCATGGAGTTCATGATGCCAAGTACCCTAACAAGGTTCCCAGAGCCTTTGGAGGAAAAACAGTCCCAAACATCACAGAACCTCCACCATACTTAACAGTGGGGATCAGGTTATTTTCGGTATAGCCATCCTTCATTTTACGCCAAACCCACCTTGAGTGTTGGTTGCCGAAAAGCTAAATTTTTGTTCCAGTTGCTTTGAACATTTTAAGTATTGCACTTACGGTAGATATGGGCATTTTCAGGTGCTCTTTCCCATGTTGATGTATGCATAAGGGAATATGGCCTCCATGTCACCTCATATTTATATCCCAGTGAAACAGGAATTCATGGATTACTGCTTGAAAGTTCCTAAACACTCTGATCAACTTTAAAAAGTAAAATATGAATGGAAAAAATGTGGTTTTGTTAAAAATAATTATTTCTTGATGAGGGATTTTTTTTCTCAGAATAAATTTACTCCAATAAAAGGTTGGATTTTTCTCATTTCTTCAGTGTGAGATTAAGCTAATTCACCAAACAGTCAATTGTTTATAACCCTTTTTACTCATCTTTACCAGGGGTGCCAATAATTGTGGAGAGCACTGTAGATATACTGTGAGCTAACCCAACGATACTTACCCAAGGACGCTTAATCTAAAATTGTGGAATACTTACCACAATTGACAAACCTACGGTTAGTTAAAGTTGTCAGTATGAATTTTCCCCCCATCCAGTTTTGATACCAAATTTGCGTCCACAATGATGCCCATCTCAGCGGCAGGTGCACCGTTTGCCATTGATAAGAGTTTCAAAGACTCAATATAAAAGGAGACTTTAGGGTATCCGGCAGTCAATCCATTTCCTCCCCAAGGACATAAACACTTAGTTACGGAAAGGCCCCTGTCAGAGGACTGGCATTAGTAGCCGAAGGAACGTCCTATTGTGCTACGCCTCCAGCCAGTCTGGGGACTTTTGGACCTCTTAAGCCTTCCAGGACCCCCAAAAGACAGGGAGGCAAAGTGCAGTCTGAGGTGATATTTGTGCGGCCAGAATCAAAACAAATACTGTCAATGTTGTCATGGAGACCAAGAAGCCACTCAACCAGGCAGTAGGAAGTTAACCCCCATTCCTGAAATTATGGAGACGACTTCTAGTTTCTCTTCCACCTGAACTCTGCATTGCACAATTAGTTCAATTATTACAGTAAATGGATGCAAGGGCCCTTGATGCACTCTGCAATTCAGTGGCTCACATCTATTGAACAAACAACTGGATCCAATTATTTAATTAGCTCCGGAAGCCAACAGAAAGCAGAGCACCTCAGGCATTACAGAAGACCTTCTAAAGATTTCTAAACCCCCATCCTTTTCAATGTGGACATCACTTCTAGGAAAGGGAGCTAACTTTTGTACTGCTTAAATATACGAGGGACGCAAGGTGACTCAAACTGAGTCAGCCTGCCTGCCAGCAGTAGACTAAAGCACTTTTCCACCACAAGCGCGTCGTAAAAAAAAAACCCAGGACCCACAGCGCTTATAATTTCTTCCTGTTTTTCCTAAATCAGAGAGCGTTAGTTTATGTCTCGCTATTAAAAAAAATAAAATACAAAAAGTGTTCAGCAGGGCAGAAATGAAAATGGGTCCTCTTGGCAAAAACAAGTCTTCTTATTAAACTAATAAATATTGTGGTTTTCCAACAGAGAGCGATAACAGAGATGGAGATCCACCTGTGAATGTGTACCTCTCTGCGCATGTGGACGGCATTCACGAGACAAATGGGAAGACTCAATCCGTCCACTGCAGTTGAAGGACCCCCTTAAATACGTTAAATACTCTACTCTATGCTCTTTTGGAGAAGAAGAACCCAAAAAAAAATCATAAATTGTGTCACTTTTTGTGACTTAACAGTATAGTGGAAGGTAAAAAAAAATAAAGTACGGTAGGACAGTTTAATCTGTCTCAGAGCTGGCTTGACCCCTCTACTGCTCTTAACACACTAAGGTTAAGTGTATTCCTGCCCTGCAAAGACCAGGTATGAGACTTCTCACTGTCGCTGCTACACAATTGGCCTTGCATTCTGCTTGACATTTCACATGACTTTGTACTCGGCTCTAGCTTTCTATCATCAGAATTTAGCATAATCTGGAATTTCTGAGTCAGGCACACATATTAACTCATTCGCATGCACTTAGAGACTGCAGGCCCGAGCTGGGCAGTGCACTCCTGCCATGAGCTTGAGCAGGGAAGTTCCCTCTCATTCTGCGCACAACAAGTCTAATAAAATAGAAGGCTTGCAGACCGCGCAAACATTCTTACTCATCAATGCACAACGACCGCTGCTAAGTTAAACACAAATACAGCAACAACAACAACAACAAAAACAAGATAACTGGGAGAGAAACGGGAGAACTTCACAAGCGCACACCTATAACGAGGAGGCGAGTAGAAATGGTGAGGATTTAACCAGGAAGTGACTCATTTAACAGAGTTTTCCTTTATTTACTGTGAGGCCGCTTTGTGCTGGAATACAATCGGGCTCTGAAAACGGGAGTGTTGCAACACACACACGCAGAGTGAGGCAATGCGTTTCTCATGACATCACCTCGGAAAGCACCTTTCATGCATTCTACGAGCACAGTGAGAACCGCGAACTGCGCAACAATGCTGGTTTCCCGTGTCGTGCAAGGGGAAATGAAGCCAGCTGGAATAATTTGGTGCAAAACCCACAATTTTATTAGCGGGTTCCCTTATCCGAGGCCAATTACACAGCGTGCATTTCTAAAATATTATCCCCTCAAGTGGCTGGTTGCATTTACAGATGTAATTTGGGATAAAACATCTTGCTCAGGGATACTGAACCAGTACCAGTACCAGTGCCGTAACTTAAATCATGAGCTTTAATGCACTGTGGAAAGGGGCCACCCTCCTCGTTCTTTAGTGTAATTATTAGGGCACGCTGGTCACTGGGAGTTCCTGCTGGACGTCTGGCTCTCATCCCGTCCCCACAGTGAATGACCGCCGTCACTATTCCTGTCTGCCACAACATGCCAGTCAGCTGAATCAGCCTACGCCATGAAGCACTCTGCTCTGGCAGAGAGAGACAGTCTCTCCTTTTACCGCTCGGGTCACATCCATGCCTTCTTTAACAGGCTATCAAATGCTTGCATCTCTGCATGCACTTGCCCTCAGCCAGTAACTATTTCCCATTAGACAGGCCACACAGTGCAACAGGAGAGCTAACACCTGCCAGGGAAGAGGAGCACCTTACTGATTTCATCTGCTCACAGTAGCCTGTGAACGGTGCCAAATCGGTGGGGGAACTTCTCTCAATCAGTAGCCACCGAAGATTCTATGGCCACTGCTGACAATTATTATACACTGCTATGGACTCCAAGAATCCAGTCTATACTTATAATAAATGCCTTTAAAACAGATTAGCAGTTTGTCAGGAAAGACAGCTACAGAGTAAATAAGTCCGCTTTAGTAAGAACTATTGCAATTCATATCCATTTTCCACAATGTAGGCCTATATGTCCTGCCTATGTTTAAAAAAAAAACTAAAAAAAAAAACATCCCACTAGAATGTCTTTGAAAATGTTATGCGGCAAATAAGAGCTCATATGAACAACATGCATCATGCAGCCATATTACTGTAAATAATGGTAGTAATTTACTTGTAGTAAAAACATTGACACCTTCCTCAAATATGCAAATATTTGTAAATTAATTTCATATTCATGTGTTTCCAGAAATCATTTTAACTGATAATGTACATGTGCGTAATGAGTAATTCAAATATTGTTGTCATCCGATATTTGCTGAAAAATAAGGACTCAAAAGCAAACTGTGATGAAAAACGCCCTTTGACTGCGCGTCAGGTGTACAGGTGTAAAGTGAACCAGAGGTAATTTTCCATAAGAAAAAAAGGGGCGTGCCCTTTAAGTCGCGCGGCCAGTTAGCAAGAAATGTGTCTGAGCTCTCCGTAAATTTTGGAGGTCGTGCGGTCGATGTAGATTTAACACCACCGTAAGCAAACAATCAATCACGATCACCATAAAATGGCACTACAAATTTATTATCATCATATTTTAAGTACGGCTACTGGCCTAATTCAAAAGACAAGTTCTGTGTTTCAAGACGGAGCCAAAATGAACGTTTGCAGTCTGACCAGGAAAATGATATTCTACCTTGTATAAAACAGGTTAACTCAAACTCAGTGGTTTTCATCCGCTTCCCAAGGTTGCAAATGTACACATTTCTTTCCATAAGATAACCGCACAGATACGTCATGAGTTTCAGTCAACAATGGGTAGTAAGTATACTGTTGTTAAATTGCTCAATCTCATTAGAAGGCTAATTACTGCAAAATACAAATAGCTACACATGCAATAGTAAGGTAGGCATTTGAATATAGAATGCAATAATTCGGTAGGCTACAGATGCAAAATGTCGCCGAAGATTTAACACGATCAGTCTATTGAAACTATGGCTTGATTGATTAGACTTTCGTTAGTCATGATGTTACACATAGCTTATCCAACTGTAACAGATACCTTACTTAAGAAATAAAAAGGTAATGTGCCTTTTTATACCTGGCAATGAGTAAAACGTAGCCTATAATTGCTGCAGCTATATCCAGGTTTATTTTATGACAAATAAATATTTAGATTTAACATCCACTTAGTTTAGCCTACTTGTGCACTCACCTGATTAGCTATATGTTACAGCTCATTTTACCGGGGGAAAAAGCTGCTTGAAAAAAAAACTATCCCAAGTAGGCTAGGCTACTGTTTTTATTTTTTATTAAAGTCAATCAACTAGGTAAACCGAAGGAAAATCCCACCGATGTGTGCTGTCTCCGGCCAAAGACCTGCCTCCACTGTGGCACTAAAATCCGGATATTGAAATAACTGCACACGGATGAAATACGGTTGTCAGGCGCGTTAAATTTACAAAAAGAGCGATTAAATCCAGCGTTGCAAAAACTTTGCATTTAAAATCCTTCTCCGAACAATATCTATAATCCAATCTGACCGTCAAACAATCCCTGAAAGCTGCAAATTAGTCCTGCTTCGAGTAAAGTTTGTTTTCTTTTCAAGTCGCTGGGTTTCATTCGACGTCGCGACGTTGCCACAACTAAGCAATGGTTCTGATGTCAGCAATAACGTGAGCTCCAGGAAATGGTGACGGCCAGCGGGTTCACTCAGTGCCGCTGTGTTACTGTGCGTGGAATTACCGCCCCCAGGTGGACGCACGAACTACCCGCCGTGTGAGACGCAGGTTGCAAGCGCTAGGGTTGCAATGCTGCCCGCAGAAGACATTTCAATAAATATATCTAACGCCAACCTGCTTGTGAGACAAGGGATGCGTCCCAATATTCTTCACTCCCCACCTCCTTTCCTCCACTCCAGGGTTGCCAGATACCTTTTTCAAATCCCCTTATCAAGGCCTCAAAAACCCCCCATTTTAGGCAATTTTCACGAATTTCCCCCCATGCCTCCACAATTACAGACAGACGAATCGCATACTCAAATCTTTCATAGGGACCCTGCCGTTCCATTGTTAAATTCAAGCCTTTGCTTAGTTCAACTAGGTGTGCTGGTGGTCCCCAGGTGGTTTGAGAATGGGGTGAGGGACAAGTTCACTGTTACACAAAGCATTCCAAAAGAGAAGCACATTGAAATGAATACAATGGGACAATTTATTTTTGAGAACCATTTTATTACCATTATATGAATCGTATAAAAATAAATTTATTGTCATTTTAGTCATGAGATTCTAATACACAAACCACAATGTTATTCAAACCTATGTATTTCATGCTGCTATGTCCACTCAAAAGAAATTTAGAAACAAATGAACTCATGTTATTTTCATCTCAGCTGTGAACTGTTCATTATGTGGCATTGCATTGTCCAAAATTATTTATAGAAATGAAGTGCTTAAGAGGACTAGCCTACTTACAGCTCCAGATTGGGAATTTGGAAGTTACTTCTTATAGAGAGCATGTCATATATATATACACCGATCAGCCACAACATTAAAACCACTGACAGGTGAAGTAAATAACATGGATTATCTTGTTGTTATTTTGGTTCTGTACTCTAGCATTTTGAGTTTGAAAGGATGCCAATGAGGTTGAAGTGCAGACTGTCAGTTTAATTTGAGGGTATTTTCATCCACATCAGATGAACTGTTTAGAAATGATAGAACCTTTAGTACATAGTCGTCGTCGTCGTAGTCATCATTTTTAAATATTTGGTCGCATATCCTTTGCATGCCATGACTTCCTGATGTCTGTGACCCAACAATATCAAAATACTCTTGATAACTATAACCTCTCTGCATTTGAATGGATCTCTATGGGAATTGGGGGGTGGGACTAGATTTAGCTATATATTACACTGAAACAGTATGGAACACATGGTTGGCTAAATGGCTTTAAGTCATCAAGGGTCTGACATATCAAACAAGCCATCACTCTGCTGCCAGAAATAGCGTCCCAATATTCTTCACTCCTCCCCTTCTTTCCTCCACTCCCCGACTACCACTCCTCTCCTACCCAGAAGTATGCAAAACTGCCTGAACGTTTTGAGTACAAGTAGTTGCATGTACAGTATACAATGTACTTGACATTGGGTTTGCGTCGAGACATTAATCAATTTGTAACTATTTGTAAGCAACATGTAGCCAAATCAGCAACATTGGATTAAAATACAAAGATCCGTTTCATGGGCATGGAGGAGAGGAGGTGGTAGTGGAGGAAAGGAGGGTGCATTGTGACGCACCCTTACCGTATACAAAATGTGGGACGTTGAACCTACCTTACTGCACGACGTTTGTTTTAAGGTTTTAGAATCCGGTGTTCGATAATTAGGCTCCTCTGAAACAAATTAACCGATTTAAAATATATAATTCAAAGAAATGTGGCGACTTCGTCGTTGCGGTACTGATTTATCCTGTAATAAAATACCAGCATCGCAACAATAATAGGCTTTTTGGTGGGTACGAATCATCATTTTAATAAGATCCCTGCTGCGAATGTGTAACAGGTACCGTGTAAGATAATGGGCTCTGTGTTGTAATGGTAGTGCAATGTAATGTAGCCTAATCTACAATAAATACCTTAATTGTTCAGCGATAATAACGGGGCTTAAATCGTCTATGGGGATCAAAGTGAGTGCAACAAGTGGGCGCTACATAATGATGACGATTGGTGTGAGCTTTGTCCTCTCTGAGGTCATGAAAGGCACGAGATAAATGCAACCCACTGTAACATGCCTTACCAGGCTAGTGTTTCTTAACTTGGTGGGGTATTTTGGTCGATGCTTTAATGCATTTAACTTCAATTGCGTTGGTGAAGTAGGCTAATGGATGGCATTGTGAAACGTTTAATTCGCAAGAGCACTTGGGTGGAAAACGCCTTTGCCTGGCCCAACTGCCCAGTTCGGGGTCTGTTTACAATGATTTATCCGGAATTAATATGCGCAAAATGTTTGGTTGTTTAAAATTATGTAACCATACGAATGCTTTCTTGAACCTGTCCACTAGACGGCAGTAAATGAGCACTACACAAAAAGTAACTACTTGTACAAGATTGTTCACTTATCTGAAAATAGTTGCTTTCTGCAGCTGTTTTAAACGTTTTGAGAATTTTTTGTAAAGGAACGAGATACTTTTTTTGGTAGAGACAATTGTTGAGAGTGAGTTAGTGTATCTCTTTTTTTACTTTAGTGTTCATGTGATGTTTTTATTTATTGTACTCTAATTAACCTAGGTTTTTCCATAAGCTTTAATCAATCCATATTTTCCATATTGTCATAATTGAATGTCACAACAGCCTTACAGTACATTTATTAACTGATTGATGGCTTCATTAGTGGGTTGAATGATTGTGATGCTGAAACGACACATTTCTATTACACATGAGATTAATGTCTGTTCTGATAGCTGTCTGTTCATCCATGAAAATTACAGTTAAAAGATAAAATAAAATAAATCAATATAAGACCCATATGAATGTTGTCTTCAACTTTGACAGTCACACATTCCATTTCTTTCTCTCTCTCACATACACACACACCACACATACCAACCATGAGTATGACTGCCATGCACTACATTATGCATCAGTTAATCTTGAAAAATCTTAAGCAGTTTCTGTGACACTTCATCAGAGCTACATTACACACTTATAGCATTACGTAAACATGCACAGATACTAGTGTCAATCAGCAGTGACTCCTCTCAGATCATCTGAATGTGGCATATATGCATCATGTGGTTGTATGTTCGCGTGGGTTGGGCCATGATCCAGCAAGGGAGCATTGACATCTTCACCACGATGTCCATTACACTGGTGGCAGTGTAGCATAATGGTTGGAGAACCATTATTGGGCTTGTACCTCAAAGGCTGAGGGCTTATTCTCAGCTAGGGCACTGCCATTTTGACCTTGAGCCGTTGTACCTTAAAATATCCAGCGTTACAAATGGATTGTACATAAAAAGTATGCGAGCTGTGTAAGTTGCTCTGCATAAGAGCATCGGCTGAATGCCTAAATGTGATGTAATGGTATACCACTCGTTTGGTTGCGCCTTGCATGTGCTGAGTTGTGTTGCGTGGAATCCCATGCATGCACACGCATAACACACTGAAATGTGATAAAGCAGCCGCAATGAATCACCCCAACAAATATTTGCTCTTTCAATAAGATGAATCAGTTCAGCAGACACAAAAGTCAGATCAGTCAATCCTTTAAACCATGGTCATTCTATACGTCCAGAGTCACATTTAGAGCTGATACTGTAAACTGACATTGCGGAAGATGAAACTACACTATTGGCTGTGCAGAGAAGCTCATTTCAGCTAATCGCTCGAACACATCCGATTCGTTCGGCGATATTACCAAGCGACTGTGCCACACATCAATTAGATAAATCAAGAAATTCACTTTGAACTTGAATGGCTTCTCAGTCCTGCTCTAATTTGAGCTGCAGATCTCACTGTTCAGATTCACATGACAGGGAAAAGCATCTCTCCAAACAGTGCCGGAGAATTCGAGCATTATAGAACTTCACGGATGAGATCACAAGGGTCTATGTTTTGCACAGTGTCTTTCAGGTTTTTCTCATTTCGACTTCCTATACATGACTGATATATCGTTTTTTAAACAATTTTTTCTCCACACAGTGATTTAACACCAACTTGACTCATAATAAAAATGTACTTGTACCAAATTTACAGAGCTATATTCTTAATTTTGTTGGTCTAGGAAGATAACAATGGCCTCTACTCAATCTAACTGCAATTTCTTTGTTTTTCTTTTCTCGCTTTCTTGAATTTGGAGTCAGACATTTTAACCCTTTCAAGAGTAGATCTTTCCAAGTAAGTTCCATTTCAGTAGTGATTGTTACATCAGCATTAGCTGTTCAGTTACAAGCATTTTAATCACATATTTGTGATCTTAAAATCACACATTGCAACTTTTTGTTTCTTTCATGAAGTACAACTGCAATACACATTAAATTGTGTGAATATAAAAACAATTGTCATATTTAAATTAATTGTTAAATGCCATACTAAAGTAGGACAAAGTGTACTATGGTGTGATTGAGGCCTGTGCTGAGCAAAATACACTGTCCCCGAAAGGCCAGAAGATTCTGTACAATAAGCATGCTACATGTTATTTATTCAAAATGATGTTGCATGGATGAGTTCTTCTTTTTCTGTACAGTAAAACAGATCTGTTCCTGCTCTGAGAAACAGTCAGTGATAAGAAGTTACAACACATACTTGTATCATGTTACCTTATAGGAATTTGGATAGTTTTCACGTCAATCTTAAACTCAGAGAAAAAATTCTGATTCTAAGTGCTAAAAATCCTACAAAAGTAAACAGGAAATAGAAAGAATCTACAAAATACTTCACTGAAAATGCAAGTTTTGATTTCTGTTTTCAAGTGACTTTTGGCTTTCGTTTTAGAAAAGATTGCAAGTGCTTTTCGGGACATCTGAAATGGAGCGCACCACGTCCGGCTGTTTTGTAAATCATGGCTTGTTTACTTGTGGTGTTTACTTCATCGTTTGAGGTTTGCATGCCTTTCATATTTCTAGTTTTCTTTTTTTATTGTAGTTTGTTTAAAACCATACATGGGTTTGTGGTTCGACTTCGAGGGCCAGACACACAGACTAACCATCCAAATCCTTGGTGCAAGACAGGCTTTCTGTGAATGTGAAGAGAAACATTAGCCTGAATAAATATTTTATGGAATGAAAGATAGACTAGTCTTTTTCTTAAATAATTTTATGATCTGTCAGAACCATCTTCATATGCACTAAGATCCAGAGTTTGTTGCTTTATTTAACATTATTTTTTAAACAGTATAATCTGGCCATGGCAATTTATTTCTCACCTTAGTAGACGTTGGAACAGGGTGACTGTAAACAGCCTGAAGTGGGATTCAGACACAGAGGGTCCAAAGACTGTGATTATACTTCCATACTATTAGGTAGGCTTGTTGATATCTTTCAGTATACTGCGTGTTGAGGTTAAACAGTAGATACTTCCATACTATTAGGTAGGCTTGTTGATATCTTTTTGCATACTGCGTGTCGTGGTTAAACAGTAGATACTTCCATACTATTTGGTAGACTTGTTGATATCTATTTGCATACTGCGTGTTGTGGTAAAACAGTAGATACTTCCATACTATTAGGTAGGCTTGTTGATATCTTTTTGCATACTGCGTGTCGTGGTTAAACAGTAGATACTTCCATACTATTAGGTAGGCTTGTTGATATCTTTTTGTAGACTGCGTGTCGTGGTTAAACAGAAGATACTTCCATACTATTAGGTAAGCTTGTTGATATTTTTTTGCATACTGCGTGTCGTGGTTAAACAGTAGATACTTCCAAACCATTAGGTAGGCTTGTTGATATCTTTTTGCATACTGTGTGTCATGATTAAACAGTAGATAGGGCTCCGATTGTGCCTCAGTCCCAGTCTGCTGTTGGCTGGAGGTTTAGCGCAGTGACAATGGATCCAGCTTAGATTCCAGGGTTGGCTGGTGCCCTAATAACATTCAATATCTTAATTGGTCCAATTAGTTAATTAGCTGTGTGGGTTTATGGTTGGGTACAGGGCGTAATTAAGTACACACTGCATCTGGTCCCAGGACGTGGTGTGCGTCACTACATTATGAATGAGTACTTAAGACTTGACCTGCTGCCAAGCAGTCCCACAACAGAGGCTTTTCAAAAAGGAAGTATTTCTGAATTAAAGGAGGAATGTGAAGTATGTTCAATCCAAGTTCCAAAACATTATAAGTATAGAAATGTGGCTTTTAAAAAAATAAAATAAAATAAAAAAAATAAAAAAATGTGGCTTTATGTTTAAAAACATACAAAGAAACCAATAGTTTTCTCTTTTTTGGTTGTTGAATTAAATTTTGAACACAAGGCTGCTTGTGGATACAAAGCTACGTTGTTGTGAGTGTGTGTACGTGGGTGATGGTTTTCAAGATGGTGGCTTCAGAAACTTTTCAAACTGTGTACCTAATGAACAGCTTAGTGGAGGTGAAAGTGGGGTTTGTGGCCTGGCTCTCATCCGCCCCCCCCGCATTCCTTGTCCTCCCACACACTCCAAAATCAAGCTCCACCTCTGTGACTTGCCTATTCACAAACTAAAAAACAGCGAGCATATCAACAAGGGTTCACTGAAAGTGCACTTCTCTACAAACCATGACATATTCAACAGGAGCATTCACTTCAGAACACACACAGGAACAGCATTCAACCGAGATTCCCCATCATCTGCACAATATGGTATAGCCCTTGCTACTAAAATGACTTGGAACCATTAGCTATTATAAAAACACACTGAGCCTGGGCTGTTCAAAAATCATGTTCCTTGTTCCTGATGCTGCAACAGGAAGTGGAGGGACATTCTAAATTAATCTTGGAATGGAAGATATCTCTGTGGGGACGGAGACACATGACTCCGCTCTGGGACGGGCATCAAATTCATAAAAACATGTCAACAGGTTTCATAATTTTCATAACTGTTTATTGGAATCTGGAGAGAGGGGAGGGGGGGGGGGTGCTTTAGCTAAATCAAATAATAACATTCCCTTCACGTGGACGTCACGTGGCGCTGTGATGGCGACATGTAGTCCAGCTGTCTCTCGTGTTCGTGTTTGTTAATTTGAATGTGTTTTGTTGTGTCTGGCTTTTGTTTTTTGTTTTTTTTATGTGCTGTGTGTCTGGTCTGTGGTGGGATGAGGAAGCGGGCTGGAGATTTCTCAGGGCACTCCTGCTGCTCGTTTTGATAGTATTGACAAATTGTCTAGTCGATATAATTTTGTTTGTGGTCGTCACCATGGAGACGCATTCGCAACATATGCTCAGGAATGTCCGTTGGATCAGCAGCAACAAAGTTTACCATCGCTCTTCACTGGAGTTGAAGATGTCGGGACTGATCTGGAACTGCAGGCAATCTTCAGAAGGCCACCAGGGAAGGGGAAGGAGAAGATAATGCGGGAGAGGAGTGAGGCGACGACTGGGAAGGTTGACGCAGTTCGGTGCTCCGTTTCCACGACAGCGTATGCAGGAAAGTCGTGGAGACGGCGTTTGTGTATTGGACTGATTAATGACACTGGACATCTCGGGACAGCGGGGGCTATTTTTAATCATGGCTGTATTTCACTTTAATTCACTTAGCCTAGTTTGATTAATGCAATGATTCTGTTGAATGTTTTTATTTCATATGTTTGTTTGTGTGTTGTGGGTCTGCCCCACTGTCTATGTCTTTTTTTGTTGTTGCTGGGGCTACAACTGAAGTTCCCTTACGGGAAAATAAAAGTTATTCTATTCTATTCTATTCAGCCCTCCATCAATCAATTCAGTGTGAAAGCACACATTGCACAGAGAAAGGCATTGTGGGATGCCTTTGACAATACTTTGGCAATACTTGGATATGACATTCCATTTTTCCATCTTACAGTAGAATTGGACCTCCAGGCCTCCACCTCCCAGCAAGCACTTCAGTTCACCTTCAGCACCACTACAGGAAATGATAGAATGATAGAATATGCCCATGTCCATCATGTACAGCATACAAGTGAAGTCATTTAAACGAACTACAAGTACATTTACATGATAACACCTATATAGAACAGCCAGTTTTTGCACTCTCTAAATTCAGAAGAAGGCCATCATCTGGAATAGTTAAACTAGAACAGTTATGTGGCTTTCATTTTCATTAATCTAAAGGTAAACCCTTTCAATGTCTGTGCAACTGGCCCATAGTATTGTAGCATAATAATATATTGTTTTTCTGTAGACTGTAGTTTTTCTGGGCCATCAATTAAATGTGCGTGTGATACGTCTAACTTTTAACCTTCATTGTAAAAGTGTAACTTAATAGTGGAGTGGAACTGAATTAAAAGGTTCAGAAATCAATGCAAAGAAAAGTGAGGAGTGCTAATAGGACTATTTGCAAGGGAGGGACGACGAGCTGGCAAACCTGAGCCAGCTATAAGGTGTCAGGGGTAGAGCTCGTTGTCATGGCAACTCTCGCCGGAGGCAAGAACACCTCCAGCACCCGAACAATAGCATAATAACATATAGTCATGCTATTATTTACCCAGATCCAAGGCTGGTACCCGGCTGAGCTGTGCTCTCGAGCAAGGTCCTTAGCTGTAATCCTGAAAGAAATCACATGTTCACAGGATCACATGACAGGATCACATGTTCCTTCAGTTATCACATCTTCCTGGTCAGCACGATATTTCAGGAGTAGACTCGCTGAATTGCCTGAAAAACGAACACAGAACAACAACGTCTAAATCTATGCGCTAATGAAGGCAGTCAGTACCTCCCTCCATTGCTGTCGATTTGCTGACGGCAGGTCTCTCAGTTTTACTAGTTTCTTCAGCCTCCTTCTCAGATTCAGCTCTAAGTGGCAGGTGACGAGGGGGAAAGCCCTGATCCTGACGGGAATTGACACAATGAAGGCCTGCGGGTTTTGGAAAGTCCCTCTGCTGAGAAATAAGGGATCTTTTGCCCAGAGGAGAGTGAACGGATCAGGGCACAAACAGCAACACATCTCATGACAGCTTATGAGGTTCAGAATAAAGCCATCACACAGTCTCAGAGTGTAAGCAGAGGACACACACTATAACCTCTGTGATACTCTCTCTCAACTTTGAGCAACAAAGCAATTTATATATAAAGCAAATGCCTGAATAATATGTATACGTACTTACACGTCATTAATGGCACTGTAATTAATTTATTTGAATTGATGTGCAATGCAGTATGAAATAAAATGATGTGCGATAAGTGTGATACTTGCTAAATGCCCTGAACTCAAAGTGCCAATGTGAGCTGAACTGAAAACTGAGCCATAGTGTTTCCCCACTTTTATCCTGCAAAACCTGATCGCCAGCTGTGTCTCCCAAGTCTCTATTTCTCCACCAACACGAGTGCGAGGAGTGCTGGAGCAGAAGTACCTGTTCCACTGATACCTGCTACGGGCCGCGTAGCACGACACAAGATCTACTGCCAGACAGGTGCTCTCTCAGTGACAGTGCCTGGTGTTTGGGGAGAAAATAAAGCAGGTGCCCAGGATTACTTAAAACCCTGCTACCCCCACACAGGCTGGGAATAAGTCTGTACCAACACTGCAGATTCACAGTCATACCGACTAACGACAAGCCGACGCACAAACCTGATATGGCCCTAGGAATGTATTTTCTGGGAGTGCCTTTTAAAACACCGTGTGTATTTTTTCTCATGTTTTTTCTCATGTATTTTTTCTCATGTGTGTATTTTTTCTTATGTGTATTTTTTCTCAGCAATGGGAAGTACTGAGTCATCATAACATATTGCTTTGTCCATATTCCAAAGTTATGTGTCCTGAAGTAGCGCTAAGTAACAGTTCATGGGGCTGGTGGGACAGCCATAGCTTAAGGACAGGAAGTAAAGTGAAGGCCAGAAAGTGCCATTCCTCAAATGGTATGGGGAAACGCGTAACTCATCCCCTTCACTTCAGATCAGGTAAGGTGACAGGCCTGACAGCACGAGTAGCAGACATGTTCTCTCTCAGCTTGCTGTGGATTTGTGTAGAAAGACTGGAGAGTCTGGAGATGAGCAGAGGTATTTTTGCTTGTGTAATATAACGGGTAAAGAACTGAGCCTGTAACCGAAAGGTTGCAGGTTCGATTCCCAGGTAGGACACCATTGTGTGCAAGTTACTTAACCTGTACAAACGTTTCGGCACACAAGAGTGTGTGACTTTCTTTGTTTATTTATGCACTTTTTCCCGTTTGTCTGCACGTTGCTAAAGTTTTTTGGGTGTGCGTGAGTCCAGCTCGTATACTCTACTGTGTAAAAACACAAAAAAGAAACATAAAAAAGTCATGTAACTCACTCTGGATAAGTGCATCTGTTAAATGCCAGTAATGTCATGTAATATACTATCCTACTTCAGCCACACTGTTGGTGTGATTAATGTCCAGCCACATTGCTAAGAATATTCCCTACTGAAGCTCGTTTACATCCTACATTCATACAGGAAAGACCTAGGACCTAAGAAAGAGGTAATCAACATATTAATTCAATTTGATTCTGAATGCGTTGTTATTGACATTTCAATATAAAATATGAATTAGTCATGAATTTCAGTAAATGAATGGCCTGTATTGAATAATCTGAAATGCAAATATGAAAACCGAAGCATGCTTTTACTGCTCAACTCAACTCATCATTTATTTAAAGTGCATTTTACAGATGTCCGAACACACTGTACATTGAAAACAAAACAAACAAAAAAAAATGTGAAAAATGCTTTTTCTTCCACTGCAGTCTACAATATGGGCTCGCACAGAGTCAGAAGAAGACACTTCAGGGAGAGACATCTGACTGCAGGCTGCAGGAAGGCGGGGCTTGATGTCAAACCCCACTCTTTGACATCCTACCGCCTAGTCCAATCCAAAGCTTTGAAAAGGAATAATTGTTTTCAACCAATTACATGCGTCAATGGGTGGGGTTGGATGTCAAACCCCACCCATCGATATCCAACCCCGCCCCCTCTCGTATCCTGCAGTCAGATATACTTGCGTTCAAGTGTAGCTCAACAGGTGCTGCCTGAACGCTGGTCAATCGACCAGTAGGGGGTGGCTAGTGCACGATGAGATGCCACCATTCTCATCAACTGAAACCCCCCCCATCCCTGAGCAACACAAATGCGTTTGCCTGAGGGGCTGCCGGCCACATTCAGCACTGCCATGGAACCTATGGCCAGGGGCGTAGCATGACATTCTGGGCCCCGTGCAAAGGCAGTCTCTCTGGGCCCCCTTCCCAATGCAAACTCTTTAGTACGGACCTTCTGGGGGCCCCTCCCCACCTTGGGGCCCTGGGTGGTCAGGTCCACTTGTCCCCCCACTACGACGCCCCTGCCTATGGCACATTCTGGTAAAGAACAAAACCGCCGAGGGCCAGTGTAGCACAAAAACTTTATCCAGGGCAACGCCCACTGTGATTGTTGCTGATTTTCGGGAATGAAAACCTGGTCTTGGAGGAGTCGGCACCAGTAGCCCATGTTGGCGGAATAAAATGAAACCCTTTGTAAGCTTGTTATCTTGTTACAGGAGGTAACTCAATTACTCAACAGGCCTGCTGGGGATGGCCTTTTGCTGTTAATGAGAGGACCTTTGTGCATGGCTATCTCCCCACCGTACACGGATCGATTGTGCGCCGACGAGCACGTGCAAGCAGTCAGATGTTGAAGAACGTGGTTCTTCTCTTTCCTCCGCCGAATCAGAAAGACCCCTCGCTGTTCAGCGACTCATAGACGGGCAGTAAAACATGAACTACCGCACAGCATTTACGGTGATTTTATAAATAGCACCGATTTCTACGGGTAAGGGAATGTAGAATGTAGACTGCCAGAGCACCGAGGATAAGTTTCGCAAGTGGCCGGTCAGCCTGAGCTAGAGAGAGGCTTGAAAGTTACAACTGTATGCAAACCCGTCTTTTTGTTTTGCGCCTGTACACTACGTCAATTCAAACGGCACTCCTGAATAAAAGATTGAGTCAGGTCAACTGTATTACATAATGGAGGGCGTGGTAACTGCTATCACATTTCAGTCAAGGCACTAGTCTCGTTTTCAAAAAGAGCACGCCTTAGGTGATTTCAGTGCAGAGGCAGACAGGGTAGCAAATGCATCACAGTCACATTCTGCAATAAGGTCATCGAGTTTTTTAAAACCAGGCAAGTACCTCTCCAATAACCTTTATGTATTTGTTACAACTATTTTTAACATGTTGCATACAGTAACGTATACCAGCAACACTCATATAGATTTGCAGGCACTCTTTTGATTTGAAGATTTAAAACAGAAAGGCAGAATCTCCCTTCCTGGCACATAATTAAACAAAAATAATTATCAGCCTATTTTCTAGTAGTTTTATTCAAATACATGCATCTATCTTGTTTATTGCATAACTATGTGTTTTATGCATAAAACGTGCCTCGGTTTCAGTGGGCTGGTCTTGGTTTGGGATTTTGGAAGCTCTGATCTAGTTCTGATCGCTGGTCTATATTGGCATCTGCACAACTGTTGGACTTTTCCGAAACGCAAGCGCCTGCATGCGCAGTCCAGTCACGGGGTTGCTGACCAGAGTGGAGCTACAGACCAATAGCGCTGAGAAGTTTCTGTCATGAAATTGTATAAACACTATGACTAAGCAATTCCCCCAACTGCAAGCTTCCGCACGAAGGCAGCTGTTAAACAATCGTTGACACGTATCGCATTTCAGATGAACTGAACGGTTGAAAATAATCACTTAATTCCAGTTGTGCATTGCATAATTGCAATAGGTTGATATTGAAACACAAGCTTCTTCATTGATAGGTTTCTTCATCCAGTAGTCATTCGTTGGATTGCATCACACTCGTGATTGGTTTGGTCTCCCTTAATTGAATTATTCATGGCTTTATCACAGTCAGTTATATTCTTATGTAATGAAAAAGAACAGCTGCAGACACATTGTGGATTTAAACTGAAACTGTGGGCTACCAAAAACAGACAGAAATAATCGGGCCTGCTAGGCCTGTCATGGGAGGACTCAATTATATAAGGATTCAAAGAGTTTTGAAGCATATGGAAGGTCTGAACTAGCAAAAGTAAATGTCCATATATGAGGTCAGGGGAAACATTGTGATTGCTGTAAGATGTAAGAAAGCACACCATATGTGAGCTGCCGTCTTTGGCTTATGGCTTCCCCCGCAAATGGCTGTCCCCAGCCAAAGCATTAGTGCTATAAAATTCAACACTGCAGTGTAGGCAGACGAGAGTGGCTTTATTTATTTCTGAAAACGTTTGAAATGACCAAAATCAATGAATAAGTACGCTACCACACACAGCGTAGTGTGCCACTGTGCAGACAACTCCTCAGGAGAATATGTGTAGGCCTATGACAACAGTCAAACTGTGAACACACTGCATGTGAAGCAACTGAAGCCAATCTGAACATGCCAAACCACAGGCTTCAAACATAACAGTACAAATTGTTTGTACACTGAGGACTGTCTGTAGGCGCGTTTGCCTCTCACAGCAGGAATTAACATGCCTCTTCACCTCGGCCTTGAAACCCGGGCCTGTCGGACGGGATGGATCGCATTCCTTTTTCTTTGACAGGCGATGCAATCATGTCCCCGCCCCCTTAAAGGGACAGCCTCCCACTAACCTGCTTCAGGAATGCCATTTCGGGATTCCACAACCTTTCTGGGAAATGGCAATACTGATAACATGAAACACAGGCTGTGTCCAAATCAAAGCCCTATCAACTGCGTCCTTTTTAATACGCGACATGCAGTATGTAAACAATATCATCCATGTACTATACTCCTAAAACCTGAAAATAAGTATATCATTCTGGGATTTTAAGGACACTACATTTAGAAAACATTGTATGAGAACTTAACTTTCTCATCCAGATTACTCGACAAGCATACTCATTAGTATGGAAGGGCGTTTGTTTTTACACAGCCACAGCTTGCATTTCCTATTTTCTCCATTTTCATAGAATGTGGGTGTCTTCTCCAACTCTAAAGCCCTAGCAGCCCAAATTCAATATCCCTTCATACCATTTTAAATAGCCACGTCAACCCAATAATTGAGAATGTTAAATAATATAAGATATTGATCCCGTGTAACGCTTTTAGCGAAAAGGCAGCGGCTGAAACAGTGTGAAATTGTGCAAATATACCTGAAGCGAAACTGGAAGAGCAAAGGAGGACAATATGAGAGAGCCGTTGAGCACGGAGACAAAGAAAGTCACGTGGTTAGGTTACGCACAGGAAAGATAATCCTCATTCTGAATCGGCAGTGTTGTGGCATTGTTTGTTTTATTTGGAGGGAGACTTTCTCTCGTTGAACTGGAAATGAAAGCACACAGAAACTGAGAAATTTAATAAAAAGTATTATGATAACACTCCCTTTCTTTTCTCAACTAAACCCTCGCAACTGAAGATGCAAGCTTGTTATGGATGTAAAAAAAAAATCTTTTATCATGTTTTTTTTGTTTCATTCTTGCCTCACATATTTCAAGTGCATTTCATGGTAACTGTAAGCAACTTTGCTAAATTCTTTCTTCTTTAATGTTCATTATTTTCACCACTTTGGTGTTTGGCGCACGTGAAACTTAAGTGCCCTTCAAGAATGAAAGCTGACATATTCTGGCACGCGGATAGGCTGCTTTGTAGATCCTGAAGGTTCTAATGGTTGTTCTAACGGAACTTTGAAATCCCTTTGTCGCTTTTAAAATCATCTCTTTGGTTTGGAAAGTTAGGAGCGGTCCTAATGCCTCCTCCTCTCTCTCTCTCTCTCTCTCTCTCTTCCAAAGCTCTTTCAGTACAGAAAGGCTTATATTTTGCAATCAGCTCTCTGTGTTTGTCCCAACTTGCCTGGAACCTTGCTTGCAATGTAACACTCTTCCACTGACCAAATCAAGATGAGATTGAGAAGAGAAGAATTTCCGGTATGCTGTTTGTAAAATTTCTAGTAACCCTGTTAGCCGTGCTCTTGCATCATTTGGAAACTGTTACCAAAAAAGGTCATGTGCATATGATTGTTTCTGACAATACTACCATTTAAGTACAATATGATACGTATACATTATACTGATGATTGATATAAGCCTATAGTACAATCCTGTCTGATTGGAGTTATGGTTCATATAAACGGATGACTCAAACAAGCGATTCTGACAGTATATTCCTTTTGTATTTCGGCACCAGTGCGTAAAGAAAATGCTGCCGCTAGCACAAATCTAGCATGAATGCAGATCTCATCAACTGTAATGTGTTTTTTGTCCTTTGCGTAGTGTATCTTTTGATTAGTATCGGTAGTTACTGTTGTTATGGTTTCATATGATTTAATGAGTTCCATTGTGTTATGGTTAATCACAGCAGAGAGTGTATACACAGGAGCAGTAACAGATAGCTGCTAAAGGACAGGGCACCACAACATTGTCTTTCTTGGGAACTTCTTTCACAACCATAGTAACTAAAGACAGAGTCCCCCATCATTCAACACCGAAAGTCTCCCCTGGGTCTAGAAAAGGAAGACCTACCAGACGGTCAGATCCTTCTCTACCGTTGTTGAATCTAAAATTATTCCGATTTTCTGTTTCACTATAAATATATACATGATTGGGTGTTCCTGAAGCTACACAGGCAGTATCGAAACTTCCTGTTTACCACCCAGAACCTCCTAGAATAAAGAATTTGGGATGATGGAAGAAAATACAGGAGCTGACCATCTGGTGCGCAGGTAGAATGTCTGTGGTGAAGTCACTTCCTGAAAAGCGCAGCATGTGAGTGTGTGTGTGTGCGTGTGTGTGTGTAAACCCGCTCGCGCTTGTGCTGACTGTGCTGGGCCTAAGCCAGAGCTCAACTGAACTGCTGAGCAGCATCAGAATCACGGTCGGCGGTGCCGCTATTGTGAGCCCATTGTTTGCACCCCGGCGGAGCTCCATATCGCAACGATCAGGCAAGACACGCCCCCCTCATGCACCGTACCCGACAATTCCCAACTAGGTCTGCTTTCACAGCCACACTACAGCTCACCTCCAGTTCTGCCCATATCTCTGCACACTCTTTATCAGTGTGTTTGCCCGTCCTTCACACACAGTATCAACAAAACAGGAAAACGTATTCATCCACTGCCAGCCATGCCTCGAATATCGTTCTGACCTTTCAAAGTGCATGTATATTGACTTTCTGGTGCATTGTGGTCTAAACTCTCCGTTTCTGAAATGTATATGTGGTTGTTGTTGTTTTTTTAAGATGTGGGTTTCCCCCCTTCCGTTGCATGGCCTGTCCAAATGACATATTCAAAATTTATATTGGCAAACTTTGTTCAAAGTCATCTTGATTTGGATAGAACGTGAAAAGAGGCTTGTTGAAATTGTAGTTCAAATGTTGCATTTTGGGGAGTTAGGTGGTTACAGTGTCCATGATATTACTTTGCCAGATATCATTTCACATACTGCATCAGACTACCTCTTGCTTGATTACAAATATTCCAGCCCTGAACACTATAAAAATGTCTGTTTTAGCTAGGTCTAAAAGCATGCGTTAAAATGGAATAGCTGAACCATGAACCAACAGTTTACTGCCAAACGCACCACCATACTGCTTAATTACATGGAAAAAAATACCTACCAATTAATGTGTACGATGAGTGTGTTCTGTGTTTTGGGGCCCGTAGCAATCATTCTGTTTGCCACGGCAACGGGAAAGCACTTACAATTTCCAACTGCCGGAACATTCCAGAGACCCAGTGCTAAATCCTTGCATGCACCCAACGTGCCCCAAACACTGACTTTAATCAATATAGTGTGCTGAGGCCTGTATAGAAATACAGGCGACAATAAAAATGTATGGGGCACCAAGCTTGAGGGTAGACTAAAGGTTATGTAGGTTTGAATCCGGGAAAGAGTACCCCTCTGTTTCTCCAGAAAACAAATCACACATGAATGAACAAATTGTAACAGGGGCTATGCATAATTCAGTCAAAATACATATGAAATAATGACTGCCTTCATGTGATTGTTTCATTATCATTGGGTCCATTTTCTTCTTTCATCCGTAAAACTATTGTGTATCACTCTCACATCTGATAATTAAAACATTTAAATCATTAAACCCTCTGGGAATGAAACATTGCAGGATGCATATATGACAAGCAATTCCAGATATATTTTGGAATTCTGTAGAGCTGTCATCATTTTACCAGCGGCAAGCAGAGGTCACTGAAAAAGCCCTCTGGGAATTATAGACTGAGAGGGGTACCGTTGCTGTGGCAACAACTTCATGCCTCAACAGACTGTTTGTCTGCGGTTTGTGGCGGCTTGCTTGCCAACAAACGAGGAGTGATGACACCCGTGAATTTGAAATGCAGTATTTTAATAGAAAAATTAAAAGGGCCAGATTCAATTGAATCACAATAATTTATGTCAAGTAAATCGGGTGAAAAATGGCTCGCTACAGTTTGTTGGCTGAGTTGAGACCTTCCCTCTCTTAATATAAAGCAATTTATTGTAAACTGTCAATGTAACTGTTTAATTTATGAAAGTATTACTTTTGTTTTTTTTAAATAAACATATATGTTACAACTACTGAAATGAAAAAAATGAAGATCATTTGGATAAGTAATAGTAATATTTACGATGAAGCACATTGCAGTTAGATTAAATCCAAGCCTAAAACCAGAGGATTGTTAATGATAGGCTTCAGTTGGCTGGTAAAATAAATGTCTTGGTATGGAATGCATGTGATTATCTTCAGCTATGTTACGTATATTCAGCTCTGGGGCTGTAAGGCTCCTGTTCTAAAACACACCTGAAGCTTCCAGGTGTGAGTCACAGATGCAGGTAAGCGTGCCCAACTTAAAAGGTCCACACACACACATACAGACACACACACACACACCCAATCCAGTGGACACACACACACATACACACCAGGCCTGTAAACAAAGCTAAACCAGTTATTGCTCTGTGAGACGGGTGTTATGTACATGGGTGAGTGTACTGTGCTATGTTTTTATGTAAACGTGTAAAAACCTGCAGAACTCCGTATGTCTCGGGTCAACAAATAAGATCAAGGGAAGCAGCGATATTCATTAATCACCTGCCTTTTTAACCTTCTAACTAAGCCTGGGAAGACGCTCAATACACGGCCATATGGACACATTACATTGCAGGCATTTAGCAGACGCTCTTATCCAGAGCAACTTATACAACTTTACTGAAGCAATTCAGGTTAAGCACCATGCTCAATGATACAACAGCACTGTTCTACCTGCCAATTGATGGCTCCTTAACCATTGTACTACACTGCCACCTATACAGAACAATGTTAATGCATAAAATTGCCCTTTGTGATAATGGCAGTATATAACAGCTCAGTTAGCACACTCACTTACAAAAGGGTCTAATATTGAACAAGACCCACTGTGCTGATTGGCTGACATCATATAGCACAAACAGGGGCGAGACAGGTGCTTCAGTACTGTTGAAACGGGCCAGGCACGCTGAGTATATCTGCCACCTGAACACGGAACCACAAACAAACACAACCCCCCCCCCCCATCTTTGTTGCTATTCTCGCACATTTTTCTCCTCGCTGGCCTGGCCTCGAGAATTTAGCCTCGAACCCCTGCCGCTGGGAGCTATCTGAGGCTTCCAAGGATACGTAGACCCCCGGCTGCAGCGTCATCTCAGAGGTCAGGGACGGCGACTGACGCTGGCCGTACTGTACTTTACTGTAGTCCAACAGTCCGCACCAGTCACAAGGTCAGCGTCCGACCTTTTCCGTCAGCCGAGACTCATCGTGTCTGAATGTAGAGTACTGGGCTCCAAGGAATTCCCACATGATCAGTTATACAGTCCATCTTTAATAGAGCGTACACAACGACTGCCCGCACGTTCACTTATGTAAGCAAACCCTTGACTTTACCATCACATGCAGTTAATACAATAAAAGCTTCAAATAATCGTTCTCTTTTAAAATGTTTCCACTTGATTACTTTATAATGTGCTGTGCACCTACAGTATTTACACTTCAGATATGCTGTGATTCATACTGAGGGGATACTTTTGGGTAAGCGCCGGTAATATGGTATATGGTAATTGCTGTCACTAGTCTTTAAAAGAGTAAATATTTAATTTTAAGGGACTTAAAAGGCCTATGCGAATATGAATATTTCCATTCCGGTGAAATACAAGTCAATTATTGTTTTGGTTAAGTTAAATGTTGAATATGAAGCTAAATCTTGAATGTGTAAAAAGCGATAATGAGTGTTAAGTGCTGCAGTGTGGCATAGTGGGTAAACAGCAGATGCTGCAGGTTTTCCAGTCTTGAGTATAAATGCTGAAAAAGCCTAAAGAATTGAGGTAAATATCCAGCTACAAAATGAAATCAACACAAGTTGCCCTGTGGGTATGCTAGAAAAGAGTTTCGGAATGACTTTTTCTGTGTAATGCTATAAGTGAATCATACAAATTACTGCAGCTATGTCTTGTGAACCGTATTACAGTTTATTGCAAATGATCACGCTGCAGTCTAGTTTTGGTCTACATTAATCTAAAATTACCATTTGTTTAAATTCTTCCCCCCAAGCTTAGATGCAAAATGCCATAGTGGTTAGATGAAATGGCCATTTTTAAGTCAGATATTTATGGATGATTTCCAGAAAGAGACTTGAGTGAATTATGTTATGACGTCTTTGTCTTTACAAACATGACTACGGCCAGGATGATTTACTTAGCTTTAAATATTATCTAGTTACACAGACAAACACTTGCTGAAGGTTAAATCCCTTGCTCAAAGACTCATCAGTCATCATGAGTCATGACCTTGAATTCAAAAATAAGAAATACTGAATTACTTCTTAAAATTTCCACATTCCATGTTATGTAAAAATAACTATCCAAGCCAACCATTGCCAGCAGCCTCTTCGACACTAATGCCACCTTGCTGGTTGGGCAGCCAGGAAGTTATGAGACTTCCAGCTGTGAACATCAGTCAAACAGTTGTGCAAAACAGCCAATTTATTAAAGACACTCAAGTTGACTGACAGGTACAGCTGCATGTCATAAGAATTTGTTTATAGCTACATTGGAATACGATTAACTTTGAGAACACTGCGTCCCTTTGCATATAAAGTCATTTCAAAACACACCCAGTCACGGACACACGCAAAAACGCACGCACAAACCCGTCACTTTGTTTCATACATCACTTCCAGAATGGAAGGATTGAGCCGTTTCTGAACAGTAGCATGCCTGGTTAGATCTGTCATTGTATCTACCGTGATAAAAAAAAGCATGCATAAAAGTGTCAATAGTATCTCTGTGAGTTGAGAGTATTACAAAGCGAGCATTGTCATGACGATACATTTTTGGAATGCCAACAAACTGAAAAGCACTGGACCCACTTCCAAGAGAAACTAGCCAGAAATGAGCGAGATGGGCAGTGATATCAGAAACTGAACCACTACACACCATGACCATGTATGTGGTCTGGCTAACAGCCTAGTATATTGGTTAGGAAACTGGGCTTCTATCCATCAGGGTTGTCTCAACATCTTCTTACATTTGAACCACTGATAAAAACATCCTTTCTCTTTATCACCATGATCACAAGTAAATACTATCCTCAAAATAACGCTATGAGACTAGCCTGAAAGCATTCTCAAGGTATTAAACTGTCACACCCATAAATATAGAAGAACTATGGTTCTATATCTATGGTTGTGACACTGTGTTCCATACAATATTTTTCCAAGACATATCATTGGCCACCTTCTGACACAGACTGAAGGCCCGCCTCTTCAGAATGCATCTTGCTTCCTCCCTTCAAACCCCACTCCATAGCACTCCCACCTTTTGTGCTGATTAAGGTTATGGTATTTTATGGTTTTAAGTTATATTTTTTTACTGGTTTATGTTTATCTTCTTAGAGCTTGTTATGGGTGTCGTCTGTATGTATTTAGATTTTGTACTTTAGTTCTTAGTTAGCATATTTAACTTGCACTAGTGCTTTAGTGATGTTGAATCTTTGCTCCCTGGTTTGGGAGTGTTGCTGCCCAGATCTGGCACTATTGCTAAATGTAAATCAGGTGATTGCACTTATGTTGCTCCTATATTGATACTCGCTCTGGATAAAAGCGTCTGCTAAATGAATGAAACACAATGTGATGTGATGTAATGCAAGAACTAACATGCCACACAAAGATTCTTCACAATCACTGTCTACATCATTGAAGCTTGTACTTTGTGTCAAATGGTATGCAACTCAGTGGTTCAAGGGGTGTGGATGAAACTCCATCCTCAGAGAAATTCGACTTAATGTCTCCCATTCAGAGCGATAAGAGTCACACTTACCTGTGATATAGGTGTTAAGGGTTCCGAGAAAAATGCTACTTAGGGTATGCTATCTACTTTATCTATCAGGTTCCACCTATTATCAGGTTCAATACTTAGGTGATTGATACTACCGGGTGTGGTTAATGTAACAACAACAGTTAATGAACACCAGTCCACCAGTTCAAAACTGAATACAAGAGCCAGTGGATGTGGAATGTGCATTTTTTATATTACTTAAAAAACAAACAAACAAAAAAACTGTTGTTATTTATCTGGATCGTTGGACTGTTGATTGTTAAACAAAATCACTGGCTTATAATACGTTTTAGTGGTAAACTTCTGTAGAAGTCTGTAGGTCTACATTTGGTGTGCGTACACATTTGGTGTGTCTACAGAAACATGCTACATGTTTACGGAATCCCGTACAGGGGTGTGGCACTGCTGAACCTGCATGTGACGTCAAATAAAGAGCGAACGAGCGACTGGAAGTTTTTCAAACTCGTGGGTGTGGACCCTGAGCAAGAGTTGCCAGCTTCGAATACGTCCCAACAGATCAGATCGCGTGCTCGGAGACACCACGCTTCAAGTTTTCTTTACGCCGCATTCGCCCGGTTCGACAGCTGAAAAGACACATTTCATTCGAAAACCACTCGGTATCTGCTTGAGCGTGGATAGATATCTGCTTTTTTGTGTGGAGCCTTTAACACCGAAGTGGAGGTCGTTGGCAATCTAATCTACAGCCAGAAAGATGGAATCAAATGGCATAGCTGGAAAACACGGTAAGCAATATATTCAGTAGTCCTTACATTTTACTAACAAAGTGAACTTCGCTGTAGGCATAGCCTACGTTTAAATAGTGTCTAGCAACAATGTAGGCTACCTCTATTGTGGAACAGGTGTGTGTAGCTATGCGTGCGTGCGTGCGAGTGTGTGTGCTTGAATACATCTTGGACTTTAAATATAATATATAATAACTTGCGGTATGGCCTTTTTTGATAGGTCCACAATTGTGTAATTGGCCTTTGCGTTTACTGCGATGTGCGCAAATGATAGAACAGAGAATTAAATATGCAATCTGACGACATTTAGAAGTTGATTGTGCGACTTGAGCGTAAAGAGGTGAAATCTTAACTAGGCTACTGTAGCCTTTTCTACAGAATTGAATCTGACACCTAACACGGGCTAGGCTACGTTACGTGTAACAGTTGGAGAGTTCAAGATCTGTGTGACCTGTCGTGTCGGTTTTATCAAGTGAGAAATCAGTCATTTTTTTGTGTGAAAAGAAGTCGGAACCGTTACCGCCTGGTTTTTAGAAAACACAGAGGTACCCCAACAAAATGTGAAAACCACTTATTCACGTGCCACCATGGACAGCTCCGGAGTCCGGACAGTACAAGCAGACCAGTAATCAAACTTATCGCGCAAACCGTGGAAACCACAACGCTGGTGTCAACCCCCGCCATCTGATTTATTCAGTATAGGCATGAACTATAATTTACCCAGGTTCTGCATCATAGATAAGTCTGTGACAATCAGGGTCCTCCTCCACGTGGCCGCAAGACCTAGAGACGCATCCCCCCAAGCAGGCAGAAGCTGTCTCAACTGTTACACTCCTAGACAAATTAATTCTTACAATCCTAGATAGTCGATCAATTGCTCACAGTCCTCTGATGTCACCATTCGAAAATGAGTATTGTCCCTTATACACCATGCAAGACTTCATTATCATACGTTTGTACATGGATAGCAAATTAGCTTAGTTTTTTAACAAATAAAGTAGTAGTAGTTTTTTTGTTGTTGACTAATTCACACCCCACTGACATGCTGCCTACAAAGTTCTGAAGGCTTTCCTTCTGTAGGGTAGGCCATGAGATCCATCAGAAATTTTGGATTTGCCCTGACATCCTACTCCTCAAGTTTCTACGCTGTTAGTGTTAGCTATTGTTCTAGCTGTGTCACAGCGACATTTTGTGTCGTAGAATATATGGATTTCTTTATGCGGTGAGCGATTCTGGCAGTGGTGAGCACAGTGAATGTGATTTGATTTCAAGTTCATTTCAACACTTTCGACTTGTCTCCACACAATGCAGAGAGAGGAAATGAGTACAAAATGTTCGCTATCCGTTTTCTTTATGTATTTTTAACTGAAGAGTGAACTCGGTTTTGACCTGAGAAGGAACGTGGTATGGGGAATGATATATGTGGCATGGAGCAATGAACCACATTAAACTGGATTCCATTTTCTACATTGCTGCCAACAGGCATGGCAGCCCACTGGGCTTATTAACCTTACGGTTACAGCAGGCCCTCCTCCCCTGGTTCCTCTGCAGCTATGATGATTTGAGATTTATTATTCCCTCTTTGGGACTCTGACCAATTGCAAATCTTGAAGAGCGTCTATATAATTTTGGAAGGACTTGTTTCACATTGCTAAACAAAATGACCAAATGACACTCCATATCTATCTATCCATCCATCTATCTATCTACTCTCAGAATAAAATGATTTAGGATTCAATACTGGCTTAATTAGCACAACAGGATTTATTCATTGTTGCCAAAGCAGTTTAACACACGGACATCATCTCTCTCTCTCTCTCTCTCTCTCTCACTCACTCACTCACTCACTGTGCTGCATTTCAGCAGTTTTGACAGTGAAGTGTATGGCCCGGAAACCACTTGTATTTGCAGACACCAAGTTCATCCACTCACAGGAATTAGAATGTGCTTTGTGCCAGCACCAGCAGCAGAACCTTCCTCCGCTTCATGGCCCATATGATGGGGAGGGAAAAGCCTGATGGGTTTTTTGACTGTCCATAAGCAATAGACTTAAGAGCAGGGTCATTCCTCCGAAAGTGTGGCAGAGGGGAACAGACTCTGTAATTGCACACTGCACACTGGTTTCCATGCCCTGTGACAGACAAGCACTCCAGATCAATAGACGGATGAGTAATGCAATCAAACAGTCAGCGGTGTGGATAAACGCTTTGTCGTCCACCAGCAGAAGAGCAGCCAAACAGGTTTTACTGGCACCAAGCAGAATGGGTGTGGATTAAGGGGATTCAGCACTGGACTTGAGACCACAGAGCATGCTATTAACCCACACATATCCAGTGTAAATTCAGCTGCATCAATCGATACTAACTAGAAAGTGAGCGATCTAACTCTTATTGTTAAGAAAATGAACACCACAGTGCTCTCTTACACAGTCTCTGTCCCGTTGTCCCATAAATAATACTGTTTTTCTTCAGCAAATCAACAATCTCCTCACTGTTTTATAGGCTAAGGGCAGTGAGCATTGCGGTGTTAGCGCTGCATTTTAAATGAGAAGTTAAATCACTTATCAAGCGATAGATTATAGTTCTAAACAGTTTCCAAGATGGGCGGGGAGTGAGACTCTCATCACACATTGACACAGAACACTTCACGGGTGAGAGTACCCTGCGTTTCAATGGGTCCTGACTGTGGGGGTTAGAGAAACGGTATTGCTGTTGGCATTGTTAGTCATGCCTGATAATACCACCTGCTAAAAGCAGATAAATAATCAAAGGGAAAACCGGACCTTGCGATGGACCTGCACCCGAGGCGGTTCCCGTCACCACGCTCCACAACCAGATTGCCTTGGGACAGGGTGGCACTGCTGGCACCTACATTTATATTTCAAAGCACCGTCTGTTTACCCAATGTGGAAGGAGCTCAGAGAATGAGCAATGTAAGTACATTGGACGAAAAGGTTGTAGTTCAACCTGAAATAAGGAACAAAGCATTCAGGTTGGTATGTTAGAATGCATGACACACATTAGAAAGTGTAATGCGTTATATGTGATAATTAATGCGTGTTCAAGTCTAAATGCTAACTCATAAAACAGAAAAGTTAACCAAAGACCAGAGCTGGTCTTTGAGAACAGAATGTTGTGAATTTAAATGAACGAGAACGATTGTTTTACGTAGCCTACTGCAAAATACAAATACCAAATTGGTTTTAAAGAACTGTATGCCGAAAATGAATGTAGGCCTATTTTATTCTCCGCAAGTCGCATATATTTGGCTACCACAAGAGGGCATTATAGCATAACATTTTATTTATAATCGCCTACGTTATTCACTTAATATGTTTACTTGCTTACAGTATTAGCCTACAACTTGAAAGTTTTTGCTCCTGTAGATAAAGTTACCGTGGCACAATAGTGATTTGCAGTTTATGATAGCCTATGTGTTGCTCAAGGTAGGTCACAACATCAGCATCCCGCCATAAAAAAAACATTCACGTGAAAACAATTGGCTACATTTTATTCATGAAGTACCACACATTTACAAGTATGCTCTGTTATAGGCTACATTATAAATGAGACAACTGCAAATTAGTGTAATAAACGCGTGTAAATTATTTGGAAATAATGTTCTATTTTTACTTGAACACTTAAAAGGTCCGTAAAAAACATTTCACGTATTCAACAGGTGATCGAACATCTTCACACAGAATAATAAGACGGAACGATATAGACCACGTATTTTCAAAATAGGGCTAAACAAAGTAGCATTTTGGTATATTTTTATTTAAAAAGTAGCGAATAATGTTTGGTGTCTAGCCTACATAACAGATGAAAGAAGCAGAAAATAAATAACAAAATAGCCGAACGTGTCTCGTTAACACTTCGCCAGCTAATAAATGAATACGAAGATTATTGTTTTACGATCATCACAGCCAAGCGAAGACAGTAAACGGTTTGTAATCCGAAGATTGGACTTTGAGTAGCCTAGCACACGCCCCAAAGAAAAAACAGGAATAGGAAACGTCATATTTACCCTACTTTGTTTCGAGAAAAGCAGCGGTTCGCTTGGAGAAGCCGGTTTAAATACGATCGCTATGCAGTGTCTAAAGAAACAACCGAGAAGAACTAAATCAGAAGAATTAATTTACCAGGAGAAGAGTAAGACCACTGCCTGCGAAAATGGGAAACTACTTGGTAAGATGAGATAGGCTATTGTAGGTAGCCCAACTAATCCACTGTACTGCTGTTGCGTGGGCTACCGCGCAGAACATTTAACCACGTCTTGCGTAGCTACTCTAGGGATTCCTTGTGCTCTGTTTTGCGTTTTACTAATAATTATTATTACTTTGTGGTTTGCGATGACACTACGCGACAGCTGTTCTCACGCATCACTCCTGACAATTATAACAAGTGAACTGCACGCTACTTTGTGCTCAGAAACCAGTGACAATGACGTCATTTATAGACTTAAACACGAGGCTACAAGTGCTGACACACCTTTTGACCACAGGTAGGATCGCCACACGTAGGCCATCATGTTGAGAGGGACCTTAAAATAAAATATGTTGCGCACAGCGGAATTGGAACAGTCATGGGAAATGTCATGTAAAGTCCTCTCTAATAGCCTAGTCACAATGTGTAAATATTTATTCAATTACGAAGTTGAGGTAAACAAGAGATATGGGGATAAAAAGGAGACGACTCCAGAAACGGTGGCGGACAACTGGGTCTTCAGTTAGATTGCGTATTGAACACTGCTGGCTTTTTGTGTGTGGAATAGCCTAATTAATTCCCAAAGTGATGTCGCTTATTTTATTGATAAGGGTTTTCGGATTTGTTTACCGCTCTTGGTAATGAAGATCGCTGTCGTGAAATGTCTGTCTCGTCGTTTATGAGAGCAGCCTGCGTTGTGGGTGGATGATTATCAATATTGCCACAAGTGATAATGTAAATTAGTAACATGTATTTTATAAGTCTTGTCTGCAGTGTTACGGATCATTATGCATTAACCGTATTGCAGTTTAATTGGTAACAACCTTTCTACTCAAATATTGACGTTCAACATAGGCTATAGCCTATATTATTTTAAATATAGAAATCAGAGAAATAAATACATACTCAAAAAAATCCTGCCTGATTTATCACGCACCCCACAGTTATTGACTTTGCTGAGTAGGCAATGCAAGCATTAAAGTTATTTTTCTCCATATGCAATCGGTGGATATTTCAAAAGTTTAGTTGAGGCTACTGTGCTGAGGTGCCAATAGTATGACCCCAGGGGTCTGGGGTGGGGTGGGAAATATTAGGAAAGTATGGCGTGGTGGGGTGGTGGATGAGGCAACCTTCACTGCTTCTTCTTCGGGAAAACAGTTAAGTGAAACCGCTATAAGGTACCCATCATTGTAAGGACCAATTTCACATTACCCATGATCTTCATTTTTTTTATAGACTATTAGCTCTTAGCTAAAATGTATATAGGCTATACAGATGAACCTCGATCCAACGGACACCGATGCAACGGATTCCGGATCCAACGGACACAATCCGCGAGTGAATATCTGGTCCGAACGTTTAAAACTCCCGGGTGAAGCGAACCGAGACCGCTACTTGAGTAAGCGTCCGCGAACCGAGACCGTTACTTGAGTACGTGTCCGCTTGGCGGCGCGCACGTGTTGTTTACAAGCGTACAAGCATCGGTTTGCCTGGTTGTTGTGCGCTACATATCTCTTGTTATAGTGATTTCGTCGCTGCAACGGACAAACGGCTTTAACGGACAACTGATCCCCCCTATTAGTCCGTTGGAATCTCGGTTCGCTTCACCCGGGAGTTTTAAACGTTCGGACCAGATATTCACTCGCGGATTGTGTCCGTTGGATCCGGAATCCGTTGCATCGGTGTCCGTTGGATCGAGGTTCATCTGTATATATATAATAAATATTAGATGCATGCAAACCTCCAGGAAACCGCTCTTTTTGCATAGCCTTGGGGCTGACTAACACAACATCAACACACAGTTCACTAGCCCCACCCTACTCCGGTTTGCTTGTAACCAACAGGTTGTTCAGCAGAGCAGCTAGTTCTTATTCACCTTGACAAACAGAAAATGGTTAGCAGGAAAATTACCAGGAAGCTGAACTCTTGGAATCATCCAGGTTCCTCTCAGCAGAAAAAAAAAATGTGTGTAGGAGTCCATGGGAAAGATGAAAGGACGGCCTTTCTCCCTACCCCATAATTTAGCCCCTGCTATGCCTGGAGCCCCAGGGGGCTACATTCCAAACCACTGTGCGCAGTTTGTGATCTCCGACAAGCATGCAAATCACCCAAGGTCAGCCATACTGGAGGACGGTGCTCAGATTTACATTTCCATTGTTTAAAGAGACTTGTAGACAGTGTGTGTGTGTGTGTGTGTGTGTGTGTGTTTGGGGACGGGTCATTGTGTTTGGTGTAAGTTGAAGTCCTGCTGCAAGGTGAAGCACTATCCAATGAGTTTTGAGGCTTTTGGTTGGATCTCAGCAGAAGATGTTTCTGTACACTTCAGAATTCATCCTGCTACTGCCGTCGGCAGTCACATTATCAATGAAGACAGTGAGCCAGTTCCATGTCCAAGCCATTGCACCTCCACCATGTGGTGGGGGGGGGGGGGGGGGTGCATTGGATCATCAGCAGCTGCAAAAATTGTGTCACTGTCCAAATACTTCCAGATTGCACTGTACTGTATATACAGTGGGGACCAAAAATCTGAGGACACTACAGAGTCCTGGTTGTTTTCATTATTTCAAGGAATAATGCAATTATGATTCTCCAATTACATTTGTAATTGTTAAATAATGAAAATAATCAGGGGTGTATACTACAAAGCAGGATTACTGAGTTAGCTCGATAACTGCACTGTGTAAAACATGGAAACCCTCCCAAATCTGGAACATGGACTGAAGTAAAAAGAGCTGTCCCTGGTTTTACTGCAGTTATCCAGCTAACTCAGTAATCCTGCGAGAGAGAGAGAGAGAGAGAGAGAGAGAGAGAGAATTGAGGTTTAAAGGCCACCTGGGTTGTTAATATGAAGGAAAATGTTTGGTTGGTCTTACCAGGCATGTAAAAGGCTTGCCAAAGCCATCAAATTGTTACGTGACTGATTCTGCGGTACATCTAACCGTACTATTTCCCTCAGTTTCAATTTCTTACACTTTCCAAAATCTTCCAAGAAACTAAAATATATGCTGTCAAGCACTGGCTAATATACAAACGCCAAGTAGCAACAGGAAGAGCAGTAATATTTCAGATGAATACCCTGGCTGCACGTTAAATGTTATTAAATCACGGTGTTTCGTAAGGTTGCTGTGATGGCCCAGGCAGAGGCTAAAACCACATTCAATGATTGATTTCACAGGGGAAAAAAACAGTATTTAGCCAGCCTTTTTTAAAGTGTGTGTCGTTTCCCGTTTTTCCGGAAAGACGGGCATTATAAGAAATTGGACCCTTCTCTACCTGTTTGTGTGCCATTTTTCTGAGATTTAAACACACAACAGCCCATGTGGAGCTCACGGCAGGGGGCTTCCTTGATGCCTCATTAGGTAAAGGGCATCAAAGTGAGTCAGTAAGCAGAATTCTACTGCTTTAAAAGTTGGTTTGTAAAGATCAAAGGGGCAAGGCATGCTTGTAACTCCCAACATTTTAGTTGTTCGCTCCACTGTGGTTTGAAAAGGTGAGCCTGTTCTTAATGAGCACCCTTCAGCTGCTAATAAGGCCCCTCTCCACGACCTGCTCGATGGGAATATTGCCATTATTGAAAGTGGTGCTGTGATACTCCTGGAGCACAGAATCCCTATTTGCCCACTCTTAAAAACAGATCCATGCAGAAGGATCACCATTAAAGATGGGTGATCACTGTGCATTCAAAAAAACATGCCATCCCACAATCTCTCTTCTTGTTGCTCTGGTTTTTAATCCTATTTCAACACCATATGATACATGACGGCCATCTCAAGATTAGAGTTTTATTGCATCACTGTCTTACTACTTGCTAAAGGCAGAACATATAATAATAACCACACTACACTGGATTCAAGTAGTCTTCCATTCAAAAAACCTCTTCTACAAATCAGCTTTGTGTAGAATATATTGTGTAGAATAATTTTGCGCTGGAAATGATCCAGCTGCTTTCATGGATAATCTGTTAAATGTGTCCTGCATACATTGAATGGACCGTCTCTTTCGCAAGCAAGTGTATGATTTAGGGATGCACCGATACCATTTTTTTCAGACCGAGTACGAGTACGAGTACTCACTTTTGAGTACTCGCCGATACCGATACCATTTTTTGTGTGTTTTTTTAAGTATGAGTACTTTATAATAATACTGTATAATAATACCACAATAATGAGACGGCTGATTTTGAAGATACTGTGTTTATTTTCTCCTGTTGATGGAGCACAGTCTATCAATTTACTGATTATTTAAATCAAATGAGGTCCAATAAAAATAAATAAATATACATAAATAATAACCAAAATAAAACTGTACAGTCTTTTGTGCATCATTCTATTTATACTGGAACGTCAAAGTATAAGTGACCCCTAACCCTTACCACTAATATACATGGTCAACTTAACAGGGGGGGCTGACTGTAAAAAAACAATTGTGAAATAGGCCTACATACATTATAGGCTAACCTACTGTACTGACATGGAACAGCCTGTGTGCTATCTAAAGACTAGGTCTAATGCTGCTTATTGGCATAATGTCCTTTTCAACCATCAACCTCAGAGAGTCCTACTGAATTGACTAGCCTATATGAACTGCTGACTACCGCACCGCAGTAGCCTACATAATTGTCAACCGAATCAGTTACTCTCTGCATAGGCTACGGGCTACTCAATTAGTTTGCAACAAATGGCGGGGGTATTAGTAAAATAATATAGCCCGGTCAACTGTTTTTTGGTACAGTTTCACATTTAAAAAATATAGCCTGCAATCATGATCGGAACCTGTAGCCTACCTACTGGCATCTGACGTCCACCCAACGTAACGTTACCGAAAGCAAAACGGTTCAAGCATTTCTAATCAAAATCGCATAGGCTACTGTAGGCTATATTGTACATTTTCCATGTAGGCCTATTCTGTAACTATCAAACTAAGAGTTAATAAAAGTCTGCCCGTTATTAAACCATTTCAAATCTGTAATAATGATATTGATTAAATGAAGCACATTCGTGTTTTCTTTTGTATCGAAATAGCACAATAAATGTAGGCTATTTTAAGAAGGCCTAATATGCTATAACCATGTTTTATAGGCTACACAAATATAACCAATATGTGGCTATACGTTTGTTTCTTCTTTACACTTGAAATTCAGTAAGAAGTCTAGCTAAAGCCCTTTTCTTTATTTGTTGTCAGGTAATTTGAGTCTAGATCACGCACTGCGTGAATGGTTGCTATTTTAATCTGAACCGCTATTTTAATCAAGTAGCCTACTGACGAACTGGGTGATTAATAGCACTATGCTACATCAGTGCACCTAGCTCAACCCTTTGTATAAGGGCTCCCCCCATACATGACTGAACATCGACATTCAATTTGGGAGAAAAGAATCATCTGCTTTTAAAAAAAAGTATGGCCCTTGTCACCCTTTTGACAACTTTACCATTTGAAAACGCAATGTTTTACAATAGGTTACTTACCACGAAATGGTCAGAACTTGAGAACACACAAATTGTCATATATTTCCGTAGTTTCTAATCCATATTTAAAACGCTCACTGGAGCGACCATAAACCTAATCCATAAAACTATATAACTACAAGGAAAAAATACAAAAAGTTCATACGAGGTTTATAGGAAAAGTTCGCATTTCAGGTGGTAGGCTACATTAACTTCGCCCTCGCGTGGAGACCTTAAACCATGATTACGTTTCACACAAAAACTGCCGTTGAAACAAGATCGCAGATTATTCAGTTAATTGTTTCATTTGAAATCTTATCGATTAAATTCTTATGAGCAATTAATCGATAGTCGATTAACTGTTAACATCCCTAGTGAGCACACAGGTCAGGATTAGGTGTTGCTAAGGTGATAGCATTAGCGTGCGGACGTTTGGACGTTGGTATCGGTTTTGGAGTATCGGTACATTTTTTCGAGTACGAGTACATGAGCATGGTATCGGTATCGGTGCATCCCTAGTATGATTCTCTCTGTCTTCCAGGATAGTAGAATTTAGGCAAATGTCATTTGCATGAAGGTATCTCCTAACAGTAAGTGTAATTCAGTAAGAATCAGGCTAAAAATCTGGAGTGTTTCTCGCATCTAGCATGGTGGAGAAATTGCTAGAAAACAAATGCATTCACACTGTGTTAAAAGGATAATACATTTGCTGAGGATGACAGTTAGTGTCATTTTTAAAGTGAGGTCATGTCTTGTTTTATAACTAAGCTTTTGTTTTGTTGTGGCTTTCATAATATCAAAAAGAATGTCAGTCTCAAATAAAAGTGAACTGTAAATGACCAACGCAAACCTCTAAAAGTTAACCCTTTAGAGTCATCACTTTGATCCCTGCAGGCTATATAAAAAAAACTGCTTAACCCCAAAGCAACATAGTGTCCAAACACTCATTAACAGCCCACGTTGGAGCTGTGGCGGGATCTCGTAAAATGCCTATGATGTCATCCCTCCCACACCCTTGGGTGGTGCGGGCTCAGAGTGGTGGGGAACGGCATGCAACCAGAGTGGCCTGCGATCTCAACCACGCATTCTAAGAGCAGCACATGGGAGGCTTGAATGAAAATATTCTGATACTCTACAACCCCCCCGCCCCCGCTCGTGTCTTCCTATTGGCCCTGCTGCTTCTGGAATTCTCTTATTGCGTGCTTCCAATGCTGGAACTATCCCAGAACTCCCGGCAGATTCCTGTTTGAAATATGGCCTGTTAAACCCCCGAGTGCCATCTGTCTGTCTTCCTTTCTGTGTGTGAAGATGACATTCTTTACGAATGGTTTTCTACATCTGCTTGAAATCGTCAAGTGCTTAAATAGGTCACGGTGTCCAGGTGCCGCCCGACGGGCGTCAGTATTTTTGGTGCAATGCTGGAATTTCCTCTTATGGAAAGCAGAATTGCTGCCCAGGGGATTGCCTGTACTAGATAAGAGGCTCTGACTGTCAGATCTGTCTTGCTGTGGCATGCAAAGAGCAGCAGGGCTTTGTGGGAAGGTTAGCCAGTGGAACAAACAAAAGTACACTGGAAATAATTGAAATACTCTTAAAGCTGACTTTTCCTATTTGAAATTAATGACTGATATATTACTGAACCCTGTAACCCGATTTATTCCTATATTCCTAGAAGTTTATTCCTTTATTCTCAGCAATATCTTGTACAATTGCAGTAAGTTGGGAAAGAGACCTGTAGTGTAAGCATTGAGCTAATTATTCTCCTTCTTTCCCCTATCACTTTCTCCCTCTGCACTCCATCCCTTATCTCATTCCATCTCCCCTCTTCTTCTCTTCTCTGTCCCCTCTATCTCTCATCTTCACACTCTTCCTCTTTTACCCTTGTTCTTTGTTTGTCTCTTCCCCCCATCTCTGTTCCATCTTCCTCTCCACCTCTTCCTCTTGCATACCCCCCCCCTCCCCCCTCCCCCCTCTCTCTCTCTTTCTCTCCAGGTATGGAGGGAGACTCAGACCTGCAGTTCCTGTTGACTGGAGGGGACCTACTGAAGGTGCGCTCCAGCTCCTGGAAGAAGACCCGCTTCTATAAGCTCCAGGAGGACTGCAAGACCGTGTGGCATGAGTCGCACAAGACCTTCAGATCCAAGCAGACGTGTGAGTGTGGCAAGCGACCACCAACATGTGAGACCACTTTTAATCAAATCCCCCATGTCACCTCGCTCACAGGGGGAGGGGCTTCCACTGCTTGGCACTGTGGAGCTACCGGAGGGTGTGTTTTTCAGTGTGAATAAAAGGGGTGCATTTTACAGAGAGGATCCACTTTTTGTCCGATAAATAAGCAGCTATAAGAAGTAAATTCTGGCCCAGACTAACCGCGCCAACCGGACCGGAATTCATGAAGCGTCTCGGAGTAGGAATGCTGACCCAGGATCAGCTTTGGATTTTAGGTTGTATTGGAAAGTTAGGATATTGACAGGGAATATCTGTTCTTGGATTCTGTCTCTTGGATCACCACTTCTCTTGCTAAAAAAATATTTAAAAGTCTTTTAAAAGATCTATTTAGAGAGGGAATATCTGGCCAAGAAATAAGGCAAAATGCCACAAGCACTTTTCAACCAAATCAACCAAATATGCTGAGCTGGAAGAAAGACACAAACTAAAATAGACTTTGTTGATTCACCATTTCCGGTCACTTCTTCCCTATCTGTGATTATTACTCATTACTAAATGGAATCTTTGAGCATCACCAAATTGTTGATAACCACAGACCTATCTTTGCCAGGCGATTCCACAATGATACACATTGTTCATCTCTATCTTAAGTAGGTCTTTCAACACACTTTTTAAGTTCGCAAATAAGTACATTTAGTAATACACATGTTGCAACAGATTAAATTAAATGCAGAAGTGAGCTCCTATTGTTCCGCAAAATCTTCAAAAGAAACCTTCAACATTGCTCTCATTGAAACAGGAAATTGTTTTCATTCATGTCACACATTAACCAATCAAAATAGCACCTAGTTAAAACGCCCTGTCACATCCCTCTGAATGCTTAGCATCCAATACAGTGGACTGCCCTGGTCTACACCAGTATTTGTCTCCTGCAGAGGAAATACGATTTCATCCAAAGCATCTGTGGACCTCTGCAGATTGCAGGGCTGCAGTCTTGCCAAGTAACCGTGCTGCGAAACTTCCTAGGAATATCATAATGGCACGCTCAATTCCAGCACTCTGAACGAGGCGTGTTTCATATGGTCATATGGGGGACAGATGACTTTTTTCTCAAACAACATGGGCCAGGATGTAGTTTACAGCATGGCTGTGTGACTGAGAGCTTCACAGGGAATTCCAGTGGAAGATCGGCCTTAGATTCAGGTGTTCTTTTGATTGGACTTGCAGTGAATATTGTTTACTGTAGTGCATTTTAGATACAGTTGGATGTGATCACTGTTTAATTTAAATTGGACTGATCGGATCCTGTGGTCTGATCATTAGGTTGATTAGGCTCTTATTGTGACCTTGATGGTTTTTTTCCTCATTCTTCAAAGCAAAAAATAAAATAAATGGAGATTATTAGAGTAATGTTCCAAGCAAACTGAAGTCCGTTAAGGCTGGAGGTTTTTTTAGAATATAATCATCATCAAAAAGCATCAGAAATGCTGATGAGCAAAGGTGTCCTGGTTTGGTTTGTTATCGGACTGAAACGGCCCGTATCCTCCCGTTCTGCTTTTTAGACAGATTTATCCCGTTGACCTTGCCTGGTTCCCATCCAACTCTTCAGGTTCCTCGCTGCATTCTGGGTGGACTGGAAAAAAAGGAATCCAGGGCAGAGTGAGGGAGAAGGCATGAATTAATCTATAGTCCTTTCATATCAGGCATACAGTGTGGTGCCACTGTGTCAGACTGAGTCCCTCGTACTGAGGGGGTGGAGGAGAGACTTATCAGACTGTCATCGCTGCCAGGCCCCTTTAATCCACTGTGTCTGTGTAAAACAAAGAGCCAGAGGCCCAGATATCTCAACCCCCCACTAGCGCTGGAGCAGGACCAGACCTGTGTCCTCTAGCCGGAAGTGAGTGTCCCAGGAGCACATTCCCCAGTGTTTCCCACTGTCTCAGGACCGCGTTTCCCAGTGTCCCAGAACCGCGTTTCCCAGGAATGCAGATACCAAGAAGGCAGGGCCTATTTACAAGACCTGGCAAGGAGGCTGTTTACTGTGGGTGTAACAAAGACGGGATAGAACAGCTACCGGGCAGAGGAACAAAAACAACCATGTGAATTTTTAGATGCAGATTTTTTTCCCCCTTTGTTTTCTCCTGGTAACTCATTCTGGATGATTTATGAATGAGTTGTAATGTTCATACTATAGTGTTTTGTTTTGATTTCGCACAGCGGTGGGTGTGGCACCGAATCTGCGGACATAACTTGTAATTTGCCAAGCATATTTTGGGGAACAGTTCATAATTGAGTTTCCGCCATCGCGTTTTTAGCCTCAGCAGCCACTGATGGTGATGTATACGTTTGAGTAAATATACTACCGTTTACCAAAATTCCTTTCGGTAAATGCGCATGAGGGCGGTCTGATTATTATTATGTTTATTCCGTCTGCCCTCCAACCATTTCAAAATTTCACATGGGAGCCCTGCTTTATGTCCGAATACCAAATCTTGAATAAAATAAAGGTTGGGCTATGTGGAGTTGCTCTAGCTGTAAGCTTCTGACCTTTCGGCCTCTGGGTGGAATTTTATGGCAGTGTCGTGATTAATGATTAGAAAATGTGTGGTTGGATGCCCGATTCAACTCAGTCACACGTTTAAGCCTACAGTAAGCACGGTACACAATGGACAATGTCTTGCATGTAGCCAGCAAAAGGACTGTCTTAAAACTAATAATATAACGTTTTTTTTTTGCCCTTGCATTGGCCTTGCTGTGCCTCCTCAATCGATCAGTCACATATTTTCCACATTTTTTTAAATCTGAGGATCTCCAGATGAAAAGCATTTGTGCAGAGATTGTTAGGGTAGAGGAATGAGCTTTGTTTGGGACATAATCATAGCGTTATACACAACAGGGACCCATTTTAATCTCCAAGCAGTATTCCTGCATATTTAAAAAACACAAGCTATGGTGTGAGAAGCAAAAAAAGATAAGAGAAAGTCAGAGTAGAGCACACACACACAGCATTGAAAACACTTTATCAGTTACCTTTGCCATTCAGGAGGCTATAAAATCATTAGTTTGCCACAGGATAACACAGATATATCGCCAACAGCAACTATGAAACCAGTAAGGCAGTGTACGTGTTCCTTCTGTTACATGAATAGGCAAAGACACACACGCGCACACACACACACACACACACACACACACACACACACACACACACACATAAGGCTGTTTTCAGGGCAGTGCTCACATCATAACCTCACCCTGTTTATTAACAGAACTGATAAAATATCCACAGCCTTTGAACCTTTGACTGGACTGCCCTCAGCAATTAACCTACAAGCAACAGGGCTCTCATTTGATCACATTAACGAAACACACAAGAACCTCTGATTTTGAATATGTTCCAAGCTGTTCCAGCAGAAGTTGCTCTAAGCCATTCTACGTTGTGTTTTGTGCTGCAGTCAAATATGCCGCGCCCCGGCAGCAGTGTGGCTAAGCAGCGTCTGCATCTCGTCTCATAACAATAGGCTCTGTGCCCCAACGGCTAAGAGTCCTTGAGGAAGGAGCTTCACCTCAGCAACTGCCTCAGTCATTTTTTCAGCTGTGAGTGGAGTTTATGGAATATAGTTTAATATTTAATTTCATAATAGCAAATTATACTGCCTCAATACAAATTAAAAGCTATTCATTATTGTCCTCATATTTGCTTAGGTGCACTGTGGGTTGACAGTACACGTTTGATATTTTGAACTTAAAACTTCTCACTCTGAAAAATATAGTATTGAACCAATCAATTCATTGTAAATATGTTAACCTGGAAAATGAGTCAAACCCTAAAGGCATGTGTGTCGGGAGCTGGAACGCATGGGAAGAATCTGGAGGGCGATAAGACACAATGCAACAGTGCATATATTACAAAACGATCATAAATCCCTTAAGCTCATATTTTCAGCATGTCATTAACGGAGGTGTGAAAACCTTCACTGAATTCCATTCCACACCTGCTGACTATTTCTTGAATATTTTGTCGGTTTATCCAGTCGCACGTCGACTGAAGTGATTGAGGTTAAGTATCCTGATTGAGAGTCTGACAGAGGTACGTCACCTCATGATGTCATCGTCCTGTTTGGAGGCTCCTGAACCACGTTGCGCCTCTGCTCTCACAAAAACCGCTGGCCCCTTTGCAGTTGGCTGTTGACACTTGGCGCTACTAAGCATGAGTGGGCCGAGTAAACATTTCTGGCCCCGGGGCCAATTCAGATGACATCACCCACAGCGATACACGCACTAGCACTTCCGCACATTATTCCACGAAACAATAGCCTTGACCCCTCGGAGGCCGGCTCGGGGTTTGCCTGTCTTCTCCCAGCGAAGGGAGAGCAGGACTTTCACACCAAACACACCGTCATCCTGCGCTACTGCACTCCGCCGCGACCGTAAAGCGATTTCATGGTGACAAAGCTTCGCGTTTCAATTTTGGGCAGGTATTCTGACTGGTCTCAAGCATTGTGTGGCTCGTGGTTCACTGGCCCACTGAATCAGGAATATGTGCATTTAAATTCAGGATGGGAGAACACCATTAGCCATGTGTTAAGCTCCTCTAGCTCCACTTCACTTTCATCTGAGAAAAAAACACATTTTTTTACTGTGTTCTGTGCCTCAATGTCATTGGCTACTATCACAATCATGTGACATAAATCAAAGGAGTCCAGGCTACTGGCTACTGTCATACCATCCATTTTTTTAATTTCACAGTCATAAAGGAGAAGTTTGTCCTTTATTCCTACACCATAAACATGAAGTAGAGCGTGAGAAGATGATAATTACCATGGCGATGTTTCTTTATTGCCATCGTGTTCCTATTACATAAGTCACCCGGAGAGAAACGATGCATTACGTTCACAATCAGGGTTAGACCTGAGTGGGCTTGTTTCCAGGACTAGAATGTTCCTTCAAGGAGAATATAACCCACTTTAAACTGTGCTTGCCTGTACAGACCAGGCTGTAACTCATACAACTGCTACTTCGCTGAGAAAATGTCTTGTATCCATTAAAAAGGAGAATCGGACACATACTATATTATAGATATAATGTAGTTGTAGCATTACAGCTTGCACTCTGTTTTGTGATGTCTACACAGCGATAATAATTAATATGCTTATTTAAAAATTGTAGGGGATGATAATTAATACATTTGGTGATAATTGCCTTCAATACAATTTTATTGGCTTCTGTAAGGGTACACTTTCTAAATGGAAAGACCTGCAGAGGAAATGGACCGATCTGCTTTCTTTCACTTGGACGCCACCAGTGTGCAGGCGCTAACATGCTGAGTTTTTTACAAAGCGTAGTCTGAAAATAATCTGCACTTGCAAGCCGTCTCTAAAGTGCATGCAAACATTTTCCTGAGAACTTTGCATGACTAACAGCCAAACCATTTTTTTTTTTTTTTTTTTTTTTTTAATAGGACATATGGCAATACTCCAAATCCAGGTAGAAGTACATTTACTCAGTACCTCACTCACTCGCAGTCACAGAAGCAAACAAAACCAAAAGCAGTTTCTGTGGCCACCAAAACTAGTGCTGTAGCAGCTACACAGCGCTGAGACCAGAACCAATGGTTACAGGCGTCATGCGTGACGGTAACGCACAATTACTACGCACGTCTGTAAGTCATCAGTCAGCGTAACAAATGTGGTTACCCTGTGAAAAAACACATCTTTCCCACATACGGTGTGATAATACAGCCCTTGTCACTCTGGGGTGTTGCTTCGCTCATACAACAGTCCATTGTGTGCGATGGAATCTCTGTCTGAACCCCTGACTGGACAGAAACGAATTAGCGAATGGGCGCTGGGCCCAGAGACGGTCGCAGCAGTGGCATTGCGGTGTCAAGGCGTGTCCGGATTCGCAGCATTCAGGACGCAGGAAAACAAGCCACCGCCACCGTGCGTAGTGAAATGCGCCGATGGGCCTCTCGCAACGCTTTTATTTTGATAGGAAGCTCATGAGGAAGCCCTGACATTCACTGTCACCAAACAAATGTTTTCTGTTGAGATATTTCCCACTTCCTCTGCGCTGCACATTGTGGTGTCCCCGTACCACCCCCCCATCCCACCTCCTGAATCATTGTCTGGCCAGTTTACACATGAGCCAACATCTCTTGAACTCTTCTTTCACAAGAAGGATAATGTAGGTTTTCATATCAGTCCTGAGTAAAACGAATTTAGAAAATCGTGGATATTTTCTGTAAAATGCACAAGAGGATCCCCTTAAAAGATACAAAGCAGGCCTTTGGTGATGCATGCCAACTCGCGTTTGCCACGCTTGGCGGGCTTCTTCCTTGTGAAGGGTTAGTGGGCAGACAGCCACAGACGCTTCCTGCCGATAAAGGGAATTGGCAAGGTCTGCCACAGATCACAGGAAGGCCTGTCTCTTTCTATCACTCTCCATTTCTCTCTCCTGCACATCCTCTCTCTCTCTCTGTCTCCTCCGCTCCCTTCCTGGGCTCCTTCGAAACCCTGAGCCCGAGGCGGGGCGGGGCGCGGCGGAGGTCCCCAGCCCTGACGCGGCGGCTCTCTAATCTCGTTGGCAGTCTCCATCGACGACATCCAGGAGGTGCGGGCGGGCCGGCAGTCGGAGGCGCTCCAGAAGTATACGGAGGACAAAGTGGAGAGCCGCTGCTTCTCCATCATCTTCAGGGGCCGGAGGAAGACCCTGAACCTGATCGCCAGCTCCGAGGAAGAGGCCAAGCAGTGGGTCAACGCCCTGGAGAAGGTCATCGGCAACATGCGCAACCTCAACCGCCAGCAGAAGACTGAGCAGTATCCTTCCGGGGGGGGAATAATAATTAAATTAGACAATATGAAGTTGGCGCCAGGCTATTAGAGCTACAGACTATTCGGCCAATCATAAAAATGCCACATCGAAATAATATATTTCTCTAATATCTGATTGGTTGGTTTGGTCAGTTTATTTGAGTGAGTTGAGGATTGTGGCGAGAGTCTCCGTCTGGGAGATTTGATTTTAAATAGATTGATTACATGTTGCATCTAGCCTAGTTGTTATACAGTAGCTGTGATTCTGCGAAACATCTGTATCATTGCATTAGCTGGCTGCACGTGTGTGTGCGCGCCTGTGTGTGTGTGTGTGTGTGTGTGTGTGTGTGTGTGTGTGTTAGCAAGCCTACTGCTGTGTGTTGGTTATAGTCAGCCCTACTTTCCTCAAACTTTGGAATACTTCACATATATTAAAATACACTATCGTATCCATCTCTCTCTCCCTCTCTTACGCCCCCTGGCATCTCAGGCATAAAAAAGAGGGGGAGTATGGCTAAAATATAAATGAAAATGATGAGCCAGTTACAGTAACGTAGTTTCACATGTAAATAGAAAATAGCACAAAGAGACTGAAATGATGAAGGAATATAGCTCATCTTTAATATACTTGTTTCCATATAAGATTTGATAATGATTTGGTGTTATTGGGCATAAATAAAGTTGTCCTCCTATAAGATGAGGGGGGTGGAGGTGGATTTAAAATGTAATACAATTATCTTATCCACTAATACACTGATTAGCCTATACTTTAGCTTTATATGAAAGCATCTCAAATCTCATCTACAGGGCTTTGAAAAAAAAATAAAAAATCTTCAAAATGTTCATAAATTAAATATTTTATTTTAGAAAATGCCCTGTGTGAGGTTGTGTAGAAATGCAGGAAGTTCGTTTTAAAAGGCTCAATTAGTTTTAAAAGGCAAAGCAGTACTAGAAACGGCCCTGCTCAACAGGGAAGTCCACCCTTATGGAGATGGAATACATTGCAATGTATTGAAATAAGATGCATTATCAACACATTGCAAATCTTTATAATATTGGCAATTATACAACTTCTCAGCTTTCAAATATATTCAATATGCTGTATATTTAACAAAAAGCCCAAAGTATATTGCTGTACATCCATTTTTGTAAGGACTTGTCCATGGCTGATTTATGTAGTTTACTGGACATTTTTGCATCGCAGTGTTATGTAATATCCTCATAGTGACTTGCAGATTGCATAACAGCATTCATCATTACTGACAAACAACATTTATAGCCACATTTTACAGCAGTGTATAACTGTGGAGCTAATGTAATCACAATACGCTGTATGCTCTATGGCATTTCATGTGTGCTCTTATGAAAGTGTATGAATAATTATGAAAGCCGTTATTTTGTCACGTCAGTTGCTGCAGGCAGCCAGGCACTGAAAGAGATAAGCGTGTTTTCATAGCGCAGCTTCATATTCCCATTGAGATCATGATCCAAAGCCTGTGCAAACAAACCTTACATTAAAGCTACAGCTGGATCTACAACTGCATGCGCAAAGCAGACAAGAACAGCGACAGCAAGATGAGCCAGAAAGACCTGAAGCGGTTCCTGAGCCAGGTGAACATCGAGGTGGACGACGACTACGCCGAGATGCTGTTTGAGGTGAGGAGGCTCGGCCCCCTGCGCCGTCGCTCTGGGCGCCCCCACTTTTTCGGCGCCCCCGTTTTTTGGCTCCGCCCCAAAGGCGAGCCAGCTTCCAACATCTGGTCTATGTGCGAGACAGCGAGGCTCGGGATAAACATCTGAGGCGATGCGGTTTAGTACGTACATATTTTCGGATGGCACAGAATTTATGAAGATGCACCGAATGGGGATGGTCTTCATGGTACGTTGAAATCTGAGAGCCTTGGTTTTTGGGGAAAAACATTTTCAGTTGTTGATAAAGGTTTTTGTAAAAGTGGGGCTTATGTATTTTTGTTAGTCCAGTGGAAGATATATGGGAGGATTCGCAGATAAATGCATATGGAGTTATTGCGACTGGCATCAAGTGCAGAAAAAGCAACTGTGCTTTATTTACCGTCTAGGGAAATCGGCTCTTAGTAGAGATGTGTGTAAGTTGAGGTGCTTCCTTCCTACAGAAATGTGACCATTCCAAGTCAGGCTACCTGGAGGGGCCAGAAATTGAGCATTTCTACAAACTGCTGACCGAGCGGGAGGAGATTGACGTGATCTACGGGAAGTACGCTGGGACAGACGGGCAAATGAGCAGCACGGACCTGCTCAACTTCCTGCTCAAAGAGCAGCGGGAGTCCGCCTCCGTTGACGATGCCCTCAAACTCATCCAGAAGTACGAGATGGACGACACAGGTGAGGACGTCCATACTCACGAGTCTCCTAGCACATGCTCACTTTAACACTCCACTGTGCAGCACGTACATACGCATGTATATTACAACACATCAATCATACATCCTAATAAAAGGCCATTTCTACACACGTAATCCATTTCTATACCTAGATATATTACAGCTACGCTCACTGTGAGACGTTAACATCTGGTTGGCTAACCCACGATGTAAGATGGTGACGGTTTATCTAAAACGTTACCGCGCTGTGACATTTCAGCCAAGGAGAAGCAGCACATGACCCAGGACGGTTTCCTGATGTACCTGCACCGCGATGAAGGCTTGGTCTTTAACCACGCCCACAAGGAGATGTACCAGGATATGAGTCAGCCGCTCAACCATTACTTCATCTCTTCCTCCCACAACACCTACCTGATGGAGGACCAGCTGAAGGGGCCAAGCAGCACAGAAGCCTACATTCGGTAAACAGAGAGCATCTCCACAGCTTCTGCTCCAGTACATAAATACACAAATCGCTGCCAGCTTATTATATGAATCTTTAAATATGTATTATTCAAGAAACTGACTTTATTTTTTTTATTTTTATATAGGCTTCATGTTCTTCATGTATTTTATGTGCATATTTGGAACACTGAGTAAAATTGGTATATTTTCTAATGCTATAAGTACATCTCATTTTTATATATATCTGTATTTTCTTTTGATTTTGGATTATATATCTGAACACGTACCATTTTTCTAATATCGGTCCACAGTGCATCATATCGGCACACCTGACAGGTTAGACCCTAGAACGACATAGACTGTACCTCAGTTTTCCGCAAAGCCTGACCCTGACAGCTGTGGTCTTCCTCAGGGCTCTGACGAAGAGCTGCCGCTGTGTTGAGCTCGACTGTTGGGACGGGTCAGAGGGCGAACCTGTCATCTACCACGGCTACACACTGACCTCCAAGATCCTCTTCAAAGATGTCATCAAAGCTCTCAAGGAGTACGCCTTCAAGGTGAGCCAGGGAGTGTGGCGTAGTCATACCTGCACAATGGTTTATTGAATCTGACTAATTTCAATGATAGCCAGGCAGCACCACAGTGTGCAACATGTTTGATGTTCTGGATAATAACAAATTGAATTTTAATTACAGTCCATTCCACCTTTTCATTTTACTTGAACAATGATTTGCTCTCCCTCCATTAGAATGTATGATTACAGTATATTGCAATATATTTGAATATTATTCTCCTTTGCACAATTGAGGTGGACTGCACAATGTGGTCATTACTTGACTGACTGTCTCTTCACCTTCCCAGACCGAAGTACCCTGTTGTCATTGCTTTACTGTGTGTCCTTACCTCCCCAGACCTCAGAGTACCCTGTGATCATCTCCCTGGAGAACCACTGCAGTGTGGAGCAGCAGAAGCTCATGGCCCAACACATGACCTCCATCCTGGGCAGTGCTCTTCTCACAACACCCCTGGGGGACGAGATGCCCACAGACTTCCCCTCTCCTGAGGTGAGCGCTCCTCCATTTCCTCCTTCTGCCACTCCTAAACCCAGCTTCAGCGCCTCACACAATTGACTTAAAAATAGTTGTTAAGTCAATGACACATACTCACCGTTACAAGTGTTTGTTTACTTGAGTTGGCTGGCTTATGAAATTCCACCACCCCTTGGTTGAACTAATTCAGTTTTTTTTGTTATTGCCTACTCCTTGTAGGACACATCATTGCCAAAAAAGGCCCCACCCTACCCTTCTAATCACCTGAAACAGGATCTAGCTTATGCTCCTTGTTACTTGCAACTAATTTACACAGCACAAGACTCAAGGGATCTGATCTATTTTTGCGAATGCGGATGATTTATGACAGAAAAAAACACCAGACTCGAGTCGTGAGCTCATTATACCCATGCCTTCGGTTACTGAAGACGCTCTCCCTTCACACCTCTCTCACCAAGCGCACTTAATCCACTAAGCAGTGAAATAGCTCATATCACACATTAGGCACGGCACCATCGTGTGGTGGGGCACGGAGCCAGAATCGGATCTTTCCTCAGAGGAAAGTGTACATTAACACAAGCTGCAGAGCAGCTGTCTTCCATGAATTTGACCCAGAGGAACAGGCTGTGAAGCCTTTGGATTTTGGGAGAAAGTTGCCAAGGGGAATTTTAGCGCTCCCATTTAGACGGGACCTTTCAGTGCTCCTCTGGAGGAATGTGGGGAATGTCTGCAGATGGCTTTCATTTAGCTCACTAAGCACTGAGATTTGTCACCCCTATCCTGGCAAATGCATAACAGGCTTCCCCCCCCCCCCCCCAACTCCCCTTCAGAGCAAAACCGATCTGGCAATGCAACTTGAAGGGGTGAAAAAGAGCAGCGTGCCCTAGACACTGTGTAAAGTACTAAGTTATACAGCGACCCTGTGAGAACAGGGAAGCCTAATCAGGTGCAGAGTCCGACTGGAAAAATCCCCCTGCAGCATCCTGTCACGTCCACGCAGTGAACTGACCTTTAAGGTTATGCAAAAAAAATAATAACTTGTAATGACTATGATAATGTTTTGACTCCAGTGGATTTGTATGCCAATTACATAATATTTATCTTTCCTTCCCCCATGGGTACAGAGAGGGTGTGTCTGTTTGGCCATTGCCACAGCCAATAAACAGGCTTTACCGCCACTTTCTTTGGGAAGACTAGGTATCAGGTGCCTCTGACTACATAGCCTCGATGACGTAGTTGATCTTAGTTCACACCTGCATCCATTTAAACGCACTATTAATTTACTGCTAATAAGTCACATTAAGGTTAGACTTAATCTCTCTGGACAACAGCACCAATTATTATCAGTGCTGGAAATGCTGAACTGTATCCCTGTAATTCAGTTTAGCTTTAGAGCTAAACAAGTTCCGCCATCCTTTACATCTGCTGAAAACTCATGTAACTTATGTAAATAACCATAACTATATTGAACCCAATGCAGGTAGAAGGTGACACACAGCTAGTTGCATATAGTATATTGGACGTTGTCAAGAAGACTTGAAACAATATTCAGTAAATATTGCACAATGTTTTCATTATTCACCTGAATGTGGAAACTGCATGGTGGGCGTGACTAGCACGGCAGTGATTCAAAAGACGCCGGTGACGAGCCCAAGTTTGGAAGAGAATTTTTGTTTTCCTTATTTGGTTATCCCAAGTTCCAAGATCTGTGTTCTCAGGCTGCGATTGGATAACGCGAGCGTCGGACGCAATTGAAGTGTGTGTGCTTCTGTCTCCACAGGACCTGAAAGGCCGGTTCCTGATCAAGGGAAAGCGCCTCAACAAGCTGGATGCCTTTTACACCGCTGATAACGCCGTGGAGGACGACAGTGTGTCAGAGGATGATGAAGCGGCTGATGCAGAGGAGGATGAGGAGAAGAAATCCAAGGTACCTCCAGACTGGACTCAATCCGCTGCTTCTAAGAGATTCACCCAAATAGAATTGTGACTGCATGGGGGTTCACATCCCTGTGAAGTAATAATAATTGTAATAGTTCATGTGCTGCCCGGTAAAAAATGATGAATCATTAAGTATAAAGTGAATCATTAAGTGAGACTTCACGTAAACGGGGACCCGACTCGCTTTATGAAGATGGTAGCAAATTGCACCTGTTCCATTGTCATAATGTCCCATATTTCACCCACAACGCTTTAATCTGCAGAAGACCAAGCTGAAACTGGCAAAGGAGCTTTCAGACATCGTCATCTACTGCAAGAGCGTCCACTTCAACGGCTTCGAAGACGCCAGAGACAACCGGGCCTTCTACGAGATGTCATCTTTCAAAGAAGGAAAAGCCGTGAAGCTGGCTGAAAAGTCAGGTACTGCGTACATCCCACTGTGACCCAAACATTCTCCATTTTTCTTTTCTGAACTTAGCATAGGTACCAGAAAATAAGATATCAAGAGTCTTTTGATATTGTTGGATCAGACATCAGGAAGTCATGGCATGCAAAGGATATGTGACCAAATATTAAAAGTTATTACTTTATTCTACATTATGTTAAACCGTCCAATATATTTTGATGCCAAAAATGGGGGGGGGACTATGTACAAAAGGTTCTATAATTTCTCAACCTCATTGTCATTGTATCCTTTCAAACTCAAAAGTGCTAGAGAACAAAACCAAAATAACAAAAGAATTGTCACTGTCCAATGAATTATGGTGCTCACTGTAGGTAACAATTATGTTATCCTTTGGTTTTGCTTTTTACATGACTGCTCATATGGCACTAGTTTTGAGCATTAGTATTTATAGTGCGATATTGTTTTAAATATACTTTTTGTATCACAGCTGCATACTGAAGTTCTTCTCTGTTCCAGCAAATGCATACATTCAGCACAATGTAGGCAAGCTGAGCCGAATCTACCCTGCGGGCTCTCGAACGGACTCATCGAACTACAACCCAGTGCCCCTGTGGAACTCCGGTTGCCAGATAGGTACAAACTCTCACCTTCATCCACGTCCAAGACACTCAGGTCTAAAGCAGTGTTTCTGGACAGACGCAGGCTAGCAAGCAGTCCAGTTACGGTTTCATGCCTTTTACACACACTCTCAGAGTGGGACGTGTGGTCAGAGGCGATGTCTTCATGGGAGAAATAAGCTGCCACTATTTGATCAAAAGGTTTGCACGTCAGAGTTCAACAATCATACAAGTACACTATAGGCACCTCGGAGCTGTGATAAGAATAAAATTGTGTTATTTATTTATTAATAATAATAGTTTTTTTTAGACACTACCCATTTTAATTAATAAATTTGTCATTTTTGAGCCACAACATTTAAAAATTTTACTGGCCTAAATTGTCAATATTTCAATATATACCAATGGCCCTCATCAAACATATGTAATCCTGTCAAAATATATGCACCACACAGACCTTTACTATAAGAATCTGTTTCTCTGACCACATTGAACATTGTTGACCAGTCTCTCATTACTTGGTACCCAGTGGCCCTGAACTTCCAGACACCCTCTAAGGAGTTGGACCTGAACCAGGGCCGGTTCCATCCCAACGGCTTTAGCGGGTACATCTTGAAACCGGCTTACCTGCGAGACCCTGCATCCGAATTTGACCCCATCACGCTCACCAAGGGCGAGTGGCTACAGCACAAGGTTCTGCACATCATGGTAGGAGAATATCTCTGCACCTTTCATATCCATACTTATCCTGACTGCTCTATGTGCTTCAGTAGATACCCCACTACCTGCATGATAATATTTAGCTTACCTTTAACTATTACACGGGGCTGGCCAGCGGAGGATGGGCTCCCCCTTTATATCCTGGTTCCTTCTGAGATTTCTTGCCACAAGGGAGTTTTTTTTTTTTTGTTCCACTATTTGAGTGTTTTTATAACAGTTTTGTTACCTCGCTTGCTGGATTTTTTGGGATTCCACATTCCATTTCCTGTTTGGGTAAAGCATCTTTAACTTAGAGTAATATCATGTTTTACAGCAGAAAAGCTATAGAACAGGACTCAAAACAGCATGTAATTTTACCATCAGAACAATACGATCAAGATGGTTGTTGAGAGGCTCCCCCTAGTGGCTAATGTATGATAAAACAGTCATATTAGAACCAAGTGTCGTTTAGAGCAGGGGTTTTCAAAGTGGGGGCCAATTGGAAGGGAGAGGGAAATGGAAAATGCAACAAATTTTTTTTATTTTTTATTTTTTTAAATTTATTTAAAAAATTAATTTCAATTCATAAGATTACTGTGCCGGTTTAAAATAAGATATAAATTGTTATAAATCATTTCCTATCGAAATTAGGTCTTTGCCATGCCCTTCTTTCAATCGCAGCCAATAACTAACCGTCTGCCTGTCAGTCAAAGCGTTGCGTTGAGCTGCTAACGGCCCGATTATGGAATCAAAATACGGTCAAAAGTATTGTGTTGTGTATTAAGAAGCTGTATGTTAGATTTTTTTATATTTGCCAGTGGAATTTAAAAGTTTTTTTTTAAAGCCATTTCGCAATAGGGGGGCCCCAGCCAGAGGCTACGACTATTTGGGGGTCCTTGGCATGGAAAAGTTTGGGAACCCCTGGTTTAGAGAATGCCGACTCTGTGATTGATACTGTCGGTTTTGAGTTGAGGCCTTGGTGATCCATCAGTTTGAGCGAGCGCATACCTTATGAGATATTTCTGCAGCCTAGTCAGAGTATATGTGTTCTGAATGTGTCCCAAACAACCTCTTACAATCACTTAGCAGACTCAGTGGTCCCCACACAGGACTCATGATATTAATTATAGTAATATGTCCCATTAGATCATTTCAGCCCAACAGCTCCCCAAACTTAAGAAGCATAAGAAGTCCATTGTGGATCCCCTGGTGAGGGTGGAGGTCTACGGCGTACCGGCGGACACCACAGAGAAAGAGACGCTCAATATCAGCAACAACGGTACGGGCCTTCCCATCTCTCCCCCTCTCATCGTGGCAAGTGACAGGAAGCCCCCTTATTGCATTCACTTTAAATTCACACGGTTCACAGCAGAAGAGATGCCGTTTCTGCCCATCAAAGCAGCAGTGCAGATTAGCAGCTAGGGTATTGGGGTTTGTTTCATTAGGCTTTCTGATTCAAATCCAAGGTGATGTATTCCCATTGGACGATCGACCCAGGCGTTTGGCCAGATTTGCATCAGTGAAACATCCCGCTATATTAAATGAATAATGGATGAGAATTCTCTAATAGTTCAAGGTTCAAGGTTCAAGGTTCAATTTTATTGTCAACTCTACTATATATACAAGACATACAGAGGATTGAAATTTTGTTCCTCTCATCATCCACGGTGCAATAAAAGAAAAAGATAAACATAAAATACAAACACATACACAATATAAAAAGATATAAATCTAAAAGTGCGTGAAAATATAAAATACAAGTAAATCTAAAACTAAGATACATATAGTGCAAATGGACGCAGTGCAAGTATGGATGTAATGTTACAGTGCAAATAGCAGCAATTTTATCAAAATAAATAAAATAAAAGTGGCTGGTGCCAATAGTCTGTCAAAAGTGTCATAATCCAGAGTCAGTGGGGGCCAGCGATTTATGGGGGGGGGTTAAAGGTGTCGTAGTCCAGAGTCTGTGGGGGCAGGGGGCAGAGAAGGGAGGGGGGGAGAGCTGAAAGAGAGTTCAGCTTCCTGACCGCCTGGTGGATAAAGCTGTCCCTCAGTCTGCTGGTCCTTGCCCGAAGGCTCCTCATTCTCCTCCCAGACGGCAGGAGACTGAAGAAGCGGTGTGAGGGGTGAGTGGGGTCGCCTGCAGTGCAGAGTGCTTTGCGGACCAGGCGTGTGTCATAAATGTCCTGGAGAGAAGGGAGGGGGGCACCAATGACCTTCTCAGCTGCTCTCACTATACGCTGCAGGGTCTTTCGGCAGGATGCAGTACAGGCCCCGTACCACACAATTATGCAGCTGGTGAGGATGCTCTCAGTGGTGCCACGGTAGAATGAACGCATGATGGGGACTGGGGCTTTGGCTCTTTTCAGTTTGCGGAGGAAATAGAGCCGCTGCTGAGCTTTCTTGGCCAGTGATGTGAAAGCTCAGCACGGAGAAAGCCATCTGGAAAGCAAATGTGAAGTGGTTGATGTAATATGAACAATGAGTAATAGCCAATGGGGCTTAAGACAGTAAGAAGGGCATAAAAGCAGTGTATCGGGCAGTGGCTGAGAGAGAATTTTGCTGGCATTCCGTCGGACGCCTTTCCGGGTCCTGACAGACGTGTGGGTTTCTCCTCAGGATTCAACCCCATGTGGAACGAGCAGTTCCAGTTCGAGGTGTACGTGCCAGAGCTGGCCATGGTGCGCTTTGTGGTGGAGGACTACGACTCCACATCTCAGAATGACCTCATCGGACATTACACCCTGCCCTTCACCAGTTTACAGAACGGTGAGTCCCAACTGCCAACCTCCCCGGCTGGAACACAACCACACAAATACTGTATGCACTTGCATTATGTAGGACAAAACATCACATTTGGATACCTTCTAACTAAATCAATTCCAGAGGCCCCTCTAGCCTCAGCTTTGAAACTTCCTGGCCACAACTGAACGACATCTTCTTTGTTCTGTGTAAATATTTGTTTTAGCTGACAATAATCATTGAGTAGAAATTAACAGGACTAATGGTAAGAAATTAGAAATTCTCATTTTATTTGACTATATTATTAGAACAAGATTTGTTTCCTTATTTCTTATTTGAAATATTTGTATAAAATACAAAGTATTCATTGGACAATCTTTTAAACTTATTTAAATGTGTCAGAAAATGAATCTTCTTGTCTGCCGATAAGTAATTTTGATATGCGAAATCATCATTTTAACAAGTTGTGGAATAGAAGCAGATTTTTCATATATTAAGCCATATGCCCCTTATGTCTTTTTACAAATGTTTCCCTCGTTAATTGAACCTCACTTCCTGTTTCCTCAGGATACCGGCATGTTCCTCTGCTCACAAAGAATGGTGATGTCATCCCTTCGGCGGGACTGTTCGTGCACGTGATGGTGGTCGATGCCCAATAAGCCCCGCCTGCACCTCACCTGTTCTCTACATCTCAAAGCCAAAATCTGCGTGCTTTCTTACTTCCAAAGAAGTTCCACACCACCAGTTTCTACACATTGCAGTCTTCTGTCATTTTTAACCTTTTTTCTTATTCTCAGAATCAACAGCTGAGAAGTAATTTTGGTTACTCAGTTTGCTGTTTTTAGAATTAGATCATTTTTATGTGCTTTTAACCAAATGTTTTATGGGACTGGAAAGAAAAAATTATCTGGAAACAAACTGAACCGCCTTAAGTGTTTAGACACAGGGATATTAGCAGGATTCAGAAATACTGTACAAACAAGCGGATATCAGCAGGACCAGACTGCTTGAAGTTAAAACACTACACCGCTGAATCTTGCCTTAACAACCATATCAGTTCAGTCCAGGAGAACCCCTCTATTTAGACTGGACTTAGGGTCACTGATGATTGCTATTGCAATTATAAGTAAGCAGCACACCAGAAACTGCATGTGCGATTACAATTCAAGTGTTTTGGTTAGTTACAAGTAATTGTGATTACGCAGCAGAAATTACAATTATGACTACAATCATATCATACTAAAAAGGAACAAACACTCTGGGATACAGAACCTTTTGCTCATATAACTGTTTTGTGATATGTTTATAGCTATCATCTGTGTCCATAGGTAACAGTACATTTGATACATGTTTGTAAACATTTTTTGAGAGTTGGAATAAGCATCAATATTACCATGATAGTACTTTTGTTTATTGAAATCAATGTTTTTGGAAATTAATTTCTGAATTGATGAAGTCTACTCACTGCTTTTGATATGCACCGCTAAACTCAAGTTTTATAATCAAGAATCCTGTCTCAAAGATAGAGTTTCACAGACTCAGACCCTATGCCATGACCTGTCTTTGAAGCACAACGCTGACGAGAACAGCCTTGCAAAGTGACGTTTAAACATCTGAATACCCTTTAGGCTTCAGAGACGTGGTGGACTTGTACTCATACTGGGCCTTACTTTATCAGGTTCTTCTTAGAATAAGAGGTCTGAGACAGGGTCGGTGAATGTGCATATTTGCCAATAAAAGACTTGTATCAGTACACTTGTATTTTTATTTTCATTGTCTAAAGCAGAGAATATTTTTTGTGGTCTTACCTGTTTGTATACAGGTTGATAAAGCCATATTTTGTATTGAATTGGCTTTTCTAAGCATGCTGAAGTCAGAAATACTTCAATTCTATATTTTTTCTAAGGTATTTTTGTTGGAAACATGTTTTGACAACTTCTGTGCCTCAGAACCTTACTATAGCCAAAATTAAATATGACAGCTTCAAACATCTGTGTACATTTACAGGTTGGATTTGTATAAGCCCCCAAAACAGTATTTTATTGAAACCATATAATAATTTAGCACAAATTGATTTAAAAGCCAGCCCACCAATGCATTTGCCATGTTGCTTCTCTTTGCTTTTGCAACAACAAAAAAATTGTAATGCATGTGTGTGTGACTGTGTGTGTGTGTATATATATATACGCACACACACACACACACACACACACACCTTTGTGGTAATCAAAGTGCTTTATTTCATATGCCTGGCCAATCGTAAATTAACGTCCATAGTGTGCACCACAGAACTGTTCTGTGGTTTACATAAGAAATTGGTCCTTTGTGATGTGACAAAATAGTGATCAGCCATCCAATCAGAAAATTCCACCAGATGGGCAGTATGCGTTGGTGTAAAAAAAACTGATACACCTGATACAAGTCTACTGTTTGTTACCAATTTAATGCAGTTGCATTTATTTCGTTTCAGTAGCTCCTTTTCCATGTATGCTTCCTGCACATTGATATGCACGTATAGCCGACACTATACTAAGGACAAAATTATTACAAGATGATCGCTTTTATATTTAAATGACAAACTCTTGGCCAAGTGGCCAGGTTATGCTTTTAGTATGCTGCTGTTTGCAAAAGCAATGAAAAATAAAAGTAAATTATTTAAAAGTTTGCGAGTATGTTTTTTCTTTGCAATAGTGAGCAATTTTCCACCAAATGATGTTCATTTTTGCATTGATGTGGTATTATTTCATAATTATGGATTTCAATACAGAACACATTATTGTTATTAAATAAATAACAATAATGTTGGCTCTATGAACATCAGGTGCTCATTGGTAAGGCTGAGAAAACACTGGGAAACTATATCCTTGGGAAAAAGGAAAGAGCCTCTTAAAGGTGAAAAAGCATGAAAAGTACGGCAAGAAAAACCAAGGCACTCGGTCGCTGGGTGTTACGACCGATTGAATCCTCTCGTTTCAGAAATAACTCCAATACGGTTTCATTATATATATATATGCTCATTCAACCAACTGTCTAGGGGATAACGAGAGATTTCCGACGTAACATTTGTTTTCCCACGGCACGCTGTAGCTAACGTTACCTAGCACAAGTTAAATATGGCTTGGTTCAAGAACAGGTGACGTCAGGGCGGCGGTCACGATGACTGGAAATTACTCACCCATCCGTCTCGGATTCGGGCCAGTACAGTCTATTTCATCTGCGGCCAGCTTCACTCTGACACGCCGGTGATTACACGTTGTTGGGCCATGTTCCCAACAGGTACATTTTGTTTTAGTTGTTTTGAGGGAAAAACCATGAGACAGTAACCAAAAGAAACACAAGTGACAAACTCCAGCAGAACGGTCTCAGGCGAAAATCCTAACCCTTTCAGGTGCCTCCTCACATCATTTAAACCAGTGGTGTCAAACTCATTTTCACCCCGGGCCACATCAGCATTATGGTTGCCCTCAAAGGGCCGGTTGGGGGGGGGGGGGGGTGCAATCGCCTATGATTTAAACCCTCGCTTTCTCATGCTGCTCGTGAGACCACACCCCTTCCACACCTGTCCTCTGAACCAAGCCAAGCTTTTAATTAGTGATATGATTTTGTTCTTCCTACCACCTATACCATTCGCCATTTTACTTTAACCATTCCACCTTCCAGAAGCTTGCTCACTACATCCCTCCCCCCATCAAGACAAAAAAAACAACGAATTGACAAAACCCTCATTTTTTATTTAAATATATATATATATTTTCCTACTACACAGCAAAACAAATAACACTGCACTCAAGAGGAAATTCTATACACAAATGAGAAATAACAATAAACTTCTCAACCCTGTATGTACAAGAGGTATCGGGTCTCGTCGCTAGGGAGCTTTTCTATACCACAGCGCAGAGGCGGTCTTACCCATTAGGCAAAGGTCGGCAATTGCCTGGGGCCCCAAGCTGACCCCATACTGCAAAGGGCCCCGTTAAATGCCTCATAAACGCCCCCCCCCCCAGTAATTAATTATGTCTTTCTAAAAATGAATGCGCTAAATGGCATCAGAATGCCTAATTCATGAGTGTCTTAGTCACCCCCCCAGTCCCCACTACATTGGACTATTCCATGATGAGCCGTCTGCGGAAATGATTCAGTCGCCAATTCGTGTTTCAGCTCGGCGCGATTATTAAAAAGTGATAATGAAGCGAAGCGGTGCTGAGAAAAGGAGGAAGCAGGAGGAAAGTAAAAAGTTTGTGGCAAAACTACCAAAGCTAACTACATTTTTCACGGTGGCTAGTAGTAGTACAGATGCCACTAATGAAGAGCAGAGTCAGTCTGAGACTGCTAGCACTAGCACTAGTGTTGTTAGCATTGCTAATGCTAGCGAAGAGGAGCTAACGTTACTAGGGATGTGCGCGTTTAGTCGACTAGCCGATTAAACGTTGCTACCCTCGCTAGTCGGCACCAGAAATGCTAGTCGGTTAAACTTACTATTTTATTAATGTACACATTTAAATTACATATTGACATAATTTGCACTGAAATTTCATGTTTTCCTGGTCAAATGTTGCTTTATAAAAAAACGAGAATCCGTTACTAATGTTAACAACGCCGGATTAAAAAAATAATTTAAAAAAACGAAGGAAAAAAACAAAACGCATTAGCCTGTTCGCCCTGCAAGTTAAACCAGCGAGGTGGAAAGAGTAAGTAGGCCTATCGCGTTGTTGAATAGCCCAATAAAACGAATCTAATGTCACGTCGATCCGTCGGCCTAATTGTTATTTTTTTTGTGTTCCTATTATTGGTAGCTTTTCTGATGACCGATTATAATTTTTTTACTGTATTTGCTATGCGATCGCGTTCACCCAATGAAAATGCCGTTGTAATAATCAGGCACGTTTCCTAAAAATGTTTTGTTACGTTGAATATTGTTTTCAATAAATGTTATTTGTTAACTTTTATTTAGTGAATTGTTGTCATGTTTTGTAGGATAATGTGCAATGTTCATAATGCAAGGCGCAAAGTTCCACACATTTCAGCGGCATTTAAAATACGATTTGGTTATTGAAGAATGTGATTAACGGTTTCAAATGGCTCTTATAATATACGCAATATTTTTTCGGACAATGTTTAACCTTATAGATTAAATTGTGCTCAATTTTGACTGTTTTCTGAGTGTTTTCCTACTTTTAGACTAGTCTAAGTATAAACTTCCGTTTAAACGTCAGGGAAATTAGTCGTTAGGAACATCCCTAAACGTTACCCATTGCTGCTGCTGGCAGTGCCAACCTAGATTGCTGCAGCAGCGATGATGATGATGATGATGATACATGCATCACAAAGGATCTTTCTTAGATAAATAAGGATTGAAAAGGGGGGAGAGCAAGGGATGTGTGAGGGCCCCATGCCTGTGTTTGCCTTGGGCCCCAAAATGACTAAGTCCGCCACTTGTGCCGGGTGTAAGATAGCAAAGACTTGCGTTTGGGTTAGCGCCGGGTGTAAGATAGGGCCCACAGTGTTGCGGAGTTTATTGTTTCACATTTGCTATTTGCCTATCTCCAGCACATGTGGTCTACAGTCTAGTGTGCAAACTTTTTATTCTTACCAGTATTCGGGACGAAATTATTGCAACATATTGTGTAGAGAGTATTCAGTGGTCTGCATAAGTCACTGTTAAGTTCCGTTCCTTGGTTTTGTTACCGTTTTAGACGACTTTCGCAAACTAGGTAACGTTACAATCTAGCTACCGTTTAATAGACAATCCAAATGAATCTTCCTCCCATCTGGTAAACTAACCTAGCTAACATACCTAGCTAGCTGCAGCACACGTTAATATTTTCACCCCAGTAGTTGGATCGTTAGCGAGCTAATTATAGGCTACATGTTAGTTAGCAAGCTATGGGACTCAAATATTAACGTGTAATTTACTAAAAATTCTATTGAAAAATATATGTGCTGCAAACTGTAGCCGTTCCTCAGAAAACACGGTTGGCTGTGCGTGCGTTTCCGCTGCGCGACAGTTGACAAAGGCGGACAAGGCGAGAAATTTAATTCTAACATGACCAACGTCATTACGTTAGCCAACTATCCATGTTTCTGCCTGTGCTTTTTGTGTTGTAGAACATGTGGAGGATTACTACGTGGTCAGATCACTCCTGGGAGAGGGAGGATGTGGATCAGTCTACGCTGGGATTCGCATCTCTCTGATGGACTGCCAGTAAGATGCCAACTTCTCCACTACGTCTTGACACATCCTACTGTCCACTAGCAACACCTTGGACAATCTCATCTTCTGACAATTTCATTCCGTTTCCTTTGAAATTGATGTTACATAAAAAATATAAGCATATCTGCCAGCTATTATGTTGTACAGTAAAGTTATGAAGCAATTAAACAATTGTATCTCTTGTCATGGTTTCCTCAGGTCGCCATAAAATATGCAGCAAAAATGAAAGAATCTGAGCTGCTTCTAGTGAGTAACACAAGTGCTCCTGTTGCCTGTCGACCATCCTTTTAAAGAAATTTCATGTCACCCACTAATTATATTGATGGTTCAGTCCTTATTTTTCCCTTGTACAAACTGTCCTCAAATGTGTGCTGTGATGGATAGCCTGCAGTATCAGGCCTCATTATTCACTGTTGTGTCACCAACTAGTACTACCCATTATAACCTCATTATAACCACACCCAGCTCATTATAACCATTCTTCACTACCTTTCTCTACAGCTAGGACAGGAAGTTGGAACACCTCGGGAGGTGGGGCTCATGGGCCTCGTGAATCAGAACATGAGCCATCCCAACGTCCTGCGGCTCTATGAATGGTTTGATGCACCAGACCACTACGTGATGGTGCTGGAGCTGCCCGACCCCTGTATGGACCTCGTAGATTTCTGCAAATCCCAATTCAAACCGATGGATGAACACCAGACGCGGGCAGTGATAGACCAGCTACTTCACGCCCTCCTGCACTGCCAATATGCAGGCGTGTTTCATCTGGATGTGAAACCAACGAACATCCTGATAAACACGGAAACCCTGCGTGTCAGCCCCACTACCTGAAAACTGACCTTTAGGGGGCTGGCTTTTAGATTTAAGAACAGGGCACACTTTATGCTCATTAACATACGTAGCTATACGATCAGTGACAGCATTTTGAAATTGTTTGAGCGCAACCAAATTACGCAAATCAACCAGAGTATTGATATCAGAAGCTGTACACCAACGATTAAAATGCATTAATAGCTCTCTCGCATATTCAACATGAGTCTGCTTATCTCCCTTTTTGAACATTCTAAATTGTTGTCGGTATGCTTCCGGAACTAGTTCATAAGCTTTTAACACAGCACAATGGCACAATGGCAACTCCTCCAAGAGCTGGAATGAGTCAAACTTTCCTACATCAATCAGGTGCAATCGACGTAATTCTGCATCATGTTTTAATTCAGCTAATCCGCGTTCATGTTCACGTTCACGTTCTCTTTCACATTCGCGCTGTCTTTCGCGTTCTTCACATTGTAACAGTAGCAGCTCCTTTTGTTGTTCAAAGGTAAGACTAGAAACTGCAAGGGAAGGGGTCAGAACAGACGGGTTAAGAGGGGGTTTTGTAAGGGTTGGTGGAAGGTTCGGAGAACCAAATGCGACGATAAGGATTCTAAAAGCGTATCTCCAAAGATACGCCACAAAAGCGGAAGAAACCGCACCAGGAAGGGGTAAATAAAAGAATGGGAGCAAAACTTCCTTTGCACAAGGCAAATCAGAACAGCCTCAAAAAACGGAGGCGTATCTTGATAAACAACGAGAATAAATAACAAAAAAATCTCACACACTAATTAATTAGGCGTAACGGGAGGTTGAGAAACCAAAAAAAAAACCCAGATAAGGAAAAAAATAGAAAATCAAACCTGTTACCTAAACTCTTAAAAAAGAGCTGAACACAAAAGGTAAAAGGTCGAGAGATAAAGGATAAAGCGAAAGATTGGAAATAAATGAATAAACCAATATAATCCTAATTATAACCGGATATCCTGCGTTTCTTATTTGTACAAACCAGAAGTGACGGAATTCCTATGCCGTTTACCAACTTTGTTTGTCAAGTTTAGACAATATCGAAAGATGGTAGTCCTCAGCTATTTTATAACCGGCAGGAAACTCAAAACAGGTGTGAGGAATAATAGCCCGGTGATATCCAAACACCGAAACGAAGGCATAAAAAATCTGATAGATCGCCCCGCCGCCGTCAATAAGAATGGCGGCCTCTGCTGTTTCTGCGGTCGCCATTCTTATTGACGGCGGCGGGGCGATCTATCAGATTTTTTATGCCTTCGTTTCGGTGGTGATAGGTTCACCTTCACTAACAGTGAGAACTCTAACCTTCCATGATAGGTTCACCTTCACTAACAGTGAGAACTCCCATTTCAACTAACCTGACTTTAAGAATGCTCTTGACATTTTCTTTATATCGTTTGTCGCCAATGTCAATGTCATAATGCTCGGCAATTTTCATTAACTGGTCTTTAATGCATAAATGAAGAAATTCTTTGGACGGGGCCTTAACAAAATCACTCACAGTGGTAGCCATCATAAAATGTTAGGCTACTTACAGCCAACCGATTTAAATACACAAAAGAACTAGGCTACTCTACTCCCTATTGAGCTAACGAAAGTGAATAAACAACAAGCGCCGATCACACGATGCACAACAGGAGAGATAGCCTAACAAGGATGGAGCTTCCCCAGAAAACTAGCCTATCCAGTCCCTATAACCGATCTAGCTGTCCCTGACTCAGCCTAGTCTTCGCCGACTTTTTGGGCTATGAGAACACTCAGTCCCCCATATTCACCGGCAAAAACGAAAAAGTAAAAATAACAAAGTGACGAACCACCCAGGATCCGCCCGACGACTTCCTTAACAATACATGGGGATCTGTGTTTAGGGATCAGATATAGACCTTAAACATTATTCCATTTCTTTTGCTCCAGATTTACAGAATATGGGCCAGAGGATGCACTCCTGTGCCTCGGTAAAGACCTCCAGGACTGTGAACCCAACGTCCTTGAGGGGTTGATAAAATAGCGTTGAGGCAGACTGTGACATATCCACGTGTCGGTGCCAAAAGGAAACTCAGCAGCTCAATCTCTTTTCATTGCTGTTACTTTTGGTTTTGGCACATGGGATACGTCACAGTCTCCTTCAACCCCATTTTATCCCCCACCCCCCTCCCAGTCTGCCTTAACCCTATTTTAGCCCCACCCCCTTCAGCTTCAGCAGGTGCAGCAAGTGCCCAGGTGCATGGTGTGCCCCAGTGCAGTCTGCAACCACACACGCAGGTCGCCATGCTGCAGGAAAGCTTGTGGACCACACCTTTGTAAGTCTTGATAAAGTATAGTGTACATTTCAAGTTAAAATATTCATAGAGGGACCTACAATTAAAGTAATAAAGCCTGAGGACGTGCCAGGCATCAGGCATCTTGCAGTTTGGTTTCGGGCCCTTTGGTGATGCTCCCTCAGGAAAGATTTGAGGTGCTCCTTGCAGCAGTTCTGACTTCCTGCTGTTCCAGGTGATTGTGCTGCAGTCCCACCAAGCCAGGGAGGCTGTGCAGGAAACTGACCAGTGGAGGCGCCTGTCCACCCATTTGAGGTTCCAGGATTCCATACCTGTGCGTCAGGGATTTGTGGGTCGTGATCCTCCAGGAGCAACACTTACTACACCCCTGAAATAGGCGTGAGCCTCATCAGGTGTGTTTGTGGAGCATTACTGGTGACGGGGGCTACAGAAAATGCAGTTCTATACCTCTGAGCAATATCCTCGCAAATATTAACATTTATTACTTGATACTTGATTCTTACATACATGTTCAGACGTACAGGCCTCTTTAATCCCAGTGAAACACAGTGAGTGCCTGGATGAGCTCTGATGTGTTTTTCTTCTTCCTCAGCAGTGTGAATGAAGAGCACTTCAACACCATATTGTTCGGTACAGAGGAGAACCTGCCATTGCTGTTAATATGTGAATAGTTCAGTCCAATTATGTGTAATAAAATACTTTAGTCATGAACATTTCTGGGTTGGTGTATCGCTACATAAAAAACAGTCCTTTCCGTGTCAGTTGCGTCCAGTACAGGTATGACTGTCAGTGTGTGTTTGTGTGACCATGTGGGGCGCAGTGTGTAACATTTCCCACAGGTAGCACACCTGTCAGAAGATGACTCTGCAGGTGCCTGTCCACCCCAGGATTCCACACCTGTGGTTCAGGGATCTGTGGGTCGTGTTCCTCTGTTGTCACCAGGAGCAACACTCATTACACCCCTGAGATAGGCGTCAGCCTAATCAGGTGCGTTTGTGGAATATTAAAGGTGACGGAGGATACAGAAAATGCAGTTCTATGCCTCACAAATATGAAGTTAAAATGAGACAAAAAAAGTAATAAGAAGTTATTTTTTCTGGGATCATTTAGAATCAATTCTTGTTTCACATGTTCAGACATACAGGCCTCTTTAATCCCAGTGAAACAAGAGTGAGTGCCTGGATGAACTCTGATGTGTTTTTCTTCTTCCTCAGCAGTGTGAATGAAGAGCACTGAACACCCCATTGTTCTGTACAGAGGAGAACCTGCCATTGCTCACTATTACATAATCTTCACATGACTTGTTAATATGTAAATAGTTCAATCAATTTATGTGCAATAAAATAGAATAGTCATGAGTATTTTCTGGTTGGTGTATTGCTAGATACATTTATTATTTATTTTTTAAAGAAGTCCAGTTTAACAGTGACAGGTAGCCTAGATATACATGGGCCAAAGCATACCAAATAAATAACATGTTAAGTATGTTTAGAAGAGAAGACGCGCAAAACAAAAATTACATCTAGATTGTCTAAGCAAATACATTTGGGCAGAATCCCAGACCATGCAGTAAATCCTGCAAATAAAATGCTTCTGTATATTGAGAGTAATATTGGAGTCCTCCCAAAGTGTCTCCTGTCCAGAACATGCAGGTCCAACATCTGCAGTCCTCAGGGCCCAAAAGCATCCATATAAAATTTCCAGAATCCAGAGAGGATAAATGAGTGAGAAGTAAATTCTTATTCAATTAGCTTATGTTATGTCCATTTACATCCACAGTTCAGGCGGGTATTTGTCTATTGATATGAATTCCTCTTCAGAATAGTTTATATAAAAAGAGGAATTCATATCAATACACACCTGACAACACAAATCACACCGTTGTGATGACAACAATCCTCTCCTGATGAACAGTGCTCCATAGAGAGAAGAATAGTTAAAACAGTTAAGGTTGTTGCTTTACTCTTTTGGGAGACGATACATGTATGATGTGAAATAGCCAGTGTAAACACCCTGGGTTATTCTGGAATTCTCCAGCCTCAGTCGAGATTCAGAGATTCCCACTTCCCTTCACAGGGTATCCACCAGGTGGCAGCGTTAGATCTAACAAGGATGGGATTGTGACTGTTGAGAACTCAAGAGATCAAAGAGGTTCCATTCATATTTGTCCTGAACTATGACTCACATCACAGTCATCTTGTAGGTAATACAATATTAGAAAATTAGCTCGAGTATCACTGCTGAAGAGATACTACTGTGTTTCAAAATACTTGAAATAGCTGGAGCAAATAAACTTGATCATCTGTGGCAGCTATGACTTCAGCCAGTGTGGCTTGTATTGTACAAGATGCCTGTGATGCTTCCAGAGCTGGATCAGTTTTGGATTATCCCTGGAATTAATTTAATTTACTCTAAACCAGCTTGTCATGGTTGTTTGGCCATTTACATGACTGTAAATAAAAATGATTGGGCTTCAGCTAAAACTTCTCATGACCATGCCATGTTTTTAAAGAAGAATTTATTTTCACCAGTATTCGGGACAAAATTCTTGTAACATATTGTGTAGAGAATTTTCGGTGGTGTGCAGACGTCCCTGTTAAATTCCGCTCCTTGTCTTTATTACATTTTATCGAGACGACTGTCGAAAACTAGCCAATGTTAACGTTACTATCTAGCAACCATTTAATTTGCAATCAAAACTCATCCTCCTCCCGCCTGGTAAACTAACCTAACTAGCTAACATACCTAGCTAGCCTACAGCACACATGAATATCTCACCCCAGTAGTTTGCGAGGTAAGTATAGGCTACATGTTAGAAAGTTATGGGACTCCAATATTAATTCAATTCCATAAAAAATATATTGATTAATGGTATTTGCTGCAAACTATAACGTTAGATCTGTTCCTCAGAAAACACAGGACCGCGGTTGGCTGCAGACCTCCACAAGCGTGTCCTTACTCCCGTTCTTCGCTTATTCTTTTGCTTATTCTTTTATAAAGTCGGTCAACACCATGTTTTTTTTTTTCCGAACAAACAAATATCACACTAATTTGGCATTTAAAAAATGTTGATAACGGCAGCTTTAACGTTAATTAGTATACCTGTGAGACTGCACGGAGGGCAGAGAAAATTGTGCTGGAACTTTTGAGTACATACAATTGTGACGTCAGTTAACAAATCAGTAGCAAGTCAAGCAATTGTTGTGACGTCATCATTACGGAAAGCGTAGCCTACTGTGATGTAACAAAATATTCTGTAAACTGTATAAAGCCAAAAAAATTTACTGATCAGTTGTGTGCGAATTCATTATGGTTTCGATAATGGATGAGCTATGGATAAGGAACGATCTGACTAGTGGAGAGATCGACCTTCCCATCTCCACGACCAACTGGGGATGCAGGAAGAAAGGTAAAGTCTCCATTAGGGGGGGTTGGGCACAACCAGGCGGAAAGTGTTGTGGTCGACGTGGAACATAAATAAACTGCTCGATTTAACGTCTCCGAGACTATTTTAGTAAACTGGATTTAGTGAGTGGGTGGACACATTTTGCTTTGCATTGGCTAGCCTCTGATCATATGCTACATGAGTTGGTAAAGCCGATTTTGACGTAACGCGTTTTTTCAGCCCTGGGGTAGCCTACATGCGGTACAATGTCAAATCTATGCAATATGTAAACAAAAATATTTTCCTCAATTCGAAGATCGGTGGGTAACCTGGGTTCCTCATCAATAGCTGGTATCGGTGCGTTGGATGTTTACGGTCTAAATAATTTTAATTAGCCGAACGTCACTCCCAAAATCAAGTTTGTTAAGGGCCTAGGATATATATGTATTTTAAAGTAATAATTAGTTGCTCATCTTGACAGCCAGCCTATAGCAGCGTAGTAACTGGTAGAACCATAGGCAGGGACACGTATCATGGATTTAGTGCTACTACGACCAAAGTCGTTTGATCGTGGTGTCCCGCCTTTAAAAAAGCAATCACCTGCATTTTCGTGGCGCGACAGTTGACAGCTGAAAATTACGACGGAATTATGTGCCTGTGCTTTGTTGTAGAACACGTGGAGGATTACTACGTGGTAGGATCACTCCTGGGAAAGGGAGGATGTGGATCAGTCTACGCTGGGAGTCGCATTTCTGATGGACTGCCAGTAAGATAAACTTCTCCAATACGTCTTGACACATCCTACAATGGGACAATACTGACTCCCATCAACTAGGCTATATCGTTTGTTTCTTATGCATACTTTGTATTAGCTTATTTCATAAGGCATTACTTGCAAATTGTCCATAGCTACATTTATTCACCTGCAAGCTGGTACATGAAAAATATCAACATACCTGCTATCTTTGCAGTTGTTTGTATATGATTTTGTTCAGTAAAAGTATGACGCAGGATTGCATTGTATCTCTCAATTGTTATGATTTCCCCAGGTCGCCCTAAAATATGCAGTGAAAATGAAAGAAGCTGAGCTGCTTATTGTGAGTAACAAAACCAAAGCTTCTTTGACTTCTGTTGGCTCTCCACCATCCTTTTAAATACGTTGCATGTCACCTAATAATTTTTTAAATATCGATGGTTCAGTCCTTAATTTTGCTTGAACAAGCTTGAGGATAACCTGCAGTATCAGGCCTCATTATTCACTGTTGTGCCTGTCGCTACACAAGCTGCCCGTTACCACTCTTCACTTCCTCTTTCTACAGCCTGGACAGGAAGTTGGAACACCTCGGGAGGTGGGGCTCATGAGCCTCGTGAATCAGAACATGAGCCATCCCAACGTCCTGCGGCTCTATGAATGGTTTGATGCACCAGACCACTACGTGATGGCGCTGGAGCTGCCCGAGCCCTGTATGGACCTCGTAGATTTCTGCAAATCCCAATTCAAACCGATGGGTGAACACCAGGCGCGGGCAGTGATAGGCCAGCTACTTCACGCCCTTCTGCACTGCCAATATGCAGGCGTGTTTCATCGGGATGTGAAACCAACGAACATCCTGATAAACACGGAAACCCTGCGTGTCATCCTTATTGATTTTGGGTGTGGAGATCTCTGGAGGGACACGCCTTTCAGTACCTTCGCAGGTCAGTGAGAGAAGGCTGGTTTACACATTTTAATCAGTGTTTGGAACTTGGGGGAGTAAATACTGACCATTCTGATACAGCAAGTTTCCTCCTGTGTACTGAACAGTGATGTTCACTCTTTCTGGTCTCCATGGCGTGTCTTGTCTCCTCAGGCACCACTGCATTTACACCTCCAGAGTGGTTTGCGAAAAGGCTGTACCAGGCTGGGCCTGCCACAGTGTGGTCCCTTGGGGTCACATTGTTTGCCATCACATGTGGCTACGTACCATTTAAACCGTGTGATGACCATGAGAGCATGAGTCGAGTCCATTACCCTGATGAGCTGTCCTCAGGTAAGAGGAATCAAATAGGAGACGTCGGGCTGTGTGTGTGATGTCATAGATTTTACACTCCTTCTATCTGCTCTGTCCAATCACATGGGTTTTGCCATCTACAGAAATCAAGGACTTCATAAGCAGGTGCTTGGCACCTGAGGTGGAAGACCGAGCGACGTTAGAGCAGCTCCAACGTCACCCGTGGCTCCAGCCCACCTGCTTAGCAAAAGGTAGCCTCATAACTGGTTGAACCAAGGGCCTCTTTGTGCTGAGAATCGTGCCCTTTATTTACCCTTAAGCTTAGTTCACAGCTTAAGTTCACAGGTAAACAGGCTGGTTTTATTGCACCAGGTGATCTGATGGTGTGATCTCTTTCAGTGGGATTCAGGAAGAGGAAGAGGAAGAGTGAGGAAGATGGAGAGCAGAAGCAGGACAGGAGCCCTTCTAGCTCTCTCATTCCTGCAAAGTGCCCTCGGAAAGGTTAGGGTCACAACAACGTTCTCCATGAGAGGGAATTAGGCTCTATTACCCGCACATTGAAGCACATTGATATCCGGACTGAGATTCTTCATCACTTTATTGTGCTATAAAACCTTCATTAATAACGCATCTTGTTCCCCAGATCAAGATGGAGGGCACCTTCTAATATTACACTCTCCTGCTGGAGAACGCCAAGGCTTTGAAGGAGAGGACCTGAGTCAACATGGCCGTCTGGCCCCTGTCCTCAGCCTTGGCCATGAGCAGCGAGGAGCATGCCACTTGCCTCCGAAACCAGAGCCATCAGAGGATGAGAGTCAACAATTCTTATCCGCCTGCTCCTCTCTGTGGACATACTACAGCTGTCAGTCCACAGGTCTGACCTATCATGTGCTACTGCATCATCTATTTAGGGAGCTCTTGCATCATATCGCCAAAAATGGGGAAAATATTTTAAGTGAGGGTTCCTGTAACTAGAAGCCCTCTATTTATTTTTTGTGAGGAATATTTTAATAGAGAATACAGATAATTAAAGATTAGAAATTGGAAAAATATAGTATTGTGATGTTCTATTCTACAGAAAAGTAATGTTGAGAAAGAAAAACATTACTGGTCTCAAACAGTCGGTCCTTTTCCCTGTGTGTGATCTGTATTAGCCTCAGAGAGGAGAGTTACGAACGAGCAGACAGGCGTGAGGAGGAAGAGGCGTGGAAAAATACTGAAAATGCGGAAAAACTGCCTTACGAACGGTAGGATGCTTCTTGATTTTGACTTTTGAATAGAATGAGAAAAGGCTGGAGGTCTCAAACTGTCTCCACTTTCTTTGTGTGATCTCTCAGCCCCAGAAAAACACCTGAAGATTGGGGTGAAGAGGAAGATGGAGTGGAGAGAGCAGGCAGTGGTGCTGGGAAAGAACCTTAGCCCCTACAGCAAGACCACACCTGCAAAGCGCCCCCGGAAAGGTGAGGCTCACAGTAGCATTCTTCATGAGAGGGAATTAGGCTCTACTGCACGTACAGTGACTTTTCATCGCTTTATTGCGCTATAATACCAAAGTCAAGATACAATACTGGGGAGCCCTGAAGCCTAAATGGCCTACTTGTAGCCCTCAGTGCAATGCTGCTTGTATGAGAGCAGCCTGTAAGGAGATAGGAGGGCAGCTGTAGTTTTGTAGATTAACAAGGCATCTGTTCCCCAGATCAAGATGGAGAGAGTCTGCTGAAACAGCTTCAGCTTCTGCCATTACACTCTCCTGGAGGAGAAGGCCAAGGCAGTGAAGGAGAGGACCAGACTCAACATGGTCGCTGGGCCCCATGTCCTTGGCCGTGAGCAGCGAGGAGCACGCCGCTCGCCTCTGACACTAGGGCCGTCAGAGGATCTGAGCCAAGCCCAAATCGGAGAACAATTCTGCTCCTGCTCCTTCCTGTGGATGCACTACAGCTGCCAGTCCACAGGTCTGACTTCATGCGCTGCCACAACATCATTGTGTAAAGTGGGAGTGGTCTGTGCGGTCAGTGTACTGTGTGTGAACCAGGTTTATTTTTGCGATCTTCCTCAGGCACTCCATCCACCCAGCCAGCTGACACACCTTCCATGCTGCTGAGCTACTCAGAGCCTGGGGACTTAGCGTGAGTTCCCCTATGATAAGGTTACCCCTGGTGGGCAGTACGTCACTGAATCCTGATTGGACCAATTGTGCATCTAGATATACTGATATTCCTGTCCAGATATGTTTGCATCATGTTTAGTTATTGTAGCACCCCCAAGTCATGTGTCCATCAGATCTATCTTCATCCATGTCAGTGTAACATGGTGTTTTGATACATGCGGATCTGTGTTTAGGGATCAGATATGGACCTTAAACCTTATTAAATTTTTTTTGCTCCAGATTTACAGAATATGGGCCAGAGGATGCACTCCTGTGCCTCGGTGAAGACCTTCTGGACTGTGAACCCAACGTCCTTGAGGGGTTGATAAAATAGCGTTGAGGCAGACTGTGACGTATCCACGTGTCGGTGCCAAAAGGAAACTCAGCAGCTCAATCTCTTTTCATTGCTGTTACTTTCGGTTTTGGCACCGACACGTGGATACGTCACAGTCTGCTTCAACCCCATTTTATCCCCCACCCCCCTCCCAGTCTGCCTTAACCCTATTTTAGCCCCACCCCCTTCAGCTTCAGCAGGTGCAGCAAGTGCCCAGGTGCATGGTGTGCCCCAGTGCAGTCTGCAACCACACACGCAGGTCACCATGCTGCAGGAAAGCACGTGGACCACACCTATGTAAGTCTTGATAAAATATACTGTACATTTCAAGTTCAAATATTCATAGAGGGACCTACAATTAAAGTAATAAAGCCTGAGGACGTGCCAGGCACCAGACATCTTGTTGTTTGGTTTCGGACCCTTTGGTGACGCTCCCTCAGGAGAGATTTGTGGTGCCCCTTACAGCCGCAGCAGTTCTGACTTCCTGCTTTTCCAGGTGATTGAAGGCGTTTCTGTGCTGCAGTCCCACCAAGCCAGGGAAGCTGTGCAGGAAACTGACCAGTGGAGAGAAGCCACAGTGCAGCTAAGCTCTAACCTAGTTAATGCAAAGGCACTTTTCTTTCGCAAGAGTTCCATTGGTGCTTATGACCAACATGGCACAGGTACCGCCCCGTGCACACACCCATTTACACACATTGCCTTTATTTTTTACTTGAGCGACTTTGTACGCTCCCACTATGCCAGCTTTTCCTCTGCAGAACTGCGCAGTCAGTTTAGCATATAGTGTGTTCCTATTGGCCATCATTAATTAATTCCAGGCTAATATAGCTTCGTAACACAAATTAAAAATTGAACACTTGATTTATAGAGCGGATTCGGGTCATTCCAAATTATATAGAAGGCACCTAAAAGCTGTGCAGCTGCTCCTGAAAAGACACGCCCACATGGTCTGGTGTGCAGGTGTCTTTCTATGCCTAAAAGGTCCCCCAGGATTCCACACATGTAGAACAGGGACCTGTGGAAGGAGAGAAAAGGGGCTTGCCTGTCTCGTCTGTAAAGAGTCTAGACAGAGCTGCTGTCGGTCCTGTAAAGCTAACCTTCTCCTGGTCTCCCTCCCCAGGCAAGAACATGTCAGTCAGTGCATTTGACTGTGTGACCATGTGGGGCGCAGTGTGTAGTGTTTCCCAAAGGTAGCACGTCTGTAAGAAGGCGGCACTGCAGGCACCTGTCCACCCATTTGAGGTCCCAGGATTCCACACCTGTGCGTCAGGGATCTGTGCGTCGTGATCCGTGGGTCGTGATCCTCCAGGAGCAACAGTTGCTACACCCCTGAGATAGGCGTGAGCCTCATCAGGTGTGTTTGTGGAACATTACTGGCGACGGGGGCTACAGAAAATGCAGTTCTATACCTCTGAGCAATATCCTCGCAAATATTAACATTTATTAAGATTTAAGTAATTAACATTCGATTCTTATTTCACATGTTCAGATATACAGGCCTCTTTAATCCTAGTGAAACAAGAGTGAGTGCCTGGATGAGCTCTGATGTGTTTTTTTCCCCCCACAGCAGTGTGAATGAAGAGCACTTCAACACCCCGTTTGTTCTGTACAGAGGAGAACCTGCCATTGCTCACTATTACATAATCTTCACATGACTTGTTAATATGTAAATATTTCAATCCAATTATGTGTAATAAAATACTTTAGTCATGAATATTTCTTGGTTGTTGTATCGCTACATAAAAAACAGTCCTTTCCGTGTCAGTTGAGTCCAGTCCAGGTATATACAAGGGCCAAAACATACCAAATAGATAACCTTTGAAGTACGTTTTGAAGAGAAGACTCTCAAAACAAAATATTGCAATGGGCTTCTTTAAATGACACAAATATTATTTAGTTTGTTTAAGCAAATACATTTGAACATTATCCCAGTATATGCAGCCAATCCTGCAAATAAAATGTTTTTGTATATTGAGAGTAATGTTTGAGTCTCCCACAGTCTCACTTGCATGTGCAGATACCTGCACATCCTCCAGGCCCAAAAGCATCCCTATAACGTTTCCAGAGAGGATAAATGAGTGACAAGTAAATTATTATTCAATTAGCTTTTTACATCCATTTACATCAATGAATTCCAAAGTTCAGACAGTTATTTGCTTATTGATATGAATTCTGACATAAAACAACCCTCTTTAGATTTTGGCTTGGGTCACAGTGCTCCATTCGGGTTTGGGTGAGAAATGTTTAGGCTGATCGCCTCCATGCCACGCCGCATTGACGCAGTAATTCATGCAAAAGGAGCCCCGACCAAGTATTGAGTGCATAGAAATGAACATACTTTTCAGAAGGCTGACATTTCTGTTTAAAATATCCTTTTTTATTGATCTTATGTAATATTCTAATTTTCTGAGACACTGAATTTGGGTTTTCATTAGCTGTAAGCCATAATCATCAAAATTACAAGAAATAAAGGCTTGAAATATTTCACTCTGTAATGAATCTATATAATATATGAGTTTCACTTTCTGACATGAGTGACAAAAAATATTGAACAGGCTACGTGAATTATAAAAAAATATGAATAAAATGGACAACTAACTGATTGCAGGACTAATTGATTGCAGTACAATCTGTTAGTTTACATGGTTTATTGATTTATTCCTTTTGCCATCATACTGATCAAAAGCTAAGAGTACCAAAAGTGCGCTGAATTTTGAAAATGGTGTCAGCCATTTTTAACACATTGTTTTTTGCTTTCTATGATCTGTTTGTTTTCACCAAACCTGATCCACAGCATTACACACGGGAATGCAATAATTAACTAGTCTGTCACCTGGTAACAGTTGCTGGGCAACTACAGTAGCATGTAAACTGATTGGTGCTGTCTGGACAGCTTGTGTGTACAGTCTTTGTAAAGGAATGGTGCAGGCACTATGACAATACCTTTCTAGGAATACAAGACACCATAAGCTATGGAAAAAAGACCACATCAAAGTTTCACAGTTTATGGGTATGTTTCTAGAAGGTTTTCACTTTTATATTCTTCCCTGACTATTGGCCATATTTGGATTTCAATTCCAAGCAAAAATATTGTCATTCAGAACATTTATTTGCAGAAAATGACAACTGGTCAAAATACAAAAAATACACAGTGTTGCTATTGAATAATGCAAACTAAACTATTTATACCCATAAATATTGAATAAAAATAACAATGTATTCTCGTCGGAAGGTTCAACAATCAATATTTGGTGGAGTAACCCCGATATTTCCTCACAACATTTCCTAGCATCTATGCCTGATTGTTTTCGTAACAACTGATTTTATAGTGATTTTATAAGAAACCTCTATCGATAGCATATGTTAACCTTAGATTATTGGTTCCCATGCAGTTATGTTTGGTTTTGGTGGCAACTTATGCTAAAACCCTAATTTTGCCTGTCAATATCTCAGCCATTTCAGCACCATTGCCAAGCCACTTGGCAGATCAACTCATCTCGTCAATATCTCAACATAAAAAAATATAGGAAAGATTTGTTCAGCCATTTTCATATTACATTACATGAAACAGAAACATATACAGAAAGCACCATAGTTGGACTGTGACACATATTTTGTTATATTGGTTCTGTACTCTAGCACAGAGTTGAGTTTGAAAGGATAGGCTACAATGCACATCACATGTTTTTGTTTAGATACCACATTAGTTAAGTTCATAAAATATAAATGTATTAATCATTTTGTTAGCCTATATGGAGAGTTGAAGTTGCTTTAAGACCTGTTGACATTTTCTGTCAGCATTCTCACAAGTTTTTATTTTGCTCAAAAACAACATCAAATTCTAGCTAGCTAGGAGCGTGTCATCATAATAGATGAGTTAACTTAGCAAGCTAGCCATCCATCACTAACGGAGCGACACGCTGTGTTAAAAAATAGCATTTAACGTTCGGAAAAAATCTGAGCGATTATAACATCACTTGCAGGAGGATTGTTCTGTTGCACTTGCACGTTTGAGAAAACGTCTTATATCCGTCCCTCATGGCAGGAATCCACACACAATGTTACATTAGAATACATGTCAGTAGCTACTGCAGCGCAGTTTTGTTTAGAATATCCGCTGGCACTGGTAAAATAGGAAACTCTAATCAATCAGCAGAATTAAGAGGTCCGTAAACGCTACACTAACGCTGGCACTGGTGCGTAAACACCAATTTAGAGGTTGGGTAAACATCTTAAAAACCGGCTACATTTGGTTGAAAAATGAAAGTTTTCTATAACCGACTAGGATGTAGATTATATCTGGGTAAAACCTGAGATAATCTGTCTATGTCAAAACGTCTTTCAAAATGTCTACCCCTCTATACATCTAGATTTCGGCTTTTTCTCACTGGGACATTACTATTACCCACTTACCCACCTAGATTTTCTTCCTGTGGAAACTACATCATGTTTTCTAGACATGTCTTTTTAGATTCCACAAATCCCTGGTCGTAGTAATCACATATCCACACCCACGTTCACCCTCTGTGTCATTTATTTTTTACAAAACATTTGTAGGCTATTTTCATCTTTTTCTTTCCGATAATATTTGGCAAATCCCATGACTGACTGCAGACTGCCGCTAACTTTAACAGAGTAGCCTACAATGTGGTGAATGCTGATGTTTAACGTGTGTTTGCTCGTGAGAGAACGCTAATGCTCCGACTTTCTAAAAAGCCCCAGGCAAAATCACGCAGCTCTGCTAAGACAGCAAACTTTTTACCTTAATTACTCAAAAAGTTAAGCATGTGCTTTTCAACTTTTTAACATAAGCTAATTACTCAAAAATGTAAGCGTGCGCTTTTCAACATCGGCGATCAGCCAGCCAGTCAGTTACAGTCTTTTAGGTCCGCCTGCTCTGCGTCCGGGCAATTACCAGCCACATTACTTTTTACAAAATAACACAACCTGGTTGGTTACTGGCCAAAGTGGGTGCTACAGTAAAAATATTACCAGCCGCAATCAAAATTTTACCAGCTGGTGGCTGGTGTTCATTTTGCACCCTGTCCAAGAGTAGAAATTTGGTTGAAACCTTCTCTCAAAAAGCCTATCTTCCCAGTGATGAGTGCATGTTGTTTGAAATACAGTAGACAAACCTAGCTACAGAACTGTATAGCAGTCAGATATAAAAAAAAAAATAAAAAAACAGAGTACTGGAAATCCCTGATAGTGTAGAGAGCTGAAGTTTGGCTTGGTGATGCTCATTTGAATCTGAACAAAAACGTTTTCAACGTAAAAAAAAAAAAGCCAAGTTACCCACGCATAGCCTACAGAACGCTGTCTATAAGTCCTTAATTCCAATTTGCAAAAACTAGGCCTGCCTTTAAAAGTATTGATATCAAAATGTGGCCAAGTTACAACTAACAATCTATTAACTAGCTCTATTCCAAAGCAATGATATCCAAACTTTCCTAAATTATTTAATGGAACTTGGCCCTGTGTTTCTTCATCTTAGCATGTAAAGAGATAAATACTTTTTACTTGTAATCATGGCTGTATTACTTTAATTTACTTTAATTCAATCAATTAGTGCAATGCAATGATTCTATTGAATGTCTTTGTTTGATAAGTTTGTTTGTGTGTTGTGAGTCTGCCCACTGTCTATGTCGTTTTTGTTGTTGCTGAGGCTACAATTGAAATTCCTTAACAAGTAAATAAACGTTATTCTATTCTATTCTAAAGGCAGGCCTAGTTTTTGCAAATTGGAATTAAGGACTTATAGACAGCGCTCTGTAGGCTATGTGTGAGTAACTTTTTTAGTGTGAGTGAGCTTTTTTATGTTGAAAACGTTTTTGTTCAGATTTCACTTATTTTTGGTAGCTAACTAATGATTAATAATTAATGAAGATAAAGACATGCATACAGAATACATGCGTTCAAAATAAATGCATGCAGACATTCGTGTAACCATAACGCCCTCTGCTGACGAGAATGAGAACATTTATCCTATTCCCGATAGCCCACAATACAGAGTTTGTAGATGAGCTGTATTTAATGTCTAATAAAATACCATTAACAGCATCACCTGAGCTATGGATCATGTAAATTCATTAACCAAGTCTGTATGGAGACATGCATGCACAATAGGCAAGACACAAACACATTCTAGCTGAAAGAAAGACATAGCCTACAGCCTAAATAGTTAGTACAGCCTAAATAGTTTGCATAAGTAAAATACGGAAATACAGTTTTAAAATAGGCCTATTAGTATTCTATAGAAATACATGTCACGTTAGGCTGTTCAACACTGGCTTGTCGGATGCGTAACTCAGAGCTCCCATGTCTGGGCTACGAGTTCAAGCAGCTAGTTTAACTAGCTAGATGTTAATTTTAATGTAGCTAGCTCAACTAGGTTATTGGCACAGCTAGTTAGCCATTTGCACAGCTAGTTAGGTCACCTGGCCAACTAGCTAGGCATAAGCCCTAACTAGTTGGCCTTTTTCACAGCTAGTTGGCTTTCTGGCCAACTAGTTAGGTCTTATACCAAGCTAGTTGGCCAAGTGACCCAACTAGCTGTGCCAATAACCTAGTTGAGCTAGCTACATTAAAATGAACATCTAGCTAGTTAAACTAGCTGCTTGCCAAAGGCCACTTAGTTAAGCTAGCTACGTTTTATGAGGTAACTAGTTGAGCTAGCTCAAGTTTACCGTGCAGCTAGCTAAACTAGTTGATCCTAATGGCCAACTAGCTGAACTAGTTAGTCCTTATGGTCAACTAGCTGGGCCCTGATGGCCCTTTGTCTTTTAACCAAGCCAACTAGCTGATTACAGATATGGCAGCCGATATAGTGAAGTTTTGAGCTTGAATGAAAATAAACCTTTTCTACATGGATTGTGCACAGATTTAGCATCAATATGACTATGCAAAGGTACTCAGAAGATTCTTTCTTAAACAAATAACTTCATTACAAAAATATTTATATTATTTAATTGTAATATTAACACGATTGACATCATCAAGCAATTTTAGAAATGAACACTTTGATCAAATAAAGAATAGACTTGAAATAAATTGCAAAATAAACATCAGTCGGCCTACTTTAAGTAACTTACTGACCATTTCAATAAAGAATAAATAAAAATAATAGGCTATTTAAGTGCTACACATTTTATGACACAAAGAAAAATGCTAGCACAGAAAAACTTGCTATATCTATTCGTTGATATTTGTTATTCCATTAACTAACTGCTTGATTGATAATTAAGAACTGGAAACAGGTTGAGCTAGCTCAACTAGTTACCTAATACAACGTAGCTAGCTTAACTAGGTGGCGTTTGGCAAGCAGTTAGTTTAACTAGCTCGATGCCAATTTTAATGTAGCTAGCTGAACTAGGTGCAAAAAAACGATGTTTTCAGTGTGAAGTTTGGTTTGGTTAAAAGACAAAGGGCCATCAGGGCCTAGCTAGTTGGCCATAAGGACTAACTAGTTTAGCTAGTTGGCCATTAGGATCAACTAGTTTAGCTAGCTGCACGGTAAACTTGAGCTAGCTCAACTAGTTACCTAATAAAACGTAGCTAGCTTAACTAAGTGGCCTTTGGCTATCAGCTAGGCATAAGACCTAACTAGTTGGCCTTTTTTCACAGCAAGTTGGCTTTCTTAGTGAACTAGGTTAATTAGGATCAACTAGTTAGGTCTTATGCCACTTAGTTAAGCTAGCTACGTTTTATTAGGTCTTTTAACCAAGCCAAACTTCACACTGAAAACATCGTTGTTTTTTTTGTTATTAATATAATGTGTACAGACAGTGATGCCAATAGAAACCAATTGGGAGCACATCCAAACCAGGTTTTCATTTCTCACATGCACAGCTTTGAGGGGGGGAGACCGGGGTTAGTAGGCACACTTTTTACTTTCATTTGAATTCCTCATAAACAGTATCCATAACTATATCCACAACACGCAAAGGAGGAGTAGGGTCTGTTAGCTAGGGTTAAAGACGTGGCAAGGGGATCTAGGGTGACCCACCGGAAGGCCTGTGGAGTGGTGATGGAGCAGGCACAGAGGCTCACTTGACAGGCTGGACTCTAAATTGGGAAAACGTTTAAAAACAGGAAGTGAATAAAAAACTAAAATAAGGCCAGTAACAAAAAATAAAGAAAAATTAATTCCTCTTCCGGATTCGGAATTCCTGTTAGTAGCACCGTTCCTGTGCAGTCCTCTTCACAGCCACCACCGAAGTAGTTTCCCTCGCTCCACCAAAGCGGTCAGCGTTGAATGAAGAAACCAAACGCTGGCTTTTTATTTTTTTAAACGGGAAAGTGCTCTTACACAATGCATTCACTGTTACTTTTCAGGAAGAAAGCAGAAGACCAAAGCAGTCGGGACTCAAGACAACTAGGGGCTTGATTACGACCAGAAGCCGGTGTTGTGCCGTAGAATGCACCCCTGCCGTGGATTGCCCCCCCTGACGGGAGCGCGCATGCTTACGTCATTCTGTTTGAAAAGTTTCTGAATTCGCTTCGTTTCAATATCGTACCAAAATAATATGAAGGAGGTATTAATATTATTGTATTATAATGCTTTGTGAAGGGTATCCTTGTCTTAAAGATGGTAAGCAACCTTCGATTTTATACTCATTTCAATTTAGACTCAAAACACGGAACTGGCGAGGGGTATGTTAGACGCAAATCCATAGCTACTTTTCTTATGGTACGATCGCATTATGCTTAAAATATAGCCCAGCTATAATTACAAAATTAGCTGGAATTTTACTGGGGTTAGCCTGTATGTAGCTACTCGTAGCTGGGGAAATAACAGCTTCCTTATCCAGCAGATCAGCTCGACTGAAAATGAAATGTGATCCACGGTTATCATATGCAAGTCATATAGCTAAACTATACTGGATACTTGGCAGGACCCCAACGATCACCGTCAAGTATTTCTTTAAATGTTTTCTTGCAGCTAAATGAATGCAAATAAAAATGTATCCCCGATATATCACTGACTATTGCATGCTTTGACCCTCCAGACACACCGCGGTCACATATATTTTCCCCAAATGTAGCCTATGTCATATCATGCTGGAGTCAAGAGAGTGTTTTAATTCCTGGCACGGCTGTTTTTCTAATTGCCGTGAAATGCACCCCCTCTTAACTTTGGCTAAAAAGGTACTACATACATGAAACTCACAGTGGTAACTCATTTTGACTCCATATGAATGCCATAAAAAGCATTTGATGCTGGGGTCACCAGAAAAATAATTACAAGGGGGTGCATTTTCAGGCAGGGCTGGATTTCCGCTTGCCGTGAAATGCACCCCCTGCTAACTTTGGCTAAAAAGGTACTACATACATGAAACTCACAGTGGTAACTCATTTTGGCTCCATATGAATGCCCTAAAAAGCATTTGATGCTGGGGTCACCAGAAAAATAATTAGAAGGGGGTGCAATTTCAGGCAGGGCTGGATTTCCGCTTGCCGTGGATTGCACCCCCCTCCTAACTTTGGCTAGGAAGGTACTACATCCATGAAACTCACAGTGGTAACTCATTTTCACTCCATATGAATGCCCTAAAAAGCATTTGATGCTGGGGTCACCAGAAAAATAATTAGAAGGGGGTGCATTTTCAGGCAGGGCTGGATTTCCGCTTGCCGTGGATTGCACCCCCCTCTTAACTTTGGCTAAAAAGGTACTACATACATGAAACTCACAGTGGTAACTCATTCTCACTCCATATGAATGCCCTAAAAAGCATTTGATGCTGGGGTCAACAGAAAAAAAATTAGAAGGGGGTGCAATTTCAGGCAGGGCTGGATTTCCGCTTGCCGTGGATTGCCCCCCCCTCCTAACTTTGGCTAGGAAGGTACTACATACATGAAACTCACAGTGGTAACTCATTTTGGCTCCATATGAATGCCCTAAAAAGCATTTGATGCTGGGGTCAACAGAAAAAAAATTAGAAGGGGGTGCAATTTCAGGCAGGGCTGGATTTCCGCTTGCCGTGGATTGCCCCCCCCTCCTAACTTTGGCTAGGAAGGTACTACATCCATGAAACTCACAGTGGTAACTCATTTTCACTCCATATGAATGCCCTAAAAAGCATTTGATGCTGGGGTCAACAGAAAAATAATTACATGGGGGTGCAATTTCAGGCAGGGCTGGATTTCCGCTTGCCGTGGATTGCACCCCCCTCCTAACTTTGGCTAGGAAGGTACTACATCCATGAAACTCACAGTGGTAACTCATTCTCACTCCATATGAATGCCCTAAAAAGCATTTGATGCTGGGGTCACCAGAAAAATAATTACATGGGGGTGCAATTTCAGGCAGGGCTGGATTTCCGCTTGCCGTGGATTGCACCCCCCTCCTAACTTTGGCTAGGAAGGTACTACATACATGAAACTCACAGTGGTAACTCATTCTCACTCCATATGAATGCCCTAAAAAGCATTTGATGCTGGGGTCACCAGAAAAATAATTACATGGGGGTGCAATTTCAGGCAGGGCTGGATTTCCGCTTGCCGTGGATTGCACCCCCCTCCTAACTTTGGCTAGGAAGGTACTACATACATGAAACTCACAGTGGTAACTCACTTTGACTCCATATGAATGCCCTAAAAAGCATTTGATGCTGGGGTCACCAGAAAAATAATTAGAAGGGGGTGCATTTTCAGGCAGGGCTGGATTTCCGCTTGCCGTGAAATGCACCCCCTGCTAACTTTGGCTAAAAAGGTACTACATACATGAAACTCACAGTGGTAACTCATTTTGGCTCCATATGAATGCCTTAAAAAGCATTTGATGCTGGGGTCACCAGAAAAATAATTAGAAGGGGGTGCAATTTCAGGCAGGGCTGGATTTCCGCTTGCCGTGGATTGCACCCCCCTCCTAACTTTGGCTAGGAAGGTACTACATCCATGAAACTCACAGTGGTAACTCATTCTCACTCCATATGAATGCCCTAAAAAGCATTTGATGCTGGGGTCACCAGAAAAATAATTACATGGGGGTGCAATTTCAGGCAGGGCTGGATTTCCGCTTGCCGTGAAATGCACCCCCTGCTAACTTTGGCTAGGAAGGTACTACGTACATGAAACTCACAGTGGTAACTCATTTTGGCTCCATATGAATGCCTTAAAAAGCATTTGATGCTGGGGTCACCAGAAAAATAATTAGAAGGGGGTGCAATTTCAGGCAGGGCTGGATTTCCGCTTGCCGTGGATTGCCCCCCCCTCCTAACTTTGGCTAGGAAGGTACTACATACATGAAACTCACAGTGGTAACTCATTTTGGCTCCATATGAATGCCCTAAAAAGCATTTGATGCTGGGGTCAACAGAAAAAAAATTAGAAGGGGGTGCAATTTCAGGCAGGGCTGGATTTCCGCTTGCCGTGGATTGCCCCCCCCTCCTAACTTTGGCTAGGAAGGTACTACATCCATGAAACTCACAGTGGTAACTCATTTTCACTCCATATGAATGCCCTAAAAAGCATTTGATGCTGGGGTCACCAGAAAAATAATTACATGGGGGTGCAATTTCAGGCAGGGCTGGATTTCCGCTTGCCGTGGATTGCACCCCCCTCCTAACTTTGGCTAGGAAGGTACTACATACATGAAACTCACAGTGGTAACTCACTTTGACTCCATATGAATGCCCTAAAAAGCATTTGATGCTGGGGTCACCAGAAAAATAATTAGAAGGGGGTGCATTTTCAGGCAGGGCTGGATTTCCGCTTGCCGTGAAATGCACCCCCTGCTAACTTTGGCTAAAAAGGTACTACATACATGAAACTCACAGTGGTAACTCATTTTGGCTCCATATGAATGCCTTAAAAAGCATTTGATGCTGGGGTCACCAGAAAAATAATTAGAAGGGGGTGCAATTTCAGGCAGGGCTGGATTTCCGCTTGCCGTGGATTGCACCCCCCTCCTAACTTTGGCTAGGAAGGTACTACATCCATGAAACTCACAGTGGTAACTCATTCTCACTCCATATGAATGCCCTAAAAAGCATTTGATGCTGGGGTCACCAGAAAAATAATTACATGGGGGTGCAATTTCAGGCAGGGCTGGATTTCCGCTTGCCGTGAAATGCACCCCCTGCTAACTTTGGCTAGGAAGGTACTACATACATGAAACTCACAGTGGTAACTCATTTTGGCTCCATATGAATGCCTTAAAAAGCATTTGATGCTGGGGTCACCAGAAAAATAATTAGAAGGGGGTGCAATTTCAGGCAGGGCTGGATTTCCGCTTGCCGTGGATTGCCCCCCCCTCCTAACTTTGGCTAGGAAGGTACTACATACATGAAACTCACAGTGGTAACTCATTTTGGCTCCATATGAATGCCCTAAAAAGCATTTGATGCTGGGGTCAACAGAAAAAAAATTAGAAGGGGGTGCAATTTCAGGCAGGGCTGGATTTCCGCTTGCCGTGGATTGCCCCCCCCTCCTAACTTTGGCTAGGAAGGTACTACATACATGAAACTCACAGTGGTAACTCATTCTCACTCCATATGAATGCCCTAAAAAGCATTTGATGCTGGGGTCAACAGAAAAATAATTACATGGGGGTGCAATTTCAGGCAGGGCTGGATTTCCGCTTGCCGTGAAATGCACCCCCTGCTAACTTTGGCTAAAAAGGTACTACATACATGAAACTCACAGTGGTAACTCATTTTGGCTCCATATGAATGCCTTAAAAAGCATTTGATGCTGGGGTCACCAGAAAAATAATTAGAAGGGGGTGCAATTTCAGGCAGGGCTGGATTTCCGCTTGCCGTGGATTGCACCCCCCTCCTAACTTTGGCTAGGAAGGTACTACATCCATGAAACTCACAGTGGTAACTCATTCTCACTCCATATGAATGCCCTAAAAAGCATTTGATGCTGGGGTCACCAGAAAAATAATTACATGGGGGTGCAATTTCAGGCAGGGCTGGATTTCCGCTTGCCGTGGATTGCACCCCCCTCCTAACTTTGGCTAGGAAGGTACTACATCCATGAAACTCACAGTGGTAACTCATTCTCACTCCATATGAATGCCCTAAAAAGCATTTGATGCTGGGGTCACCAGAAAAATAATTACATGGGGGTGCAATTTCAGGCAGGGCTGGATTTCCGCTTGCCGTGAAATGCACCCCCTGCTAACTTTGGCTAGGAAGGTACTACATACATGAAACTCACAGTGGTAACTCATTTTGGCTCCATATGAATGCCTTAAAAAGCATTTGATGCTGGGGTCACCAGAAAAATAATTAGAAGGGGGTGCAATTTCAGGCAGGGCTGGATTTCCGCTTGCCGTGGATTGCCCCCCCCTCCTAACTTTGGCTAGGAAGGTACTACATCCATGAAACTCACAGTGGTAACTCATTTTCACTCCATATGAATGCCCTAAAAAGCATTTGATGCTGGGGTCAACAGAAAAATAATTACATGGGGGTGCAATTTCAGGCAGGGCTGGATTTCCGCTTGCCGTGAAATGCACCCCCTGCTAACTTTGGCTAAAAAGGTACTACATACATGAAACTCACAGTGGTAACTCATTTTGGCTCCATATGAATGCCTTAAAAAGCATTTGATGCTGGGTTCACTACATAATTACAAGGGGGTAATATTCCGACAGCGCTGCATTTCTGCTTGCCGTGAAATGCACCCCCCCTCCTATCTTTGCATGAGTTTCACATCTACGAACCTCATGCAATTAAACATATTGTCCTCACCTGTACACTACAATAATTGTATGCTAAAGTCAACAGAAACATAATTACTGGCGGGTTGTAAATTTCCATTTGTTAGTGTGGACCTCAAGAATAAAATGCTTTTTGCAGTGTACAGGTGGGGCCATTATGTTTCATCTGTGTGACTGTCATGGACGAGAGGCCTTCTTTTCAAAAGTTAGGAAGCGATGCATTTTACGTCAAATGGAAATTTACAACCCGCCAGTAATTATGTTTCTGTTGACTTTAGCATACAATTATTGTAGTGTACAGGTGAGGACAATATGTTTAATTGCATGAGGTTCGTAGATGTGAAACTCATGCAAAGATAGGAGGGGGGGTGCATTTCACGGCAAGCAGAAATGCAGCGCTGTCGGAATATTACCCCCTTGTAATTATGTAGTGAACCCAACATCAAATGCTTTTTAGGGCATACATATGGAGCCAAAATGAGTTACCACTGTAAGATTCATGAATGTGAGACCTTCTTAGCCAAAGTTAGAAAGAGGGTGAATTTCACGGCAAGTGGAAATCCAGCCCTGCCGGAATATGCACCCCTTTGTAATTGTAATTATGTTTCTGGTGACCCCAGCATCAAATGCTTTTTAGGGCATTCATATGGAGTGAAAATGAGTTACTACTGTGAGTTTCATGGATGTAGTACCTTTTTAGCCAAAGTTAGCAGGGGGTGCATTTCACGGCAAGCGGAAATCCTGCCCTGCCTGAAAATGCACCCCTTTGTGATATTTTTTCTGGTGACCCCAGCATCAAATGCTTTTTAGGGCATTCATATGGAGTCAAAATGAGTTACCACTGTGAGTTTCATGTATGTGAGACCTTCCTAGCCAAAGTTAGCAGGGGGTGCAATTCACGGCAAGCGGAAATCCAGCCCTGCCTGAAAATGCACCCCCTTGTAATTTTTTTTCTGGTGACCCCAGCATCAAATGATTTTTAGGGCATTCATATGGAGTGAAAATGAGTTACCACTGTGAGTTTCATGGATGCAGTACCTTTTTAGCCAAAGTTAGCAGGGGGTGCATTTCACGGCAAGCGGAAATCCTGCCCTGCCTGAAAATGCACCCCCTTGTAATTATTTGTCTGGTGACCCCAGCATCAAATGCTTTTTAGGGCATTCATATGGAGTGAAAATGAGTTACCACTGTGAGTTTCATGGATGTAGTACCTTTTTAGCCAAAGTTAGCAGGGGGTGCATTTCACGGCAAGCGGAAATCCTGCCCTGCCTGAAAATGCACCCCCTTGTGATATTTTTTCTGGTGACCCCAGCATCAAATGCTTTTTAGGGCATTCATATGGAGTCAAAATGAGTTACCACTGTGAGTTTCATGTATGTGAGACCTTCCTAGCCAAAGTTAGCAGGGGGTGCAATTCACGGCAAGCGGAAATCCAGCCCTGCCTGAAAATGCACCCCCTTGTAATTTTTTTTCTGGTGACCCCAGCATCAAATGCTTTTTAGGGCATTCATATGGAGTCAAAATGAGTTACCACTGTGAGTTTCATGTATGTAGTACCTTCATAGCCAAAGTTAGGAGGGGGTGCAATTCACGGCAAGCGGAAATCCAGCCCTGCCTGAAAATGCACCCCCTTGTAATTATTTTTCTGGTGACCCCAGCATGAAATGCTTTTTAGGGCATTCATATGGAGTCAAAATGAGATACCACTGTGAGTTTCATGTATGTAGTACCTTTTTAGCCAAAGTTAGGAGGGGGTGCAATTTCAGGCAGGGCTGGATTTCCGCTTGCCGTGGATTGCCCCCCCCTCCTAACTTTGGCTAGGAAGGTACTACATCCATGAAACTCACAGTGGTAACTCATTTTCACTCCATATGAATGCCCTAAAAAGCATTTGATGCTGGGGTCAACAGAAAAATAATTACATGGGGGTGCAATTTCAGGCAGGGCTGGATTTCCGCTTGCCGTGAAATGCACCCCCTGCTAACTTTGGCTAAAAAGGTACTACATACATGAAACTCACAGTGGTAACTCATTTTGGCTCCATATGAATGCCTTAAAAAGCATTTGATGCTGGGTTCACTACATAATTACAAGGGGGTAATATTCCGACAGCGCTGCATTTCTGCTTGCCGTGAAATGCACCCCCCCTCCTATCTTTGCATGAGTTTCACATCTACGAACCTCATGCAATTAAACATATTGTCCTCACCTGTACACTACAATAATTGTATGCTAAAGTCAACAGAAACATAATTACTGGCGGGTTGTAAATTTCCATTTGTTAGTGTGGACCTCAAGAATAAAATGCTTTTTGCAGTGTACAGGTGGGGCCATTATGTTTCATCTGTGTGACTGTCATGGACGAGAGGCCTTCTTTTCAAAAGTTAGGAAGCGATGCATTTTACGTCAAATGGAAATTTACAACCCGCCAGTAATTATGTTTCTGTTGACTTTAGCATACAATTATTGTAGTGTACAGGTGAGGACAATATGTTTAATTGCATGAGGTTCGTAGATGTGAAACTCATGCAAAGATAGGAGGGGGGGTGCATTTCACGGCAAGCAGAAATGCAGCGCTGTCGGAATATTACCCCCTTGTAATTATGTAGTGAACCCAACATCAAATGCTTTTTAGGGCATACATATGGAGCCAAAATGAGTTACCACTGTAAGATTCATGAATGTGAGACCTTCTTAGCCAAAGTTAGAAAGAGGGTGAATTTCACGGCAAGTGGAAATCCAGCCCTGCCGGAATATGCACCCCTTTGTAATTGTAATTATGTTTCTGGTGACCCCAGCATCAAATGCTTTTTAGGGCATTCATATGGAGTGAAAATGAGTTACTACTGTGAGTTTCATGTATGTGAGACCTTCCTAGCCAAAGTTAGCAGGGGGTGCAATTCACGGCAAGCGGAAATCCAGCCCTGCCTGAAAATGCACCCCCTTGTGATTTTTTTTCTGGTGACCCCAGCATCAAATGCTTTTTAGGGCATTCATATGGAGTCAAAATGAGTTACCACTGTGAGTTTCATGTATGTAGTACCTTCCTAGCCAAAGTTAGCAGGGGGTGCAATTCACGGCAAGCGGAAATCCAGCCCTGCCTGAAAATGCACCCCCTTGTAATTTTTTTTCTGGTGACCCCAGCATAAAATGCTTTTTAGGGCATTCATATGGAGTCAAAATGAGTTACCACTGTGAGTTTCATGTATGTAGTACCTTTTTAGCCAAAGTTAGGAGGGGGTGCATTTCACGGCAATTAGAAAAACAGCCGTGCCAGGAAATAAAACACTCTCTTGACTCCAGCATGATATGACATACATTTGGGGAAAATATATGTGACCGCGGTGTGTCTGGAGGGTCAAAGCATGCAATAGTCAGTGATATATCGGGGATACATTTTTATTTGCATTCATTTAGCTGCAAGAAAACATTTAAATAAATACTTGACGGTGATCGTTGGGGTCCTGCCAAGTATCCAGTATAGTTTAGCTATATGACTTGCATATGATAACCGTGGATCACATTTCATTTTCAGTCGAGCTGATCTGCTGGATAAGGAAGCTGTTATTTCCCCAGCTACGAGTAGCTACATACAGGCTAACCCCAGTAAAATTCCAGCTAATTTTGTAATTATAGCTGGGCTATATTTTAAGCATAATGCGATCGTACCATAAGAAAAGTAGCTATGGATTTGCGTCTAACATACCCCTCGCCAGTTCCGTGTTTTGAGTCTAAATTGAAATGAGTATAAAATCGAAGGTTGCTTACCATCTTTAAGACAAGGATACCCTTCACAAAGCATTGTAATACAATAATATTAATACCTCCTTCATATTATTTTGGTACGATATTGAAACGAAGCGAATTCAGAAACTTTTCAAACAGAATGACGTAAGCGTGCGCGCTCCCGTCAGGGGGTGCAATCCACGGCAGGGGTGCATTCTACGGCACAACACCTGTTTGCGTGTATTGTAGCATTTTATCGTTCTGTAATTTACAAGTGAATCGGTGATTGTGTGTATGACTAATTAGCTGATTGAACCGTGGTAACTGGTGGCAGTAAAAACATGCATACACACCGGCCCGCGAGGCCTGGAATTTCTACTGATACGCCATGGCAGAGTGGGTCGTAACATTTATTGTCAGAAAAAGGTTATGACAGACCAGTTAAGTAAAACAATGTGGTTTTTAAATACATACACAAGTAATTAAAAATAACAAACTTAAATGCAGAGCTCATATACTGCAGCTATGTTACCCTGCTGTAGATGGCCCTAAAGAAAACATAGTATATAAATGAGAGAAAACAACTACATTGATTTTAAATTAATGTCAACTTTGTTCATTCAGTCAGGTCAAGGAATGTACTGGAATTAACATTATTTATTTAAAAAGCCCCCTTATGTTTTGTCCAATTTTATTACTATGACATGCATTAATCTGTATTGTGTCCTCAAAAGTATATATTTTTTTAAATGTATTTTATTTTTGTCCAATGTGTAATTCAAATCCAGCATTTCATCCGTTGACTCTTGTTTGCCAATTGGCACAAACTGCCTGAAACCCTTAGGCCCTCAATTTTCTTATTAAAGGGTAGATGTGGCTGTGCAACTGATTTGAAGAGGACGTACAGCTGTGTTCAAGGACTGGCTTTGCCCTGCCCATACCTCCCCCGACCCTACCAATCAGGGGGAATCACCCCCAGAAGATTTAAAAGGCAACAAGAACTGGTTCAGTTAAGACCAAAAGTAGGGAATGTCTCTGGTAATTGACAATCCCAATGTGCTGTCATAAAGTAACTAAGTACTTATCCTTGGCTTTTTTGATACAATATAAAGCAGCTGTAAAAATAAATAAAATCAAAAGCCCCACCATTCATAGTGCTGTTGATCTTGTGTCTTTATGGGTAATGTGGATGTCTTTCTCTCCTGATAGTGAACTGTCATGGCTTCCTTCACATTGTCAGCATTCCTCTGTGTTGCTCTTCTTTCTAGCACGAGTTTAGGTAAGTGTTTTATTTTTTTAAACCTTCTATGGTCCGCAATGTGCAAGTCTTACTTCATGATTAAATTTAATGCAACAATTGGCTAATACTTTAACTGAACCCAATAATTGGACAGTAAGTTCCTCTGTGTATATAATTGACAGAGTTGTGATGCCTGGTTTATATGTGCTCCCTTGTATCAAGCAGAGTCAGAATTTTGTAAGGGTCCCTGCCGTGAAGGATGGGTGTACAACAATATGCGCTGCTTCCAGTATGTCCTGAAAAGGCTAAACTGGCTTGATGCTGAGGTAACCTCTTAAAGGGGTTCCACTTTCTGGAGCTTGAGATTTGATTTTTAAAGTGGTGATATGCACTTCGTTTTGGGGGGTGGCACCAAGGAAGGGATATTCCTTTAGACCTGAAACCCCCAAATGCCCCAATACCAATCTGTAAAGTTTACTCTTGTCAATTGTACCACTTTTTCCCTCCCTCAGACAAACTGTGTGTCTATTGGAGGAAGCTTGGCCTCAGTACACACTCCAGGTGATCATGCGTTTCTTAAGGAGCTGCAAAGTAATAACGGGGACTTACAACCTTTCTGGATCGGACTGTCCGACTTGTACGAGGTACTGCAGAAGGCACAATTTCTTGAATCCCCACTGTTTGCAATATGGTAAATGTATCCTTTTGATATGGTGAAGGACAGCAGTTTATTTGGGGTGAGATGATTTCCACCTGCATTACAAACTAAATCCATGGGTCACTGTAGGCATTGGATTGTCACAATCACCAGAATAATTACACAATTGGTGATCAGTTGTAACCTTCATTGAATCTGGGTGAGGGGGAGTGACTGGGTGACTCCAGGTACATTGCACATTGACTGAATAATTGTAGGGCTATCCTGTTTGTGGGGCATGGCAAAAGCCTGGTTTGAGTAGATGGATCAGAATAGAGGAAGCTTACAATAAGGTCAAACTGAAATTAATGCCAAGGGAACACTTAATCAAGTGTAACACCAAGTCAATTAAACTTCTGGGATATCAATCTGTTAGGAAGTGTAAACTATTGTGAATCAATTTCACCTGCTTTGGTGCAAATTAGTGACAATAGATGGACAGGAGAGGCAACAGCAAGACAACCCCCAAAAAGTAAATGGTTTTGCAGGTGGTTGCCACAGACTATTTCTCTCCTTATCCTTCCTGACTGATTTTTGTCTAGTTTTGCATTTTGCTAGTGCCCTTGTCACTACTGGTAGCATGAGGTGGTACCTGCAGCCCATTCAGGTTGCACAGGTAGTCCAGCTCCTCCAGGATGGCACATCCATGCGTGCCATCACAGGAAGGTTTGCTGTGTCTCCCAGCACAGTCTCAAGAGCGTAGAGGAGATACGGGAGATGGGCCGTTACACGAAGAGAGCTGGACAGGGCCGTAGAAGGGAAACAATCCAGCGGCAGGACTGGCATCTGCTCCTTTGTACGAGGAGGAACAGGAGGAGCACTGCCAGAGTCCTACAAAATGACCTCCAGTGGGCTACTCGTGTGCCTGTTTCTGACCAAACTGACTGAGGGCCCGACGTCCTGTAGTGGGACCTGTGCTCACAGCCCAGCACCGTGCAGCTCGATTGGCGTTTGCCAGAAAATGCCATTGGCGCCCTGTTCTCTTCACAGATGAGAGCAGGTTCACACTGAGCACATGTGACAGATGTGAGTCTGGACACGCCATGCCGACTGTTTTGCTGCCTGCGACATCATCCAGCATGACCAGTTTGGTTTAATTGACTTGGTGTTATACTGTGATTAAGTGTTCCCTTCATTTTTTTTTGAGCAGTGTATTAAACTTCATGCAGAAGGAAATTTAATGACAAAGTTTAAATATAGCATTGTGCTACACCACTGCAATTTAATTCAAAAAAATTTGTGCAGATTTTTAAAAAAATAAAAAATTGCACTTGTGCCATGTGGAGACTAACATCCCAGAAGGAACAAGTGACTGCTCTGCACTAAATGTGTGCTTCTATGCACGGACGCACCTGACGGTGTGAACATTGCTGTCAATTCTGTGCTTAATTTATTAATATTACTGGTGAGGGGATAATTGACTATCAGGAAGCCTGACTTCTTGCTGAGGGGTGACTGAATTGCAGGTGAGAACTACCCTAGATATGGACATTAATTGCTTATCTTCTTGATCTAAATTGACTTGTGTGTATACTTGAGACCAATTAATGTGTTGATGCACTTGTGCTTTTTTTGTTTAGGAGGGAACATGGATATGGTCAGATGGTACTGGAAGAAAATTTAAAAAGTGGAATTCCAAAGAACCCAACAATTATGGGGGCGACGAGGACTGCGTGCTTTCAAACTGGCGAAGTAACCACTTCCCCCCCCCCCCCCCCCATTGCTGCAGGAGATGTCATAGAAATGCACTAATTCCTCTATTTTATCCACAGAAAAAGATTGGAACGATGTACCCTGTAGCGGCCGTTGGCCTTCCATCTGTTCCATGGGATTGCATTGATGTGGGCCTGTACTGAGGTTAAGCGGCTCACTGAAGAGAGATTTGTTACCCTTTTAAAATAAACTTCTCCAAGAATTCAATGCTTACTGTCGGTGTGATTTATATTGGATAAAGTTGCGCTGTGGTTTGACTATCTGAAACCTTTTCAATGGCGGATGGCAAGTTACTCACGCAAGCAATGTGCTGTCTGAAATTTAACATTTAAATTCAGCTGTCACAAACTTTAAATGACTACTGTTTGAATAATTGTCGGCATCCAGTCGTGCTTTGGGTGTATGAAAAGCACATAAATAAAATAGTGTTTCCTGCCATGTAGCATATGTTAAATATTTTTCTGAATTTCAGTTAAATTGTAAGTGTATACAATATGGCTTTATTGGTAATGGTGTTTGTAAAAGTGAATGTATGCTGCTAGAATTTCTCCTTGGGGATTGGGATGGCAGGTACGCCATTCGCCAAGTTACGGCTTGGCAGGGTAGCCTATGCCCCATACAATACAGTGCAGAGTTTGCCACTTAAGGGTTTCCTACATAAATAACCAGACACTCAGCCCTGAAGCCAGGGCTGCCATCATAACTGACCATGGCCAGACTACTTTTCATATAACCCTGGCATGGCCACAGTACTATTAGACAAATGGGCAGCTTTTTAAATCATTTATTCTTTCATACAATAACACTTTCTCTTTTCCTCAAAAAAAAAAAAAAAACTTGTGCATATGCACTGCACACCGTGGGCTCTCTTGGTGCTTTGTCTACGCGCATGGTATACAGTGCATTTAGGGCGTGTCCAAGTCAATTTTTGCTAGTTTACCGGCGTATTTTTGGGCGCTAAGCACGGCGCAACTTGCAAATGGGCTGAACCTAGTCTCCATTAATTATAGGTGTCTTGGGTGTGACATGCAACATTTAATACAATCAAAATGTCATATCCCATTGTGGTTTAGGACTCTCAAACCATGAAAATCAAGATTCTCTAGTCTGATTAAAACAAAATTTAACTTTTTGGCCTGAATACCGTCACATCTGGAGGAAACCAGGCACCGCTCATCACCTGGCTAATACCATCCCTACAGTGAAGCATGGCGGTGGCAGCATCATGATGTGGGGATGTTTTTCAGCAGCGGGAACGGGGCGACTAGTCCCGATAGAGGGAAAGATGAATGCAGCTAAGTACACCGAGATCCTTGAAGAAAACCTGCTCCAGAGCACTCTGGACCTCAGACTGGGGCGAAGGTTTACCTTCCAACATGACAACGACCCGAAGCACACAGCCAAGAGAACAAAGGAGTGGCTTCAGAGAAAGTCTGTGCATGTCCTTGAGTGGCCTAGCCAGAGCCCAGACCTGAACCCAATTGAACATCTGTGGAAAGAGCTGAAAATGGCTGTGTACCGACGCTCCCCATCCAACCTGACAGAGCGTGAAGGGATATGCCAAGAGGAATGGTCAAAAAATGTCCAGAAACAAGTGTGCCAAGCTCGTAGCTTCTTTCCCAAGACGCCTTGAAGCTGTAATCGCTGCCAAAGGTGCAGTAACCAAGTATTCGGCTAAGGGTGTGTACAGATATGTAACCCCTACATAACCTATTTTTGTCAGTAAAATGAAATTGCATATTTTCTAAAAACCTGTTTTCACTTCATTATTAGCTATTGTGTGTAGATGGTTGAGGCAAAAAATTAACTCAATCTATTGTATAAGTCTGTAAGGTAATAAAACGTGGAGAAGGTGAAAGGGGTGTGCAGACTTTCCGGCTTGACTGTATAACTTGTCTTGAAATTTATATCTAACAATAGCCTAACGTTATATCTAGCTTGCTATCGTTACCTGCTGCATGGTTGCCACACCACTGAGGGCAGCGATGCTGATGCCAGCCGAACTGATGCATTGCTGCTAGGAGGGGGGTCGTTCGTGGGCTGGCGACTGTGTATAAAAAAAGGAATCTAATTTAGGGAGCTTTGCTACCTCCTCCTATTCTTTTCTCTCTTGTCTTTTCTTACTGCCGCCTTTATGTTTGGGGTTGCTTCAATTGGTCAGGTCTAGGCTCAGCAACGTTATGCAGCAATAAAATAAAGTCAGCCGAGTGCCTGAATGACCAGATTATCCCATCAATGGGCATATTCCAGGACGACAATGCCAAGATTGTGAAAAAGTGGCTCAGAGAGCATGAGGAATAATTTTCACATATGAATTGGCCACCAGAATCCTGACCTTAACCCTATTGAAAGTCTTTGGGATGTGCTGGAGAAGACTTTACGAAGGTTCGACTCTCCCGTCGTCGATACAAGATCTCGGCCAAAAATGAATGCAACTCTGGACGGAAATAAATGTTGTGACGTTGCATAAGGTTGTCGAGAGAGAGAGAAATGGGCATTCTCCACAGTGACAGCAAAACGATAACATTTTAAGAACTACAAATAAGCCACAATTATTTTCAAACAAATCCCAAAATGGAGGTTGTGACTGGTCACAAGCTTTTACATGGTTTATGTATGATTTTAATTTTCATTGTCCCCTACCTAAAATGTAAAAATATAGCTCTCAAAAACAGTTATGTTCAGTTAGCTACAGGTGGTTGATACTCCAAAGTTTGTGAATCCACATAAAAAAGCACGCCCTCTGGTGGTTGATAGTCCAGGACCAAAATGTAATGGCAGGGAAACCATAATGGTTACCTAGAGCAGGGGTGTCCAATCTTATCTGAAAAGAGCCGGTGGGGGTGCAGGTTAAGCGCAGCAATACGACACCCGATTCAACTAATTAACGGATCATGGTCTTCAATCAAGACCTTCATGTGTAGAATTAAGTGCCTTAATGATGGGCTAGAACAAAAACCTGCACCCACACCGGCCCATTTCAGATAAGATTGGACACCCCAGCTATACAGCACTTCCTCCAATTCGCTGAACAAGACGATTTGCAGAAGGAACACAACTGTTGAATCTCCTTCAAAGATTTTTGAAACAATTCAACTGAAATGCAGTTGAGTTTTATTTTTTTCTGATTTGATCCAAGATGAGCAAGGGCTCTAATAAGCGATGTCTGCCCAGCGATGTAAACATCGGTACGCAACACAAAGAAATGACACCAAAACACGGCCGTACACTTAATGTCTGGACAAGGCGGTCTCCCGGTCAAACTGATAGTTGTGTTTATTTCAGCAGTTTATGCAGTACAGTAAAAGGTTATTAGTCATAGAAAACTTAAAAATTTTCATTTTTTTTAAAAAGGTGCTTTAAATATGACATGTCTCTGAAAGATATACGCCACAAACCATGTAACATTTCACTGAAAATAATGCTGCCAATCAGCAGCACAGTGAAGCTCTCCCACAGGTCTGGCTCTGTGTGTCACACACATGCTCTTTACACAATCCACAGCACACCAATGGCGGCTGGATAACATACATGCTCGCTCACTCAGACACATACACCACTCACACTCATAAATGACCTGCGATTCCCATAAGTACCAGCTGTATTACGAAGCCTGTAGAGAGAACCTTACTGTGCTCGCCGCAGAAAAAAAAAAACACGGGTCAAAACACGGGCATGACACATTTCTTTCCATTTTTTTTTTTTCGTTTCTTTTTTCAAAACAAAATACTGAGAAGAGAAACTTGAAAATAAAAAGTTAACCAGAGCTACAAGAAGCAGAATAATTGAAAGGAGATGTGGGGTAGATGTTTGCAGGGGGGCAGGAGGAAGCGTCTCCAGCCAGGTTATTGCGCGTGTGGTCGCGGCTCCTCCTGACTTAGGCACGGCGGTGAGGAACAGTTCCGGCGGCCTGCGGCCGACTCCACGCGGCGACTGTATTCTAGCAGCAGCACTGCGCTCTTTAAACAAAGTCTGATTGAAAACGGTTATACAAATTATAACGTTAAAAATCCCACACTGTCAGTCCACCCCCCGCCCCCCATGACAATTCCAAAAGGAAAGGAAAAAATTTAACAAAGTAAAAATAACAAATATACACCGTCCATAAAATACAGGGTCATTTTAGCCAGGGTGGAAAAGACACAAATGCACTGTCCATGAAATACAGGGTCATTTTAGCCAGGGTGGAAAAGACACAAATGCACTGTCCATGAAATACAGGGCCATTTTAGCCAGGGTGGAAAAGACACAAATGCACTGTCCATGAAATACAGGGTCATTTTAGCCAGGGTGGAAAGGACACATTTGCAATTGTGTTCTGTTGCTGAACTTGGGAAAGGCTTGTTTAGTTTCACATTTACTACTAAGAATAAAACACTAAAACCAGTTTGGGGAGATAGAATTACCCACTGAAGAGTCTGTGGTATTCACCTGAAGTACCCACAATCAAGAAAGGAAAAAAAGCACCAGATGAGCCCAGAAACTCTTAAAAGACATAAAAACACTTAAAGTTAAAACAGTAATAAAAACATAAAAAGACACATGTGGGCATTTAAGTTTCATTTTAAGGTATCCACGGAGAAAGAGTATCCACATGCTTGTATTCCCAATTTAAATACCAAAATAAACTCAACACACATTCAATTCAATGAGACGCATTCAGCACCTGGCACGATCACGGAAAATCCAGTGTATGGCATCCTTTCAAATTACAATTGGCACTCTGTCACCGAAGGGTTAAACTTATTTAACCCCAAGCTAAATACAACAAGAACTTGTCATTGGGAGCCTGCAGGCAAGATAACCTGTAATATAATTTCACAATTGCAAATGCATTCTTTCCCTTCATCAAAGCATACAATGACACTAACACATTGCTATGTATAATGAACTAAAGAAAGAAAAATCACTTCTATATAATGGCATGAACTATAGCCAACTGAAAGAAACACCATTTTGAATATTTAGGAGACATGTACCCAGCGTCCAATGATATAAAAAAAAAATCTTCAGCATAAACAACAGTGCTTTCTTATAAAGTTTCATATTTGCTTGTTTTAAAGCATATACTCATTAAAAGATTGCAGTTCTCTGGAAATATGCTGCATACAAAATGGAAGTTTGTTTTTCCGGTAAAAACAACATTCGAAAAGGCACTTCAATTCAGTAAAGAAAAAAAAAACCAGTCTTTTAAACTACTGAAGATCAAGAAAAGACCGCCTGCATAGCAACAATGTAAGGATCAAAAGAAAAAAAAAGATTCAGCGTTTTCCTCCTTTAAAAAAACTAAATAAATTAAAAAAAACAAAATAAAAGAAATTAACAAAAAAAAAGAAGTTGTTTTTGGTAACTATAAAGAGCTTAACAGGATTGTGTCTCTTGGATAAAAAATTAAGTTCGTTTTTTTACTTTTTTCTCTCTGAATTACAAATATATATATATACGTATTTCTTCTTTTCTTTTTCTGGCCAATAGGACGTTCCCATGTCAGGATTCATAAAATGTTAAGCGCACTGCAAACATTCACTGTCCATTCACGGTGCAGTCAGAAGACGAGAAGGGGAGGGAGGGCGCTGCCATTCTCCGGAGCACCACTCTGCAGCGCCCTCTACAGGTTGAGGCAGGAGAGGACCTGAGCCGTGCTAGAGAGGGGGCAGGGCAAAGGGAGGGGGGCAGGGTCAGGCTGAAGGAGGAAGAGGAAGATGATGAAGAGGAGGGGGGGGGGGTAAAAACCTGCCGGTGAAGGGGGAGGCGGGGGGCTGAATTTTGGAGCTCCGCTACCTGCCCCTCAGATTCTGTAGCACGCTGTAAACGTCCTCTTCCCTGCTCAGGCCCTCGAAGAACGGGAGGAGATCCAGTAGCTCCGTGTCCGTCATGTCATCAAACCACGACTGCACAGGGACCTGAGGGGCGGGGGCAGAGGGCGAGAGTAAAGCACTGATTCTTAAACCCACTTCTGGGCAGGGTTGGGTATCAAAACCCGGTACCATGATGGCACCAGCTCCCATACGACCGGTACCTACAGGACCAAATCACAATGAAGATTTCAGTGCCTCATTTTGATGCCTCTTTAACGTTACACTCGCTCGCTTAACCCTGTCCGTGACAGCTGGTACCGTTAGCTAGCTAACGTTAAAAACACTCTAAAATGTAGCTGCCGATTGAAATGTACACTGTTTTCCACCGTCCTCTGGTGCTCCAAAAAGGAAGTAACAGGCAACAGAAGCATCGCTCACCATGCCGCAAACCTTAACGAGCTTAAGTTACACTCGCTCTGTCGACCCAGTCAGTGACAGCTGGTACCGTTAGCAAGTGAGTTAACGTTAAAAACTGACTAAATGTTAAATTATTGTAGTTGGGTTAGGTATTTATTTATTATGTGAATTTGGTACGTATGTAAATTTGTTAATGGTGTTTTGTACTTATTTACAAGTATAATTTAAACAAATATTGTTAATTTTCTTTGCCTTTGCAATAAGAAAGGTTCTTTAATGTCGCCATTTGCTCTGTATTTTAAAGATATCAATTCAGGCACTGGTACCGTTTTAAAAGTACTGTTTTAGCACCGGTATTGACAAAATCAAAAAAGATATCCATCCCTACTCCTGGGGGATGTAAACAGAGGGCAAGAGTAGGCACCGACTCCTAAACAGAATCCTGGGGGGTCCAACACTGCCCAGTCGCACATCGGCTGAAAACCTGCTGAACTACTTCAATGTCTTCAACCCTTAAAGACATGAGGCGAGTGTCCTTACTGTGGAGCTGTCGAGCTGCGTAAGGACAGTGTACCTGTATCTTAACCTCAAAGGACACATCTCCAGTACAGCCAGCACAGAGTTAATTGTATTTTATAGTTATTTCAGCCTTATTGCTTGTAAAAATAATGTTAATTACACAGGAACAGTATGGAACTCATGGTTGGCTAAAAGTCATCAAGGGTCTGAGGGTATCAAACAAGCCTCAAAGGAAAACCATCACTCTGCTGCCAGATATGCAGTAGATATAGATGGATCACTTTAAGGGTCGTTTCTCCTCACTCATTTTCCTATTGAACACTATGAAAAAAATGAGTCAGGAGAAACAACCCTTTACGTGATCCATCCACATTTACTGCATATCTGAGTTTTTTGAGCTCTTTTCTTTTACGCAGACTTACTTGATGACTAGCAGCCATTTAGCCATGGGTGGGTCCACCTTATTCCGTGTAATTAATTTCTTAATTCTATCCCACCCCACCCCCCCCATAAGAATATCCAATCAAAAATGCAGAGAGGTCATATGGCTTGTATGAGTACCTGAAAATAAGATATCAAAAGTCTTTTGATATCCTTTTATTCCCCGTCATGATAGCATCACCTGTTTACCTGTGGAATTTTACAAACAGGTCTTTTTTGAATTTCCCAGTCTTTTTTGTTTGCCCGTCCCAACTTTCTTGGAGCGTGTTGCAGGCATCAAATTCAGAATTCGCATATATTTACAAAAATAAATATATCTCCCCTGTTCTTTCTCTCGTTCTTTAACTCTCTCCCCTGTTATTTATCGTTCTTTCACTCTCTCACCTGTCCTTTCTCTTGTTCTTTAACTCTCTCCCCTGTCCTTTCTCTCGTTCTTTCACTCTCCCCTGTTCTTTCTCTCGTTCTTTAACTCTCTCCTGTCCTTTCTCTCGTTCTTTCACTCTCCTGTTCTTTCTCTCGTTCTTTAACTCTCTCCCCTGTTCTTTCTCTCGTTCTTTAACTCTCTCCCCTGTTCTTTCTCTCGATCTTTAACTCTCCCCTGTTCTTTAATCTCGTTCTTTCACCATCTCCCTCCCTTCTGAAACCCTGCCAGGCAAACCTTGATTAAAATAACAGGGTCCCCCTTTCAGTAACCCGGGTCTGTTGCTGTGCGAACTGTTGCACCCCGACAGCATAAAGCCGCACAGTGTGAGGTCCCCCTTTATGTCTCTTATCCTACTGATACTAAGAAATGGTTCTAATCTCATGCAATTAAAAAGAACCATCAAACGGCCAACTGTAAGTAAGTGTCTGTATGTGTGTAATGTGCCCTTATCCCAATAGAAGCACCATCTCCATTACCATAAAGTGCAGAGGGGCTGCACATCCAGCATTTTGTACACAAACTGCTTTTGGTAAGTGAGTACATTCTGATGGAGAAGGGCTAAGGTTACACAATATGCCCTGACACACTCGGCAGCTTGTCCTGCTATTAAACTGCAATTTAATACGCAAAAACAAAACAGTAAAAACAACGTGAAATAAAAAGCAGCTGGAAAAATCAGCAGGGTGCTCTATAACAGTGTTGGCGTGGATGAAGAGTGCCCTGTGTGTCCTGTTTGTGCCCTGTGAGTCCTGTTTGTGCCCTGTGAGTGCCCTGTGTGTCCTGTTTGTGCCCTGTGTGTCCTGTTTGTGCCCTGTGTGTCCTGTTTGTGCCCTGTGTGTCCTGTTTGTGCCCTGTTAGTCCTGTTTGTGCCCTGTGAGTGCTCTGTGTGTCCTGTGAGTGCTCTGTGTGTCCTGTGAGTGCTCTGTGTGTCCTATTTGTGCCCTGTGAGTGCTCTGTGTGTCCTGTTTGTGCCATGTGAGTGCTCTGTGTGTCCTATTTGTGCCATGTGAGTGCTCTGTGTGTCCTATTTGTGCCCTGTGAGTGCTCTGTGTGTCCTGTTTGTGCCCTGTGAGTGCTCTGTGAGTCCTGTTTGTGCCCTGTGAGTGCCCTGTGAGTCCTGTTTGTGCACTGCGAGTGCTCTGTGTGTCCTGTTTGTGCCCTGTGAGTGCTCTGTGTGTCCTGTTTGTGCCCTGTGAGTGCTCTGTGTCCTGTTTGTGCCCTGTGAGTGCCCTGTGTGATGGACCCACGCTAGACCACGCTCAGAGGACTTACTGCATTCTCAGGGTGAAAGATGTAGGAGGCGGGCGAATTGTCCACGATGATGACGTTACTGAGCTCCCTTCCTAACCGGCTGAGGTCTTTGACGTAGTTCCCTCTGTGGAACACGCAGGATTCTCTGAAGAGCCGCACGCGGAACACGCCCCACTGGTCCAGCAGGTCGGCCACGGGATCCGCATACTGCGCCGGGACAGAGGGCACGGTCAGAATCCCGCTAATGCTCACGATCAGAATCACACACACACAGTTATAGTCAAAGTCAAAAATGCACACACGGTCAAAGACGCACGCACACAGTCAAAGACGCACGCACACAGTCAAAGACACACACACAGTCAAAGACGCACACACACAGTCAAAGATCCACGGACACAGTCAAAGATGCACGCACAATCAAAGATGCACGCACAATCAAAGATACACGCACACAGCCAAAAATGCACACAGTCAAAGAAGCATGCACAGTCAAAGATGCACCAATAAACACAGAGATGCACAAATAAACACAGATGCACAAATAAACACAGATGCACAAATAAACACAGATGCACAAATAAACACAGATGCACCCATGAAAAAACAAAAAAAGAAGCTCCCGTAGAAATAGTTCAGTTCCTTAACTCAGAAATATTCTGAGCCTACACAAAGATACAGACGCAGGCACTACAGAAGCAAACTCCAGAAAAGGGGACAGCAGCCCAGACCAGCGCTAAAGCGCAGGAGAGCTGCTCTTAAGACCAGATAAGGTGAAGAGTGCAGATGTGCCAGTCAAAGGTGGGGGCACGGTTTCTCCGCACAGACGCACTTAACCCGCAGGCAGCTGAGCACACGACCTGCGCCCCACTGCAGGTCCAGCGCGGCAAATATGGCTCTTACAGCAGCTGTCCTGCAGCACGGTGTCGTACGAAGCCGCGGACGGGCCCCGATGAACAGGGCTGCGCTTTACGTACAGACGAGCGCCGTGGAGAGGAGAGGGCCAGGAGCTGGTAATCTCTCACGGGCCCGTTCAGCCGCAGAATCACACCGCCGTGCGAGCGCGCGAGGGCCAGAACGAACGGGCCCCGCGGTGTTGGCTGTAAACGGGTCGGTGTTTGCGGCTCAGTCGCTTGCCTAATAGCCTTACAGCCTCTGTAAGCTTGCCGCTCCACATTGAGAGGACAGGAGCGGAGCAGGAAATGGCCTCTCCAGTTCAAGTCAATTCAATAAAATTATATGGAGCTTTTTACAGAGACACTGTCACAAAGTGGGAATACAAATGAAAACTCTGGAGGAAAAAAAAATCTAATAAACAAGCCCCTCCCCCCCAAAAAAGTGAGAAATTACGAAGGAGAAAAATGATAATAAATAAATAAGTAAAACCCCATTGGGAATAAAAAAAAAAACACTCAAACTGTGGCAAGAAAATAACTCCCCAATGGGAAGAAATCTCGGGAGAAACCCATCCTCCGCTGGCCAGCCTGGTGTAAAGGTTAACATGAACGGTAACAGAAACGTAATGAGGGATCTAAAAGAGCAGTGTCACCAGAGATGCGCACCCATGCGTTAGCAGCCAAGAGCACACGAGAAGCTGAAAACGGTTTGGTTGCGATTGCGCTGCTTATCGGTTAGAGCGTTTGTGCGCGTGAGAGTGTGTGGACGGACGGACACAGGCGAACCTTGGCTAGGCTGGCCGTGAAGAGGATGCACTCGAACAGCTCGCCCATCTTCTGCAGGAACTCGTCCACGTGCGGCCTCTTCAGAACATACACCTGCGGGGAGGAACGGACGGGCCGTGACGCTCAGGCGAAGGCCGTATTCCGCTGGCTTTGAGCGGTCTGGACGCGACTGGCTGCTTCTGGACGCGAGCAGGAAGGCACATGCATGCACGCACACACACATACTCTTTCTCTCTCTCTCTTATGCACACACAGCAATGTACTCACAGGCCGAGAATTCAGTAAACTTTTATGGGCATCAATGTAGTGCTTGTGGAACACGACTGGTGATCAGAAAGATCTAAATTAATGTACATAATATTATACATTTTAATATTATAAAAGTTAAATAAAGCTACGTACATCACCCTAAGTGAGTGTCTGCTCACAATTTTTATGTATTTATTTTACCTTTACTTAACCAGGTGAGGTAGGTCACCAAAGTACAAAATTTTCTTTTACAGTGAGGACCTGGGGAATCCCCCTACTGGGCCACCGACATCTCTTCCAGCTTTTCCAAAGTCTCGCAGCCAACAGTAAGCGAGCCCATTCCAGCTTAGCTTCGACTGTTTGCTGTGAAAGGGCTACAAGGGTGGTATGGCTGCATTATAGTAATAACAATATAGCTCAGATAATATGTCTTCAGCGTTTGTTTAGACTATGTTGCCGTTTCTATGTCATTTGCCCTCCTCGACTGTCCTTTTTCCTTCTTCTTCTTCATCTTCATTTTTCAGAGGACAACTAGCTGGCCCCTAGTGCAAGTAATCATGAATAGGCCAACATGGATGCACACAGCCTATCCTGGATTACTTGAACCAGGTCACAGCCTGCAGACAGCCAATAGGAGCAAGCGGGAAACGCATACATACAACAGCCATTTCAGCTGCAAAAAAAATCTGTTGTTTCACAGTGGACCGTAACGTTGCCCCCCCTCCCCCCACAAACGCTTTCAAGGCCAGAAATGTCTCACAGCAGGTCATTCAAGGAGCTTCGGATTCGATTTAGAGTGAGAAATGTGGGTTTCCTCTCCGGGCCTCACCCGTGACCGAATCGTCCAAAGATGAAAGTGAAAATGGAAACCAAACCGCAAATTCAAAAAATAAAAGGATGAAACCTTCACCTCTTCCTGTTTCGAAAACTGCTCTGGAGACTGCGGCATGTGCAATATTTTAATGACCCTTCATATTTTACTGTATAATAGCCAATAATGTTTAACATTTCAGAAGCCGATTATGCTCCTGACTGTCACAGATTATTGCCTACTAGAATATTCTACAAAGGCTCAAGACCCAGGTGCAAAACAGGACTTAAGGTTCTGACTCCCCATTAAACTCACTGAGGGCCTGAACCTGCTGCTGTGGTGAGACTGACTGGGGGGTGAGGGGAGGGTGTGTGTGTGTGTGTGTGTGTATGTGTGAGGGGTGGGGGGGTGGGGGTTGACAGCGACTGTCACCACGTTAAAATGAGATGCTCAGTCCTCAGCGCTGCGGCGGGTTGGTACTGCACCTGATGAACGGTTCCGTCGATCTCCACCGGCACGATGAAGTCTGCATTGCTAATGGGCTGCGGGAGGGGGGGAGAAATACGTGTCAGTACCGCCCCACATCACCGCCTGTTTGGCGGCTTCCCTCAGCCTCGGCGCTCATTATAACGGCCTGCGCGCGAAGCAGCTTAAGCCGTCCCCACATACAGCCCTCAAGTATCCGGTGAGGAAGAGGCCAATCCCGCAAGCGCTGCCTGACAGGTCTCACGCAAACTCACACCTTCTGCTTCTGGTTTCATGCGGTTGCGTAAAGATTTGATGACAGGCCTTGAGAATGCAGGAGTGAAGACAAACGCATGAAGCCGTATAACAATTTCTACTAAAATACTGAGAAAAATCACGACAAGAACGCATTAGAAAATATTAAGTCGTGGTGTGAATCCACGCATGCTACTCGATTCTGTGGTTGAGGGTGCAGTATTTCGATACAGCAGTAGGGGGCGCCTGCGCTCTTTAGAAGCCACGCTCCACCGATTGGTCACAGGGTAAGAAAGCTGCCTTACCTCTTCCAACAATATCCTTCCCATCAGAAAAACAAGCGCCTTCCTTCTTCAGACGTCTCTGCTATTGATTTTTAGAGCTTCAATCCGGATCGTACACTTTCACAACCGCTGCTAAACGCTGGACAAATCCGCGCTAGGGGAAAACTAGAGCACCTCCTTTAGAAAACAAATCTTCCACCGCAGGTAAGAAACTTGTATCCTCATCCAGTGATCTCTTTGGCCAAACAGAAAACCCAAAAAGCTGCACGTTCTTCATTTAGATTTCTTTATTATTTGTCACTCACTCACTCACTCACTCACTCACTCACTCACTCACAAAGCGCGGGAGAGAGACAGCATGCTCAGTGAGTCCTACGCCCTGCTGATCTCTGAACAGCGCCCGATTCCAGGTTCATCTGAATTAAAGCAGAACAGTTGTGGGCCTGAAACTGAAAAAAACAAACGCCGATCCTGGAATTCCATGGTCATGAAATATATCGGCGGTGGCGTTCGCCATCTTCCAGTAGTTTCTCCACCCTGTACTGACTGACTGTGTGCGTATTTGAGTCTGCAGATTGACACACCCCTGTGTGTGCGTGCGTGTACTCAAGCATGTACCGCTGTCCTCTTTCCCTCTCTAGGCCCCATTCTGAAACAGACAACTCCCTCTGACTCCCTCCCTCCTCTTTCCCGCCCTCCCTCTCTCTCCCTTTTTCCCTCCCCCTCTCTCTCTCTTTTCCTCCCTCTCTTTTCCCGTCTTAGACAACAGGATGGCAGGCAGACGTTTCACAGGCTTCCTATTTAAAGCCCCCCCCTGCCCCTCTCCCACTTCAGTTACACAACAGCTGTACAGAGCTGAGGAGAGAGAGAAAGAGAAAGAGTGTGAGGGAGAAAAAGGCCTCACCTCAACCCCCCCAAACCTGCTGGAACCCTTACATTAACCCTCCGCTTTACCCACATGAGCAGGTCTCAGATTGACCTTTAGGGGGCGACGCTGGTCCCAGGCATGGACCCAGCACTGAGACAGGGGCTCATTTTCTAATGCATTGGGGCTTAAGGATATGCTGGCTAAATAAAAACATATATCCTATTCCACACAAGCGTTGAGTGAAGAGCTGGAAGAGCTTGTTAAGGTAAGGAGGAAGCAAGTCAAGGGTTCACATTTCTTCTCAACTCACCCTTTATATATGACTTCAGCAACAAATAACGGTAAGTTATTGGTTAAAAGAAACGGCTTAGCATTGGCTCGGCTGTTTTTTTTTACCGAGATTAAAAATAAAGGTTGTTGGCTGTGAAGGTGTGAAATTAACAAGAACATAATTTACCTTGAATGAGCTGTGTACCAGGGTTTCGTCCAGGTCGATCACCACACACTTCTTCCCGTAGTCGGATATGTGCATCTCAGGTAGGAGGTATTTGGCAGGAGGCTTGAGAAGAGATGAGGAGAAAGGGCAAGAAGGTCAGGAGGTCACCGTGGCTCAGGGAGGGAGGGAGAGAGAGGGTGGGGGGGGGGGGGGGGGGTTGTGAGAAGGGACAGAGATTAAGGGGGGGCAGGAAAGACAAGGGATGGACTGAGAGGGATAGAGAGAGAAAGAGATGGAGAAAACATGCAGGGGGGGTGAGGGGGAGGAAGAGCGATTGAGAGAATGAGAAGAGAGGGAGAGAGTGAGGAATGAAAAGGGCTGGGGGAAGATGCTGATATTTGTCACGGAGAGATAAAGGATGCGCCGCCTTTCCGTCAGGAGAAAGAAGAGCCGCTTAAAAAAGAGTCGCTGTCCTAGCGCAAGAACATGCTTCAGAGAGACAGCTCCCAGAACTAAAAGTTCAAGCGCCAGCTGTAGGCTAAATGGCCGACTACACACCTGTTTGTACTATTATATATGTACTTTAAGACATATATTTAAAGTTGACTAATTAGCAAAACAATTTGTCTCCCTGCCGCTAGCACCCCTAGCTTTTTTCACCTGGCTGGATATGCAAAAATATGGGGAACCCCCTGCCTTAGCCCGACGGCTCTCCGTTGGCCAGTGTCAGCACATGCTTTTTAAACACCTTTTAATGTGAAGCACAGGTTCCTGAACAAGGAAAACCAATAATCCACTTAATGAGTGATGAATACTGGCTGTGAGCCCATCCTTTATTAAAACACAATCCACCATATAAAATATTTAATCTTTTTTAATGTGCATGAAAACAACAGTCTGTAAACGCCTAGGACTAGGTGATATAGTCATAAAAATCCAATATCTTATGATATGGATTTTAATGCTATGATTGACGTCACGACAGAGGACATTAAGCGTGATATGAAAAATTGTTGCCCTCATTCCTATCCACACTATTTATTGTGATAAATATATATTTTATGTTTACGACAATCACCCACTCCTATGTACACTGGAGTGCCATTGGAGCTCAGAAACGTCAATTTTGGCAGGAATGACTATGGAACAACGGTATTCCTGTCTCGGGATCCAACCTCACAGTTGAGTAGCAGAAAATATTTTATGCCGACATTAAAAAGAGGATAACACATGGGCACCTAATGGAGCAGGCAGGTTGACTCAGAGGTAAGCTTGTGATTGGTGCAGGAAGGCAGGCTCAAAAGAGTGATTGTGATCAGTTCAGGCTGGCACAGAAGAAGGTTTGTGATTGGTTCATCCTGGCTCAGAGGAGGGTTTGTGATTGGTTTAGGCAGGTTCAAAAGAGTGATTGTGATTGGTTAAGGATGGCGCAGATGAATGATTATGATTGGTGTAGAATGGCTCAGAGGAATGATCGTGATTGGTGTAGACTGGCTCAGAGGAGTTCCTGTGATTGGTGTAGGCTGGCCCTGGGGTGAGAGCTGATCATACGGCAGATGGCCAGCCTGGGGCGGTAGCATGTGTGTCTGTAGCTACAGCCTGCGTGTGCGCGCGTGCGTGCGAGCGAGCGAGTGAAAGAGAGAAGGATAGATGACAGAAGAGTACGTGCAGATGTGAGAGAAGAGAGACAGTAAGAGAGAAGAGGATGACAGAAGAGAGGAGTGAGTGTGGGATAGAGAAAAATGAGATTGAGTGTGAGCACATATGAGTGTGAGAGAGAGTAAAAGAGAAAGATAGCGGAGAGAGGGTGAGAGAAGAGTGAGAGATGAAAGAAAATGTGAGAGAACGATTATATGAGAGAGACCATGTGAGAGAGCGTATGCTATGTGTGTTTTTATAATTTGGAAGAGAACCCTCCAGACACTTGAACTCTGCGTTTAATTTCACAGACTAAACTGACGCAACAGCCTGCAAAGCTGGTGTTGACTTAACCATGTAATCCACTGAAAGGGGAGAGACAGGGACGGGCGGGGCGGGGCCGGGGGACTGCGGTGGCGGATGTTTGATTTGGGAGAGCGCTGGAGAGCAGGGCTAGTCTGTTGCTGCAGATGTGCTTGCTTTCAATCGCTGGCCACATGTGAGCGACCACACAAGATAATCCACACGCCCGCAAATCTTTCATGTTCCCGAGACGACGGAAAAAGAAAGAAATAACCGCACGGATAAAAAGGGATCCTCACATTTAATCAGGGTTGGGGGTTTACCATCTTCGGGAGCTTAACTTCTGACCGGGAGACTCCGGCCATATTCCGGTCACTGTGATCCACCACCTTACATTGCTTAATTGGATCAATTAGGGAAAGCCATTGAAAAGAAAGGCAGCTTTAACGACCAAGTAAGCCTGCAGGATTGTGGCTCTCAGACACATGCCTGGACACACAATGAGAAGTGGTTTTGAGTTACAGTATTAGTGCTGCCCATCTGATCTGAGAAACAGCAAGAGAAAGAAGTAACAAAACAACACACTGCCAGCACGAGCAAGGCATCATGGGACTGTCAGGTCCTCCACTGCAGTGAGACTGTAACAGAAGTGCAATGGAACACCTGTCAGAAAAAAAAGTGATGCAATATACCTAAACAACTGATAAACCAGGTTATAATCGATGTCTCAGTGCAAACCAGCTGCTCGCCAATGCGCCTGCATGCAGACCATGTTTTTCTCCTCTCTAAAATTATATTTGCCTGCCTGTGCTGCACTAGGCTGTAGTGAACAGAAAAGGCGTCTTGTTCCAAGACCAGACCTGTCCGAAACTGAAATTAAAATTGTCGAGCTGCGTGGTGTTTATTTTTATCGTGTTTTCCCCTCGTTTTTCCACTGTAACCAGTTGCAGGGCCTAATCCGCATCGACATTCTGTACCAAAAGATAGCGATAACCATGAATGGGTCTCGTCAGTGGTCCTCAGCCGTGGTACTGGAGGCCCACAGGTTCTGCTGGTTTTTATTGCTACTCAGCATTTGTCTGATCGACTGAAGCAGTTGATTAAGTGAGCCATCTCATCTTTTCTGGTCTCGTGGGTGCAAACTGGCTGCTTAACTAAAGATGAAAAATGGAGTCAGTGACTCTCGCGGACGAAGGTGGAGGACCACGAGGGAATGTAATACGACGTCCTGTACGGAGTGCTCGAAAAAGGGGCGCGCACTCGAGAGGCTCCCACAATTCTACGGGACAGAGTGTTCACTGCACGGAGCGCACTTCAGTACACCTGTACCCGTTTCATCGCCGTTATCTGTGCCTTTAACCCGCTTTACTTTCAAATCCGTTTTCCGCGGTGTTTCTGACGACAAAAGGTGAGGTTGAACCTCACGGTTTTGGATGTACCCAGCGAGCGAGACGGCTTACACGGGGTGTCGTCTTTGTGTGAAACAGCCCCGTCATCGCCATGCTACGAACAGCGAATCTAGAAGGACGAATACGCCGTCATCGCCGAAGCTGCCTTTCCACGCACCTTACCGCCGTGTGACAGCGCACTGCAGAGCTACGGACGGGGGCCAGAGCTCTGAATTGTGAATGCCTTTATTGATCAGCGTGGATGCAAGATGTCCTTTAAAATTCAATAAGGAGCACAGCGCCGTGCGTCAGCCCGGCCTCGCCTGTTCAAGAAGCAGTTTCCGGCGGGTAGAGTGCTTATATGTACTCAGGTGTTTCTCTCGACGACAGCAATATGGCCGCTTCCATTTTCTGTCAGTTACCAGCTGGCGTGCATAAGCATTAATTATAGCATTGTAAACAGAGCAAAAGGAATTTTTAAAAAGCATGTCATTTACTCCCTCTTAGCAAGTAGCACGCAAGGGAACAGTAGTGATACCCATTACAGGCATTTAGCAGACGCTCTTATCCAGAGCGACTTACACAACTTCTTACATTTATCCATTCCTATACATCTGGATATATACTGAAGCAATTCAGGTTAAGTACCTTGCTCAAGGGTACAACGGCAGTGTCCTACCTGGGAATCAAACCTGCAACCTTTCCAGTTCCAAGTCCAGTTCTTTAACCAGTATACTACACTGCCGCCCTTATACCCCACGAAGAACCAAAAAGCAGCAGCGGCGCTTTCAAAATGTAAACAGCAGAAATGGTGCCAGAGCTTCAAAACTTCAGCAATTCCAAATATCCCCAAACAAGACGGTACAGGACAGCTGCATGAGCCCATATGTTACCGCGCATTAAGCACCTGAGCTCACGGGCATGCAGTGGCAGCAAGCACAGCCCCCAACTGAAACGCGTGCACACACCCCCACACAATCACGCACACACCCACACAAACATACACACAGGCGCGCGCATGCACACACACACACACCCCCACACAATCACGCACGCACCCACACAAACATACACACAGGCGCGCGCATGCGCACACACACCCCCACACAATCACGCACACACCCACACAAACATACACACAGGCGCGCGCATGCACACACACACCCCCACACAATCACGCACACACCCACACAAACATACACACAGGCGCGCGCATGCACACACACACCCCCACACAATCACGCACGCACCCACACAAACATACACACAGGCGCGCGCATGCACACACCCACACAAACATACACACAGGCGCGCGCATGCACACACACACACACACGCACACAAACAAAGTATAATAGTAAAAGATATGGTGCCCCAGTTAATCTGCCTGCAGTTACACTGAACACTGTGGATGAAAAAACAACTTAGCACATTTAAAAAAATTATGACAGGCCCTGGAATCGAACAGAACTGTAAAGTGATATTTAGCCTGCCTGCACTGTTATTGCTGGGGTCTTCATTGAGGTACAAATCATTTCAATTGAGGGGTCAGTGCTCTGGAGAAAGTAGGACACAGAGAGAGACAACTGCAAAAAGGCATCTTGACAATGTGAACAACCTGTACTCGCAGTCCTGATCTTAGAGCTAAAAGTCCTGAGCCCCAAATCATAACAGACCCCCGGCTGAGGGGTGGAGAATGTGGGCACAGTGGCAAGGATAGATTACACCCAAAACGTAACAGATGGTTACGGTTTACTGTGTCTGAAGTAGTCAACTTAAATAAATCTCTAAAAATCAACAGCGATTGTTTGTACTGAACATAACTCAGCAAGGGAAGAAAATGAAGATGAAGTGAGAAGATTGCCGTCTTGCTCACGCAGTTCGTGTCACATTCTTAATGTTTCAATTACATTGCAGTAATGTAATTCAACTGCAATGTACAGCAGTTTCAAAAATGCTTTGAGGACACTGTGCAGATTCAAGATGGGCCAGATTTGACCTTCCTGAACAGTAGGGTGAAATCATATACAAAAAGGCACAGACTAAAAAAAACTAAAGGCTGAGAGACTTCCTCCAAAAACGAAGCCAAAATCGGTATGCAAAATGAAAACTTTAAGGCAAACTTCCACTACGTATTGTCAACAAAAGTCAGCCGCCTTCTAAAATGTGCAAATATCAGTGTACTCAGGATTCAGCAAAGAAACTGTGCCCCTAAGTCTAATCTAGCTGTAATAGATGAGCAATCCTGGTTTCTTCAGAGTGACATAGCCAACAGGAAATGGGTAGGAGGCCGAACAGGCTCGGCTGGGACACCAGACCTATAATGGCAGAGAGGGTCTCTCACACACACACACACACACACACACACACACACACACACACACACACACACACACACACACACACACACAATGAGCATTCCTGCAGCATGCAAAAGGAAAATAAAGAAGGATACATACACTAGGGATGGGAATAACCTGGACCTGGTCACACTGGAGAATCAAACACAGAGAGACAGAGAGAGAGAGAATATAAACCATAAAAGAAGAGAAGGACAAATGGACAGAGAGAGAACAGTGTACAACACTCACAGAACAGTGGTTACACACGCCACACTAAAAGGCACGGTGGATTCACACACACGCACACACACACACACAACAGTGGTTACACACGCCACACTAAAAGGCACGGTGGATTCACACACAAGCTCCTGTTCCTCCAGCTATGATTCAGCTCGTCAAGTGGAGAAAGAGGCATTCAGGCCATCCTTAACTATGAGAGTCCAACTCAAGCAAATAAGTGTTGATTCTTTCAACATAGTGTTGGTTCAGAGTAAAAACATTGTCTCAGTAATATAACAAGTATATATAAAAAAACTCATAAAAAAACAAAAGTCAATCAAAATTTGTTATTCAAGATGACAGACAGCAAAATGGTAGTTCAATGCCTCTTGTCACCCATATCTTGTCATCTTGTTTAAGGGCCTTCTGTCTGACCTTAAACAGGCTTAGAAAGCAACGTGCTATTGTGGTAAAACATGTACGCACACGCACACACCTCGGACGGATTCAGTTGGTGTTCCTCACAGCAGTGATTGATGCTGGGGGCACGTGGTAGGTATGAAAAACTAGCTGGTGGGAGGATGGCGCTGGCCGTGGCAGAACAATGACAGTCATAAGTCCCTACGCCATGCTCGGCGGTGCTTGTGTGTATGTGTGCGCATGAGCGTGTGCGCGCGCACACACACAACACAAACCGGTCAAAGACCGTAGTCCGCGTTTGAGCGCATGTGTCAGCGTGCATGTGCACTGCATGCGTGGACGGCACACAAGCGAGCGCGTGGGGAGTCCGTGTTCGCGAGTTCCCCCGCCTCCAGGAGAGCAGGTGTGAGCTGTGCACCGATTTTCAGGATGGGATGCACAGACACGCGTTGGGGAAAAACTCAACTTGGGGATATCCCCCATTCATTCTATATTCTGCCCAGCTGAGAGTACATCCTCATGAGCCAGGGTGAGCAAACAGGGTGAGCAAACCCCTGCTTAAAAAAATTAATTAAAAAAGGGAGAGGAGGTATGGTGATTATCACCTGCTGGTGGGCGTTTCAATAACAAATCAACAATAAAACATGTTCTGGCTCAGGCATTCATTAATCATGTTTCTTTACTGGTACTGAGTAGTTGCAGAGCAGGGTGATGTGCTCGTATTGATTTTTCCCATCAGGCCGCTGCTATTTTTAACCGACGGTTCATCTGGTTCACTCTGAATATTTGCTGTGAAGCCTGAGGGCAGCACACGCAAAGCTTTGAGGTATTTGGCTGTAGACCAGGGTTCCTGAATTCAGGTGAAATCCTGGAGAGTTACTGCTCCGGAGACAAAGACACTCATTTAGTGGAATCCTTTTTAAAAAAAATAAATGTAAAGTTTTTTTTTAAGTCTCGTCCCAAGCCCATTTTATTATATATTTTTTGACAGGTCCCAGTTTTTTACACTCAGTGACTGACATCTAAAACTATGGTCTTTACATCAACTGTCATGTCTTGACTCCTAGTGGGCTTCAGTGTTTCTCAGGATGGCTTGTGCACCGTTTCCCTAACTCTGCATTTCCTTAGCACGGTTTCGCTAGCACTACATTAGCACTGTTTCCCTAGCTCTGCGTTTCCTTAGCATCGCTTCTCTAATGCTGGTTTAGCGCCGTTTCCCTCGCACTGTTTCCCCAACACTGCGTTAGCATCATTTCCCTGATGCTACGTTAGCACTATTTCCCTAGCTCTGCATTTCCTTAGGACCGCTTCTCTAACGACGGTTTAGCGCCGTTTCCCTAGCACTGCGTTAGTATTGTTTCCCTGGCGCTATGTTGTCACCGTTTCCCTAGCTTTGCGTTTCCTTAGCATCGCTTCTCTAACGCTGGTTTAGCGCTGTTTCCCTAGCATTGTGTTTCCCTAGCACTGCGTTTCCCAAGCACTGCGTTAGCATTGTTTCCCTGGTGCTATGTTGTCACCGTTTCCCTAGCTCTGCGTTTCCTTAGCATCGCTTCTCGAACGCTGGTTTAGCTCCATTTCCCTAGCATTGTGTTTCCCTAGCACTGCATTCCCCTAGCACTGCGTTAGCATCGTTTTCCTGGCGTTATGTTGGCACCATTTCCCTAACTCTGCGTTTCCTTAGCATCGCTTCTCTAACGCTGGTTTAGCTCCGTTTCCCTAGCACTGTTGTGTTTCAGTGAAGCACTGTGCTCTGGAGGGAGCTGTTCACTATAAAGTTCTAGAGAGTTCTGAGAGAGAGGGAGTACTACACAGCACACTGTCAGGGTGGGGCACAGCCCAGGCTCTGCTCTGTTAAACATCACAGAGTGGTCAGTGTGTGAGGGGGGTGAGATACCCAGGCAGGGCCATCCATCATTCAGGACATGGACAAGGCCTCATTTTATGAGGATCAGAGAACGCCCAGTACTTTCCGAGCAGTGTGTGTGAGTGTGTGTGTGAGTGTGTGAGTGAGTGAGTGAGTGAGTGAGTGAGTGAGTGAGTGAGTGAGTGTGTGTGAGTGTGAGTGAGTAATCCAGTCAGAATTTTGGGATATGTGCCGACTCAGTCTGGGCCTGGCAGGTACACAGTCTCAAGAGTTCAACAGGTTCAGAAATGTTGGAAAATGTGTGTGGTATTGACTGACGACCTGGTGCTTGGATTCTGTGCAAGAACTGAACAAAAAACAATTGTATCCAACTGAAATGGAAAAACAAAAATAGTTTTAGAGCTGTATGTGAAATGAAACTCTTGCTAAAGCACACGATTCATATCGTGAGTATGAAATAAACATCCAAACATCTTTCACCACTTTCACATATTACTTGCAGCTTGAGATTGGCATACATTCCAGCCTATTAATGACATCATTCACACACACTCCAGTTTATTGGTGATGTCATTCACACATACTCCAACCTATTGGTGATATCATGCGCACGGGCACGCACACACACACACACACACCAGGCTATTGGTGGAATCATCCACAAACAGACTCCCGTTCTGTTGGTGAAACCAAAGTTTGTATGGCTCACCTTTGGAACAGTCCCATTCTCCTCCACAGGTGGCGGTAGGGAGCTGGTGTTATTGTTGGTGGAGGGAGGATCCACATTGTAGTCACGGAAACAGCAAAAGAAGGTGCTGAAAAAACTTCTGGTTCGCTGCTTCTTTAAGCTGCTGCTTGACTGGGAAACTGAAATAAAGCAAAAGCAAGAGGAATATCACTCTCCCTGCCATGCAAACACGCACACAGTCCTGCATTTCTTATCCGCATACTTCATCTAAAGACAACACGACAAGAACATTTTTACTTAATAAGACCACAGCAATCGTCCATGTTGCTGAAATTGTCATCTGCCAATGTTTGGCAGGAAGCAATAGGCACAATCTGTCGCACGTTGCTGTGGTAATGCAGTCACCTTCGCACCTTCTACCAGCACCTGGGGTCCAATCTTTCTGGAATTACCACCTCCGACACACCCAAGCTATAAAACCTTCAGTGTATAAAGAAACGGTTGTACACAGTCACACTAAACAAGGTCTGAAATTTCTTCCAACACAAGTCCGGAAGTATGGAAAGAAGCCCCCCCACCCCTTGCCTGCAGAAAGGCAGTTTATTACAGGGATGCAAACACAACTATGGTGAAAAAAGAGAGAACTACCCGAAGTCGTTGCGGGCGGGCGGGCGGGGGGGGGGGGTGGCGTGGCGGCTAGTGTTATAAAAAGCGGTTATGACTTAATTCAATGTCTTAGATGTGCCTCAATTCTTTCTTTGGTGAGTTAAACATCAGCTCCCAGGTATGGTCCCATGGAAACAGAGCACTTTGAGTAAATGACTGAAGGCAACGTAAAGAAGAACAGCATATTTATTCAACAATACAGTTATTCAACAATCAGGGTTCCCACACCTTAGGAAACATCAAATTCAAGCACCTTTCAAGGCTCAATTCCCTCAAATTCAAGGACCCTTATATATATATATATATATATATATATATTTGTTTTTATATATATATATTTTCTTATCAAATTCACAAACTTTCAAGGATTTCAAGGACCCGTGGGACCTCTGCTGGGCTTCAACAGTCCACCTCTGCCTGCAAGTGCCAAGGAAACACGAATCAGTCAACCTGGCCCAGATCCCCCTTATCATGGGTGTGTGGCATAAGACATGGTCATATATTACTCTTTTTTTTCAGAATTAGAAAAGTAACAACGGTTGCCTAAGTGAGGTCTTACCTGCATAACACACATCTAGCATGTCCTTTTTTATAATTTTTTTTGAAAAAGTCAGACAGTGGGAACTTATGGTCCACTGATTTTACTTGAATTGTGGCATCTAGCTTTAGCCAGGACCACTTCCAACTGCATTTGCACCTTGCATCCAGTTGTTGCACATGAAGTGCATCACTCTCCTCAAATTCCCTCATTCTGAAAATGAAAGCAGTGTAACATTAACTGCTGTTATAAACGGCATGATGACATTAGGTGCGTGTCCACTGGCGAGCTGTATTTCAGAGCTGACTACAGAGATGGTGAACGTTTACCTAAGCTAGCTAGCCTAATAAATAACGTTAATATAGACTCTGTGTAGCTAAGAGAAGCTGCTCTGACACGTAATACAATAACGTTAGCAAAAAAAACTACACAGCTAGTAATGATGTTAATCAAAACCATATAGTCAACAGAAAAAAAGCGAATGTCCTTACCTCTGATGATCTCACTTGATGCCGGTCGCGTTCGTAAATTAGCTCTGAGAGCGTCAGAGTGTCCATTGGGTCTCTAGTCGTTCGGTAATTCAGACGCTTTGACTGAAGAGTCTGGTTGTGAGAGCGTCTGTCAGAGCGGTCACATTCCAGTCAGAAAATGGCAGAGCCGGTTTATGCGAAGTGCGACGGTTGCGGGCTATTTGGTGTTTTAGATACTATTATTGAGCACTCGCTGATGTGTAACAAAGCAGGTCATAATCATGTTTATACATGGGATGAATTAACGTTCATTTGAATGAATTTTAAAAGATGAACATGGCAACATTATCATTAAACTTATTGAATGCTTGGCCCTCGGCTGCCTTTTCATGACAGTTTGTAACAGGAACGCGCTTATGGTCCATTCAAAGGCGTTGCGCAATCAGACGGGAGGCTGAGCTTCTTGCCTCTCCCCGTATTTGCAGCGGAGCTGCGAAAATTAGGGAATTTTGACTATAAAAAGTGATTGGAATCATACATAAATTACATTTATAACACAAACCAGTGGGAAATTCTTAATATTTTTTTCTTCTATTACGTCCCAGTAGGAATAGTAAGGAGATTCGTCTGTCACACACCCCCCCCACCCCCCCAAAAAAAACTCTTTGGATCTCCACGATTCACACAAGTCACCCAAATTGACGTGAAAAAAGAGGCATTCGCCGAAAAGCGAGTTGTTTGCATCCCTGTATTAACAGAACGACAAAGGTGGCAGAGCAGATTTACAGCAGACCCGGGACCAGAGGCTGTGGTTCAAAAATCGATTCACTGCAGGTCACGGAGCAAACACCAGCACCTTTCTGAACTCTCACACTTCCCCCAGCACCTTACCAAACTGTCATACTCTGCCCCAGCACTTTACGAAACTGTCACACTCTGCCCCAGCACCTTACCAAACTGTCACACTCTGCCCCAGCACCTTACCAAACTGTCACACTCTGCCCCAGCACCTTACCAAACTGTAACACTCTGCCCCAGCACCTTACCAAACTCAATCTGCACCAGAACCTTACCAAACTCACTCTGCCCCAGAACCTTACCAATCTCTCACTCTGCCCCAGCACATTACCAAACTGTCACACTCTGCCCCAGCACCTTACCAATCTCACACTCTGCCCCAGCACATTACCAAACTGTCACACTCTGCCCCAGCACCTTACCAAACTGTCACACTCTGCCCCAGAACCGTACCAAACTGTCACACTCTGCCCCAGCACCTTACCAAACTCACACTCTGCCCCAGCACCACATAACTGCCTGCTTGCCTCGAAGGCCCACTCACATGATGCTTAGCTGGCCTTGAGACGCCTCCATTTTAAATAAATTGACATGTAGCCTGCAGAAGAAGTCCACCAAGGCTACCCAGCCATGCAATTATGGCGTAACACCGACCACACGTCCGACTGTCTGCTCGATCCTCTGCCTCCGGAAACCAAATTAACACAGCAATCACCCTCGATATGAGAACTTCAACACAAAAGGGGTGACGCCCATTTTCAAAACACCACTAACTGAGGAAGAAAGCTATTAGTTGTACCGGGAATTTAACCCTGATCTGTCTCAGGCCCTTTCAGTTTCATCACACATTTTCATCCAATGTGCTCCCTCCGACGCAAATCAAATCTCAGAGTTCTGTGAGGTTCAAATTTCAAAAATGATTAGCCTTGGCCCTACTGCTTAGAGACAACAAAATAAATATGCATTCCCCCTATAAAAAAAGGCATTTCAAAGTTCTGGCAGTTTTACAGATATGCCTCCTCAGTCTATATAAATTATTGTGACAGCCTATAAATCGCACAAGGCTGTTGCCATAGATGTTAAATATCTTCAGAACTCCGGGTTCTGGGTCACGGAGCCGCACCGGATCGGCAGCGCGTCCTGTCCGTCACCGGACGTGAGCGGCAGAGGCACTGCGTTGAAAGGAGGTGACGCCAGCCTCGAAAATAGACCTCGCCTTGGTTCCGCAGACCCTCCTGTCGCAGGGAGAGGATATAGCGCCATTTCCTCCCATTTTTAACTGCCGCCATCTGAAAAGGCTGAGCTTGACCTCTCGTGTCAACAGCTGGGCTGGGAACAACAGGGCCAGGAACAGGACCTGCAGGGCGTTTCCCCAGGGCGTTACGGGCTTAAGACACACCGCATCTCTGTGACCAATTCTGAGAGCCCTGCAGCTCCCACAATGCATTGCGACAGTACCATTTCAACAGGCTCGCTTTGGGAAGCCTGAAAGCTTGCTCGCAAGATAAATCAGCTACCGGGAATAAGAATGTCTACCACAGCTCCCAATATTCTCTCGCAAACTGCATTTGTGTTCAGTAATGAGTTTTCTTAAAATGTTTCTATGAAAGGTACACACATAGAATTGTCTGTACCGAATTGGGTTTGGAAACTTCTGTTTTAAACATCAGATCCCTTATCGTATAATTAACAGTAACGGTGCTAACATTCATCGTGATTCAAAGTGCTACTTAAACCAGTTGTTCAGATCTTATTGATGCTGGACTGGTTTATAGTACAAATTGTATAACAGAAAAATAAGCCCATTGTTACCATTTTTTGCTACCGTAAGAACAGCAGCAATCACTTATAGCATCTAGCAGTGGCAAGGTAATCAATCCTTTGTGAGACAGAAAGCTTTGATGCAGAACTACTGTAGCCCAGTGCAGAACACCCACCCTCTCTCCCTCTTTCTCTCTCTCTCTCTTCCTCTACTTCAGCTTGCCCATTCCACAGACCCCAAAGTTTGGCCTAGTCGTCAAGAGGCCACGAGAAAAATAAAATAAATCTGTAGCTCCGTGAGCCAGTTATCAATGTTTTTTGATTTTCTGTTGCTGTTGACCACCAGGGCTTCGAGCCATCTGTTTACATCCTTCTTGACATAGGCTGACTTAAATCACATCAAGGAAAATCCCTCAAGGTAATTAAAGAGGGCTTCTACTGAATCAGGGTTGTGGAAAAAACATTTGTTGAAACAGTCAAACATAATTTTTACTCACTCGCAAAGGCAGTCATTTTTCTTATGTTCCTCCATAATGATTACAGCCGTTCGCCCACTTTGCTACTGCTGGTGGAGGCCATCATGCTGTGATGCACGAAGGTGTACAGATCACGCCATTGGCTACCGCCGTTCATGTGACTGAAGTCATGAGTGAAGTCCTGGGACTGGGAGAACACTGTAAGCAGACCCCGCTCAACTGCCTGAGACAAGGTACGCTAACCCAGGACAGCTGATACAGGATCAGTTTTTCTCCGTCACATCCTATCCTCATTCTTTAGGAGCTAAAAGAGAAAACTGATCCTAGATCAGGGCCTATGTTCGATTGTTTCAGACTCGATTGTTGATGTATAAAAATCTAAATAGAAAATAACACCGACTTATTTCCCAACTGAATGAATAATTCCCAACTGAATTCTAACCTCGCGCAGTCACTATGGCTGGTTCTCGCTCAGATACTGGAGAGCAAGCTGTATTTGCGTCACGCGTGTGCTCACGAGCGCACGCTTCACAGAGAGAGCGCTCGCCGCTAATTATAACCCCCGCGCCCTGACCTGGGCGGCGGGCCGAGGGGCTGAAGTCATCGGTGAATCGGGGGCTTTATAAATAGAGACGGGGTGGAAAAAACGACCAGCCTTTGCCCCCCCCCCCCCCCCCACCACACCACACCGCTACTCCGCTATTGGCCGGCAGCGGCTCCATTTTGTTGGCTGGCCTCGGTTTTCCCGCGCTCCTCGGCGGGCTGGGAGAATGAGAGGGAGGAGAGGGGGGTGGGGAGTCCCAGCCAATACAAGGCCTGCATTCCTCTCCCTCCCCCTCCCCCTCCGGGCTCCCGAAACAACTCCCCCACCGCCCCCTTTCCTCTCCCGGTGCAAACAACCGCGCTGTGGCTTAGATCTGCCAGGCATACACAAACCCCCCCCACCCCACAGGCTTGGGTAAAATTCCTCTCATCCCCCTCCCCCACACCCACCTTCGGCCCCAGCAGTGACAGGAATGTGGCCTGCGTTCGCTCGCTCGGCCGCGCTGTCGACTCAGGTCCTGAGAGTGACACTTCTATCACCCGGGAAACGGTCCACGCCCACGGCATGACTGTACAATCTGCAATAAAATTCCCTTCCTCGAGCTGGGGCTTTATCCCCACGCTGAGTCACACTGTCTAACATCAGCAGTGGGGAGCGGAGGGGCATATTAACTCCGTTATTCATGCATTCGTACATTATAATAACTATAAAACATGTTCCGGGGCCCGGCGTCTCACAAAGCAGCCAATCACACGATAGTATTTTGAGACAAGAGGAGGAAATGAACAGGCCAAAACCCTGCAGGTACAATTCTGCTTGCGCTCAGTCATGGATGCTCCTTTTCTCAACCAAACGGTCATGGTGTCAAAGCATCTGTGTCCCACCACAGTCCGGTGATCGAAATAAACAGCATGCTTGGGTCTGCTGGCGAAACATTGGTATTGATGCTCATCAGTTGTGAGTTGAGGACCAGCGTGGCAGAGGCTCCAATGAGAATATGATCTGAGCTGCATGCTGTTGTCCTGACAGAAATAAGCAGAGCGTTGCTCTCACGTTTCGGAGCCACTCACTGCTATCTTTAGGGTCTCAGAATGATCCTCCTGTCCCGCAACCCTGGGGTTCTCCATCTTAACAAAAATAACTTTATTTATACAGCGCTTATCAAAACACAGTTTAGTGCTTTACAAATTAAGGAAGAATTCCAAGAATGGACTAAAATAAATAAAAAGAATCATGTGGGAAAGTGATATTCTTTGTGGGTAACAAACACAGGGGGGGTCCATCGCGTGGCAGAAGGTAGTCTACGGCTGCTGCTGCTGCTGCTCGGCATGGCTCCCGCTCAAATTAATTAGCGGCCTGTGAACGGAGGTGTTTAAAACTGATGTGGAGCAAGCCTCGTTCTGGACCCCTGGAAGGGCGACTTGCCTGTACGGCGCCTCACAGAGGCGACAGACACGGCGCGTGCGCGAGGGTTCGGCCTGACGCTCGGCAGGGCCCGGGAACACCTAGAACCGCGCCTGAGCGACGGCGAAACGAAAAAGGCGGCGGGGGGGAATAAAAGAAGGGAACAGGAAAAAAAAGAGCTGCACCCAATCAGAACAGCTGCAGGGTTCCCTAAAGGAAACACAGGAAATTCCCCGAGTTCCTGGCAGGGGAAAAACAAAAACGGTGGGATCCACGGAGCTGAAGAACGCAGACCGAGCATTGGCGCGTGACGGCTGGAGCCCCCGGCCGCTCTGTTTATTTACAGTGGGGGGGGGGGTTTCACATGCAAGGACCGAGGAGAAAGAGCCCGGCTCCGGCGGAGAGGTTGCACGTTTAGAGCACTTAATAATTCAGATGGAAAAACGCCGCCGGGCTTAAATGACCCCGCCGGTACCTTCGGGGTTTAAAAAGGAGGAACGGTGGCAGCGGCGAGCAGGAGTCAGTGTGTCTGTCCAAGCCGCCGCCGTCGATAAATATACCGGCGACGGCCCGGAGGAGGGGTCTCTGCCAAAAAAACTGTAGCGCGCAGCTCGCCTCGCCTCGTCTGGGGGCCGCGGCGGACGCGGGGGGACCGTAGCGATCCCTTTACGTAATGCCTGAAAGAAGACTGTCTCTCAGGACAGGAGAACGGAGAAACGTGGGCCAGAGGTACCTAAAGGCCTGTAGGAAACATGGTGTAGCGCTGCGTACGAACACCGATCGCTTAGTTTACTGTGCGGCGTGAGGCTTGACGCTTTTGCAGTAATGTTGCATCATAACGAGGCGAATAATTCAGCAGGTGGACCGACTTTAGCAAGTGCGTGTTCATAGATGTGCATCGCAAGATTATTGTGCGGTTCTGAATAAGTTGGCTTATAGCGCCGAAAAAAATAAATAAAAATAAAAATAAAGAAATTTGTTGAGAAATTAATTATGTTCGCGGGCCCGTGCAAAACAAGCATCACACACGTATCCCTACTCCATGAACTAATATGGTCTGTAGACAGAATGTGCTGCGAGTTTAATGGAGCGCCCACATTAACCCGACGTCTCGGAGAAGAGCGAGCGTTCTGCGGCTAACGATGACTCACCGGGCCCAGACTGCCCCTCGGTGAATTCGACACCCGTGCGCCCTTACATTCCATTTCCGCTCTCCCGCTTCCAAATATAGCGAAGATCTACCTGTCACACAACAAACGCGGTAGTTTAGACAATCTGCCTCATATTCGGAGAACGCCGTCTAATTCCATCACCGTCGTTGTGCTTATGCCAGAGGCTCACAGCCTCCTCTTCAAGAGAGGACGAGCGCTACCTTTTTCAGATCACCTCTTTGCCAGATTATGTGCTGTAATAACCATTTTAAAGCATTTTTGGTGTATAAAATGAATTTAACCGTTGAGAGCTAATTCTGAACAGCTGCTTAATTTTTGCCGTTTAGACGGTTGGCGGTGAACGCTACCGAGCGTGATCAGACCCAGTGCAGACCACCCCTAGGTGTGAATGACGGACGTGTGAGAACGGTCCTTACAGGGCGCTTGCAGGAAGAACTTGCTGGAGCTTAGGGGCCAGGGTCGGGGAGAATGTCATGCCAATGACGGCACCTGTCAGTAAAGATAATGGCAGATGGCAGTGATTGGGTGAGCCCTTCCGTACCCGTCTAATGCCGTGCCGTTTCACACCTTCAGAGATGAGCCATCAGATAATGGAATTAGTGTGGGGCTACATCCAGGCAGCCAGAGACGACTTTGTTGGACAATTCATCTCATCATCTGAGAAGGCTTTACCTTGTTCTTTCCAATTTGCCCACTTATCTCCCATTCTGCCTTTGTGTGTGCCAGCCAATCTGCGCTCAACGCCATTCTAATGAAAATTCACCAATGTCTCCACAAGACAGAAAGAGCCTAAAAAAGCTACTTGATGCTTAAGAGTACTCGGTTTGAAATCTATTGAATAAATGACGGCAAACAGCACAGTCCATACAAGCAAAAACCAGAGAAGCCCAAACCGCTTTCGGCGCCTGCGTTTCTCTCGCTGGGGAGTTCGAAAAGCCAGGCGCAGAGCTGACGTCTCTTCAAAACAATGAGGCTATTGCTTACACTTACTGCATCTCTCAGAAGTTACGCACACATCATCCAATTATGTCTACTGCAGCATGTATTCTGCAGTTATACATAACAAGGCATAGGCCCTCTATGAAATGAGCAATAACTGGCAATAAACGAGCAACACGTACACAAAGCTGTATTCTGATGTTCTGTTAAGAAGCTTGGGTATTCACGGAAACACATTTAATTTCCTCCCGCTGTAACGGATGCCTCTGGGAAGCAGTCGGTAGGCGTGGCCCCGGGACTGCTCCATTGTGATTTGTGTACTTAGCGTAGTCCATGCGCGCAAGACTGGCCCCTCTGGCTGCTTAGGGCCCATAAAGCTCACCCAGCAAAGTTCTAAAGAGGAAGGGTTTCAATCAAATGCACCATTGTGGAGCTCATAGTCTTTAAGGCTCCTCTCTCACTCGTAGTCTTTAAGGCTCCTCTCTCACTCGTAGTCTTTAAGGCTCCTCTTTCATACTTCCACACGTAGGCCATTTCACACCCTCTTCCCCCAAATTAACAATTGCACAAAAAGCTGGCTGTGAAGCATAGCACCCTTAATTACAATAATATCAGAAGCTCTCCTGAAACACTTGCCAAATGCCGTGCAACAGTTTCACTCTCCTCTGCACGTTCTGCTGACACTGCAAATGAGGCACAAATAAATTTTATGAATGGGAATTTCAAAGAGAACAAATTGTAGTTAAAATAAAGGCTGTGGGTAGACTACAGATCCTGTAATAATTCAAACGAGCGGCTCCAGTTTACCTCTCCAAAGTAATGGAGTAAGGGCTAAATCTTCCGCCTTCTAGGCCTGATTAGACAGCAAGGCTACTTTGCCGTTCCACACATACAGATAGAAGCATATCATGACTCTTAAGTTGCCATTTTAAGATTTCCTTAAAGGGGAAATTCTGGAGTGCATCAAACTCGGACAAGGAAATTGCCCATTTGTCACCATTAGCGGCTCCTTCGCAGATGTATTATGATACTCAATTACTAGGATTTAAGTTCTACTTGCCCTGCAGAAACGAAGGTCATGGATTTATGCTGTGCTGAATATAACTTTCTACAGAGCTGATTTTGCTTCCCAAGCTTGGATTTGAAAGGGGAACGGCAGGGCGCTCATCCACACGCACACCCAAAACTCACCCAAGTGAGCCGCTCTGCAGGGTTCAGCCTTTAGCGGCAACTACGGGAGCTGCAATCTGCGTGGAAAATGTTGTGGCGTCTAATGGTTCCAAAGCGAGGGGCGCCCTTCCCCACTTATATTCCGTACCTTCAAAGGGACCGACATTAAATGGCATTACGCAGGTCATCTTTTATTGTGTATCAGCACTTCAGTTACCCGCTGTTCATTCCTCGAGCAGCGAAGTTCCCTAACCTGCGCTTTGCTGCCCGGGATCGTACTGCCCACAGTCAACCCAGCGCCTTTCTCTCAGCTTGTACCACGGTCCAACTCAGGGTAACCAGCACCAAGACAGACCACAGTTCAGGACTAATGATCGCTCGCAGAGAAGACCTGCGGGGTGGCGTGAGTCTGCGCTTTGGCGGCTCCGTTCTGGTGACCCGAGGGTCGTGGGGTCACAGCCCAGGTTAAGCGTTACAGCTGTGACTTGTGGGAGAGGCTCTGGACCTCCAAATTTGGGTGCTTTCAAGATGGGCCCGTGACCCTGGGGGCAGTGACCTGTTGGCCCGGCTCTGACCCTCACTCCTTTTAACAAGACCCGCCTCCTGCCCCCAGGACACGCTCAGGGAAGGACGATTGGTCGCTCCCCCACCACGTTGCATGCCGGGAGACCCAAACCAACCGCAGGATTTCTGTAATACCCACTTCCTCCCCTTACAGACTTCAGCAAGCCTCTGCATTAATCCTCTCAACTAGAGTCAGTGAAAAGCATCTTAAAAGAGTGTCCAAACACGGCAAGACAAAACGGACAAGCAGGCGGAAAAGGGTTTCCACGCCACGCACAACGGGCGAGCGCACACACACACGCTGGGCCCCCTTCAAATCTCAGCTCGCCGTGGACTCTGCCAGACTCCTGCAAACCGACACAGCAGCGGCTGGCACACAGAACACCATCCTGGTACAAAAACACCGCCGTTAGGAGATATTTGCTGCCGTTTCCTTTGTTGTGGGAGGCTGACGCCTACGTCTCAAAATAAGATGACAGTGGTGCGCTTGCTTTAAAGCACAATATTGTGCTGCGTGGAAAGAAGGAAGCCTTTATTGTGATTCCACTTTTCCATAACACGAGCCACTGGATTCAGACTGTAGCCCCGTTGTTACAGTTCAAACACGAAACAAGACAGTTACCCATGGTGCTCTTCCCAGAGTTTTTGTAAAGTTTACCCATTTTCTGTCATCTGCGCGAGTAAGAACCACCTCTCAGTGCATATTTAAGCATTTGAATACTCTCACATCCACATAGTGTTCATGGGTATTCAATCAAATCCCCTCACACTATGTAGTGTATCTGTCTGGATTTGACTTCATCTGAACCTAACACACGCCAGTCTTGGGGATGGTATGTGTATCTCTCCAGCGGGAGTGTTAAAGTTGTACTGTTATCCGTCTGCTTGGTTTTAATTGCACATTTATAGAGCTCTGTCTTACTGGAGAACCTGAGGTTCTGCAGATGGGAGCCCCTTTATCCCTACAGCATGGATATTCAAATCTGGCCCTCAAATCCGGCTGAACAATTGGTGCTACCGATTGGCCAGATGGTCTTCACACCTGACTCCCAGGTAAAGAGCGAGTGGAAAACCAGCAGCCGTTGGCCCCTGAGCACCGTGATTTGAGCAACAGGGCCCTACAGGTTTGTAGAACACATCTTCTTCCTGACACCTCCTGTCCTTTGCATGCCCATCTCCCAGCATGGCCCAGTCTCAGTCCTATGACAGTAACACGGGTGAATGGCAGGGGATGTTCATACAGTACTGGCCTGCTTCAATGTCCACTCCCTCAGTCTGTCTGTAATTCTGCTAATAAGACTGGCGGTGAACAGTCGGCGCAGAGAAAAAGCTTGCACCTCAGAGACGAATAATTAGGCCATCGCTGCGCCTCATAATGAAAATTTATTAAGTGGTGAAGGGACAAATAAACAGTGATCCATCCTACTGATAATTGGGACACGCTGTTGTGAATGCTTAAGCTTTCAAGGATATGAACACACTAAAACTCTTTGTTACAATAGGGAAGTTAAGTATCTCAAAGCCGAAGTGAAGATTTTAAAAGATTGTGTTTTTAACAGAAAGGCGGTGCCTGACTGTAGAAAAATGGAACCGTTCCCAAACGAGCGGTCACTTTCCCGGTAAATAGGCTAATTGTTAGCGGAATAGCCACCGCAGGTAGCTGATAAGGTGATTTCGTGTGTGAACTGCGCGGATCCCTGTAGGTTTAAGCAGAGGCTTGGATGCTGTGTTCTGAGACTGCGAGAGCGTGTGGTGAATTAGACACTATTTCAGCATACGCACGCACACACATCTCTCTCTACACGAGGCATTCACTGTAGTAGCTTTAACAGCCACTTAACATTACACTCAGTTCATAAGTGCACCATACTATACATAACATGTAGCTAATCAGTGCTAATGTTAAGTACAACATACATTTTATTAAAAAGAAAGACATACTGTACATACGTTCAGCAGAATATGCTATTCTTTACCTAGCCTGCACAATTCTCATTGTTCCTGAAGCACATTCCAGACAATGCCAATGGTAGGTAACACTGAAGCTGATACATATCACATGACAAATGAAGCACGGTTAACCAAACTCCCAGGCCGACTCGGATGTTCCACACTTATGACAAGCCATATAATACCCTTTCTAACGAGATCATTTGTCAGCTTAAGAACTTTCCCTTTACACCAGTGTTATGTGATCGGTTTCCACCACCGTTCTTTTCCGACTAACAGGCTCGTACATCACCGCGGAGACGCCTTGTACCTCCGGGATGTAGGAGCGCCGCGCTCCGGACTTCCCCTGTTCTGGAACACAGTTAACGCTCCAACGGGCCCCACCGACGCAAACACGGCTGTAATCACACCGCGCTTCTAGCAAAAACGGGGAAAACGGATGAAGGGAAAATGGAATGATCCGACGGGTGCAGATGGGAGTTGTAAACGTGGGCCAGTGGAGGTAGACATTATGAAACGGCTAGGGCTTCTTGGCCAGACAGCTTTTTCAAAAAACCTACCGTAAATTCCGGACTATTGAGCGCACCTGAATAAAAGCCGCACCAACGAAATTTAGAAGAAAAAAAAAAATTTGTACATATATAGGCCGCACTTGTCTATAAGCCGCAGGTGTCCACGTTGTAACGAGATATTTACGTACACAGAAAGATGATACACAGTAGGGATGTGCGCGTTTAGTCGACTAGACGATTCAACGTTGCTACCCTCGCTAGTCGGCACCAGAAATACTAGTCGGTTAAACTTATTATTTTATTAATGTACACATTTAAATGACATATTGACATAATTTGCACTGAAATGTCATGTTTTCCTGGTTAAATGTTGCTTTATAAAAAAAACGAGCATCCGTTACTATGTTAACAACGCAGGATTAAAAAAAAAAAAAAAAAACTTTTAAACGAAGGAAAAAAACAAAACGGATTAGCCTGTTCGCCCTGCAAGTTAAACCAGCGAGGTGGAAAAAGTAAGTAGCCCTATCGCGTTGTTGAATAGCCCAATAAAACGAATCTAATGTCGATCAGTAGGCCTACGTAATTGTTATTTTTTTGTGGGCCTATTATTGGTAGTTTTTCTGATGACCGATTATTATTTTTTACTGTATTTGCTATGCGATCGCGATCGCGTTCACCCAATGCAAATACCGTTGTAATAATCAGGCACGTTTCCTAAAAATGTTTTGCAGCAGCTCTATTTCCTTCTTCGACAGCCAGATCGATTGCCTTTAACTTAAAAGCTGCATCATATGCATTTCTTCGTGTGTTTTCCATGATGAGGGTGTGTGCATGATGCGCAAAACGGCTGTTCAAAACACAATCAAACTAGCGTCTTCCTCGGCGCATTATCTCTGTCTGTCTCGCTCTTGCGCTTCCTGCTAGAGCGCCCTCCTGGAGGCCGTTAGCTCGTAAAAATCTATAGATTAGCCGCACCGTTGTATTGGCCGCAGGGTTCAAAGTGTGTGAAAAAAGTAGCGGCTTATAGTCCGGAAATTACGGTAATTAGGCCGCATTTTTCACCATTTTAACTAGTCCAAAGACACGAGCAGGAAGAGCCCCATGATTCTAAATTATGACTACACATTACATATTGAAATACAACTGGTTAGTCCAGGTGTAGGGTAAAAAGTGAGACAAAAAAAAAAAAGAGAAACAATTAAAAATAAAGAATACCTGCACACAAAGTGAGCATTTGCTAGTGTGCAGATATTCTTTATTTTCCATAAGCATTACATATTCCCAAAAAGCAGAACAAAGTAATGCCCTTCTATTCTTTTTAAAGCACAGGCTAATCTTCAAACAAATACTGGTTTGTTGCTCTTCATATTTCTCGAGGCCAAACTCCACAAATACATTTTATTTCCACAAGTTTGCATTCAGAGAAGCAAATTCCTGTAAGGCTTGCATTTCATAAAACATACAGCACTGTGCAGTAAGCAAACATCTGTCAGCTAATACGACTGAGTGTGACTAAGCCCAAGTCTCAGTCGCAGAATTCTTTATTTACTTATAAATTATTTAACCAGGAAATCCAACGGAGATAAAAATCTATTTTTCCAAGACTGACCTGGAAATGCAAAGAATGCAATTCTTTCTCCTCAAGGAAACACAAAAAACCTCAACACTCATCACGCCTCAATACAAAAACCCACATCAGAAGCCAGTAACTTCTCCAATAATACCATTAATCTTGGCAGAAATGCAGATTTTACACATCCCATGATCCCCGAATTACTGCTTCGTGAATTTACAAAAATGTAAATAATCCCATCCAACCCTTGAAAATACACAAAGTAAACGAGCTCACAGAAGAACCCAAGACTATGGCGTTACATGTTTGACTGCATTTGCATCTTTTTTTTAATATAGGCAACACCTCACGTGTGAGAAAACTGCAGAACACATTCAAATGATGATGGCGCCTAAATTAATATGGATTACAGCACACAGTACTGCTGCCTTGTCCTGTAGCCAGAGAGACTATTAATATGGATTACAGCACACAGTACTGCTGCCTCCTCCTGGAGCCAGAGAGACTCCATTAATATGGATTACAGCACACAGTACTGCTGCCTTGTCCTGTAGCCAGAGAGACTCTATTAATATGGATTACAGCACACAGTACCACTGCCTCCTCCTGTAGCCAGAGAGACTCCATTAATATGGATTACAGCACACAGTACTGCTGCCTTGTCCTGTAGCCAGAGAGACTCTATTAATATGGATTACAGCACACAGTACCACTGCCTCCTCCTGTAGCCAGAGAGACTCCATTAATATGGATTACAGCACACAGTACTGCCGCCTTGTCCTGTAGCCAGAGAGACTCCATTAATATGGATTACAGCACACAGTACTGCTGCCTCGTCCTGTAGCCAGAGAGACTCCATTAATATGGATTACAGCACACAGTACTGCTGCCTTGTCCTGTAGCCAGAGAGACTCCATTAATATGGATTACAGCACACAGTACTGCTGCCTTGTCCTGTAGCCAGAGAGACTCCATTAATATGGATTACAGCACACAGTACTGCTGCCTTGTCCTGTAGCCAGAGAGACTCTATTAATATGGATTACAGCACACAGTACTGCTGCCTCCTCCTGGAGCCAGAGAGACTCCATTAATATGGATTACAGCACACAGTACTGCCGCCTTGTCCTGTAGCCAGAGAGACTCCATTAATATGGATTACAGCACACAGAACCGCTGCCTCATCCTGTAGCCAGAGAGACTCCATTAATATGGATTACAGCACACAGAACCGCTGCCTCGTCCTGTAGCCAGAGAGACTCCATTAATATGGATTACAGCACACAGAACCGCTGCCTCGTCCTGTAGCCAGAGAGACTCCATTAATATGGATTACAGCACACAGAACCGCTGCCTCATCCTGTAGCCAGAGAGACTCCATTAATATGGATTACAGCACACAGAACCGCTGCCTCATCCTGTAGCCAGAGAGACTCCATTAATATGGATTACAGCACACAGAACCGCTGCCTCATCCTGTAGCCAGAGAGACTCCATTAATATGGATTACAGCACACAGAACCGCTGCCTCGTCCTGTAGCCAGAGAGACTCCATTAATATGGATTACAGCACACAGTACTGCTGCCTCCTCCTGGAGCCAGAGAGACTCCATTAATATGGATTACAGCACACAGTACTGCCGCCTTGTCCTGTAGCCAGAGAGACTCCATTAATATGGATTACAGCACACAGAACCGCTGCCTCATCCTGTAGCCAGAGAGACTCCATTAATATGGATTACAGCACACAGTACAACTGCCTCCTCCTGTAGCCAGAGAGACTCTATTAATATGGATTACAGCACACAGTACTGCCGCCTTGTCCTGTAGCCAGAGAGACTCTATTAATATGGATTACAGCACACAGTACAACTGCCTCCTCCTGTAGCCAGAGAGACTCCATTAATATGGATTACAGCACACAGAACCGCTGCCTCGTCCTGTAGCCAGAGAGACTCCATTAATATGGATTACAGCACACAGTACTGCTGCCTTGTCCTGTAGCCAGAGAGACTCCATTAATATGGATTACAGCACACAGTACTGCTGCCTTGTCCTGTAGCCAGAGAGACTCCATTAATATGGATTACAGCACACAGTACCGCTGCCTCGTCCTGTAGCCAGAGAGACTCTATTAATATGGATTACAGGTTTATGAATATTTAAAGGTGTCTGCAGTTGTGACCTGCAGTGAGCACAAACAGTCACACAAGAGAGAAAAGGAACACCCAGCATGCAAGCCGTTGGGTCCCAGCCAGGTAAGCGCCTGTACCTGTAGACAAGGCACCATCTTGCATTTGTCCTTGCCTGCAGCACTCATAGGTGAAAGGCAGTTGTACGGCTTCCAGTTGAAATAATTATTAATGCGTTGTTAATTAACTAAGGATCATTAACGCGCTGAACTAAACTGGATTGGGCGGCGTAGTCACGGGATCATCTCGGTTTCCGAGGGACGCCTCATTGCTGTGGTTTCCACACAGACAGAGAAGGATCACCGCTCTGGCACACGACGCTTGCGCGGGCCCAGGGGACCGGGCGAGTCATTCATCAGGAATGCGAAAGCGCGTCAGGGCTGCGTTCTCAATGTGACGAGCGTAGGGCCCTGCCCGTGCTCCCGCTGAACTGTGCTTCGGTTCGCCTGACATCGGGAGCGTGCTCAGAAGCACCAAACCCACACAGCTCGGTGCCTCAGGTCACGCGTTACTGTGCCGTGGCACGGGCCCTTACCAAGCCAGAATGCGGTCATTTTTGCAAGCCTAGTCAGCTAAAGTGCCAATAAAGACAAGCTAAACTGTAACTATCCTTCAATTTCAGTGGACCAGTTTCACATTTTAAAATAGTTGGATACGCAGACGTATATTTAAAACTTCAAGATGGTAACACAGGTGTCAGCATCGTCCACCTTGGTAGTAAAGCGTCACGTCTAGCTACATCCAGTTGGAGATATAACAAATATCATTTTAGCAGCCAGAAAGAAATCTTTTGACAAATAAAAAATTATAATTCAGTATTGTCAACAGGCACAATTTTCACATCAACCCAGTATTCGTATCTGTCACTGGTTTATCTGTAAACTCACGGCGGAAAAGCAATCGCAAAATTAGTCAGCAGCACTGAAGCGAAGCCATTTATCAAAACGGCCCATCTATATGCGAAGAGGCCATCTCCAGTGTGTCAGTAGCACAGGCTCAGTAAGCTCAGTAAACAGGCTTGTTCTGTCCCTGGCTGGCGCTCGGCTGGTTGGAAGGCCATAAGGACTGTGGGATTGTGTAAATACGTCTCTGACTAGCGGTTCCGGGGCCGGCCGCAGCTGTTACAAGGTCAACAGGCTCGCCGCGCCAAACATGTAAACCAAGCGCAGATGCACTGGTTTCGCCCCACGCCGTCCCTTAAAGATCCCCTTTGGGGAAAAATACGCAGCCTTCTTAAAACAAAAACACTGGCCTATGTCGGAATATAACTGAAAAAACAACACGCCCTCCGATAGCCAGAGATAACCAGCACGCCCTCCGATAGCCACCAGCTCAGAGGATTCCATAGGACGTTTTATGGTGGTTTCCTTTTTTTTCCTCTTTTTTCTACAAAAGGTAATCCAAGGCCAAAGTCAAAAGCTTTACTGCCAAAACTGGCCACAAAACTCTCAAATGTCTATGTCCCATCCCCTTATTTTCAGTCCTTCAGACCGATGCTGTGATTTACACTTCTCTCCTCCTGGGTTCCTCTTTGCTACTTGGAATCAAGCTTGAGCGGAGTTCCCCAAGGCCTGGCACGGGAAACATCATTGTGCTTTCTCAACTGCAAAAACATTTCCCTGAAATTCAGTGTTATTACGTTAAATTCCGCATGCAAGCATCTTTTTAGTTCAAACAGGAAACCATTCTGGAGCTCAACAAACTGTTACCGATTAAAAATATGTAGGCCTACATTAAAATATATTCAGTTTTCACGTTTCCCTAAAATGCAATAGGCCTTTCCCTGTGGTAGAATTTCATAGGTGAACTGACCCCAACACACACACACACACACACACACACACACACACACACACACACACACACACACACCTTTCATGTCTGAAAGTGTTATTGATTTTTAGAGAACTCCCATCTCCCTCATTGCTGTAGCCAAGATCTCCATTGGTGTGAAGACTTGTAATTATTATCTCCATTATATCACTTTGAGACGGGCACGGCACGGAACAGGATGCAATGTGGCACCAGACGTTTCTCTGAGGAAACGATGACTGGAAGGTTAATGAGAGCCACAGAAACATACTGTTGAGCTGTCCAGTTAGTCCCCTTTATTTGTGTCTGGAGGATGATCGCCATTGTACACAGAATCTGCCTTTAAACCCAAAATCCTGACTGCCGAGTTTCAGAACATGGGCCCACTGTAAAAGAAGAGGGTGGCAGATTGAGTGGGTTTGTTGACGACTCCATACTCTTTCCGACAAAACAACTTTGCTTCACATGTGGTGATGGCCGGGCATGTCGCTGCCGTGTCCATTTTATGGTTTGTCAATGCGCTAAAGCTGATAATTGATATTTACAAGGCAACTGCTGTTTAATCTGCACCATGTTCCCAAGCCTGCGGCCGCCGGGGACGAACAGCAGACCTGCGTAGGCGATGATCGCACCCCGTGGAGTCATGTCTACTTGAACCAAAGCGCTGTAACCAGGGCATGAAATTAACTTTTTTCCGCCCAATGGACAGTGGCTTGTATATACTAAAAATCACCAGCCATTTTCAACATTTTACCCACCACATGACCTTTTATGGTGGCTGTTCATTTCACACCCAGTCTGTAACCTCTGCAGTAGCTCTGTTGGGGGAAGTCACCTAAAACTGTAAGCCTCCTAAAACTGCGCTAACCAGCTGCTTGAAAGCAGAAGGCTCATTTGTGATGCCGTGAACTGGAGCCGAACTTTACCACGGCGAGAAGGCCGAGAGCGAGGGCCGGGATTCAGGCACCAGGTAATGAGCTGGGCAGAATAACGGAGCAGGAGGGAACCCGCTGGTCATGCACCGGCGCCATGCTGAGATATAAGAGCCGCTTGATGGCTCCATCACTCTCCAGAGCTGAAACACTACGCTAAAGGTGTGCGGAGACAACACTCTCGGTTTATTTTCGTAATTTTACACAATATTTCCCATGAATTCCAATGAATAGCAAAAACAAGAAAATGGTTTTGGCACTGAATAGTTCACAACAGTTACTATTCTACTCAAATCAAGGCAATATGAAATCAGAGCATAAAGACGGCTAACTTGACCTTTCTCAATGTTTCCCACAAACTCTGAAGGCGCCGTCTTTGTGCATCTTTGGAGCTTCTTAATACGTGAACGGTCTTCACCTGACACGTACAGGTCAGCACTCACACACATCCATTCAGAGAGAAAGTGCTCAAAAGTACTATAGAAAATATAACTGTCTCAACTGTCACAACTGCTAGCATGACAATCATTCCTTTTGACACTCAAGGCTGAACCATGGAGGAATATACATGAAAGACCCAAGTTTATGCCCTTGAGATTCACATCTGTCCTATAATGAAAGGTGCTACATAGCTCAATAATACTACTAATAATATAAAGATATATAAATAATATAGATTATTTGGGCAAGGGGGCTCTATCCAAACCTGTAATTACATAACAGGATTCATATAAATTAATCAGTTGTAATGAATGCAGGTGACCATGTGCTGGAGGCACTCAGCGTTTCACCATTCAGAATATTCAGGCTCAGGCTTTTAATCATCCATCGAACTCTTGTGATCAAGCTCAGATGGAACAAGAACCAGAAACTTCACTGGCACTCCAGGACCAGGGTTGCATACCTCTGATAGGCCGTATTATTGAAAATGGCAGTAACCTCTTCAGAGTAAAATCTCTATCTGTACTGACTGCATTGTGAGGACCACTCATGAGTCAGACTCAAAACCAGTATGAAAGCTTGTGACAGTAAAAGGACAGCTGCACGGATACGATTTTGCAGAGTCGTTACACGCTGTCCCTGGTCATTTCAACACGTCTGCTGGGGGTTTAGCGCCTCCTTGACAGCAGACTCTACACTGGATGAAACACTATGTCTAAAGCGAGAGCTTGACGAGTCTTGAATGTGCATTCTGCTGCGGAGCCCTCATCTCAAGAGAAAAGGCTCTTCCTCCTTAGAGAACAACCCGCCATTCCTCTGAAGATAACCTGATGGTTGCCACTTACCTGGCCATTCATTTAATTGCAGCTGGCATTTCAAGGTGCCACATTACTGTGTGTGAAAGTTCACTTGTGCAGGGAACACTGACCCTGGCTCCTATACACAGAGAACATTAGACTGTGTAAAACATCAATAAAGAGAAATGAAGAACTGCTGATTAGCGACCCCGTGGTAACTCAGTTAATTACTATAGAATATCAGGTGAAGTAACCCTCTGTGCTATACCTGGCAGTCAAACCCGTGAAAGTCTAAAGTCGTACTTCAACAATATCACACTAAGGGTCTGTACCAACAGTCCAATAATAAAGCAAACAACTGGACAGCGGTTTGCCCCCCCTCCCCCCTCCCCCCTATTGCTTTACATGATGCTATTGATTTAACACCCACTTAAATAAATAAAGGGCAAGACATCCATAGGCTATGTGATTCAGAAATCAGAGTGTTTTCTCTTATAAAGCCTACACAGAAATATAAAACGTTAAATTGTTCTCATGTACTGAAAGCAGTGGCAAAAGTTGCATTTTTAGATTTGCGTTTTATGCCCCGTTTAGAAACCCCCGTCCGTACCTCTCGAGTGACAGCCGGTACACCCACATACAGTATGATATGTACAGCAGCCGAAGCATGTGCAGTACTACACGTACCTGCCACAGATGACAAGATGCACTGCATACCTTCAGTCAAAGCCACATAGCACGACAGGAAACAGCCCCGTGTGGAACAGAGCCATATCGTGTCTACTGTCGGAGTCAATGCAAGAGTAACCTGAAGAACCTGGTCCACTACAACACACCCGACACCTGGAGGCATAAACCAACAATGTGCAATCACATTCAGGTAAAGACACACAGCCCTGGTGTGAACCTGCTGCTTCTAAACTACAGGTCCCAGTGCGCATCGGTGGCGAGTCACTCAGGAGATTGAATTTTCCTTCATATCGTACGAGCCAAACTGCATTCGCGTGCGTGGGACGGGACGTGTTCTGCGTCCGTTCTCTGCAGCGTTTAGCCGAACTGACCACACCTGTGGAGGCTGAAGCCAGCTGCCTCCAGTGAAAGTGATTTGTTGACACAGGGCTGTTGTTTTTATTTGCGTTTGGAATTTGAAATATCCCGCAGTCTTTGGCCACGATGAAGATTAAGGTTACAGTCCCAGTACAAATAAGCACGGCACCGCTGAAAAGAAATAAAGGAGCGTTTCTCTCCTACTGACGGTACAGTTTGCTTTTACGTCAGAGACAGAGTGTCGCCACTACTGACTCGAGGAGAAGGGGGTGGGGCTTTCAGTTTAGGATTCAGTGTTTTGAAGTAAAGTAAAGTAGCTTTCTTCAGTCAGACAACCTCAACCTCTGTTCCACTTTGTGATTCTGGCAGACTTCTCAAATGACAACTATCACTTGTTATTTGGGGTTGAATTGACAACGCTAAATGACAAGCCTATATCAGATTAAATGACCCACATGGCATGTTAAAGTAGAAGTAAAACGACAGCCGGCTAATCCCTCCAATTTTACTTGCGAGTGTGAAAAACGCCATTAAATAATAAAACAATACTGACAGATGGCACACCGGGACAAATATCCGCCTCGTCTACATTTTAATCTCCTTTCATAAAGCACAGAGAGTGCCAGCCGTCCATAATAATCAAATAATTTCACAACACGTACGCTACTTCGGTGTATAAACAGGAAGGAGCCATCGAGTTCCAGCTGGCGGGCACAGTTTAGGGTTCTATACGAGGAGCAGTCGCCTCCCAGAGAGAGCTATGTGCGGAATGTGTAGAAGCGGGCCCAAAATAGCCCGCACTGAAGCCAGAGCGCGCTCCGATTACCCACTCCACGGCGGCTGCAGTCGGAAACAGGAGAGGGGCCAGGCAGACTCACAGCGCCATGCCGGGTGAATCATATAACCGTTTATTTCTCAAGGTGTTTGAAGAGAGGGAAAATATAGTTTATTGTTCAAATGATTCACTTCATGCTGCCCTTCAGATTATCAATAGCACCCAAGGAATCTTCCAGGCAAAAACACGTACATAGTTAGCAAACGTGTTGCAGTGGCGCACAATTAATTCCGGGATTTATTATTGTATATTTGCAATCCATTTTACCTTATCACTAGTCATAATTTTTCACTTGCTATCCTGTCAGGCTTATTCTGGATCTGCTCCAGTGTGTTATTTTCCAACGTTACCCAGAACTACTTTCGCTTAAAAACATTAGCTAAACTGCTAAAAGCAAAGGCTGCATCCCAATCGGTCTCAATCCAGTTTTTGCTCCACCCTTGTAAACTTAACTTGGGGGAACCCCTTTTGAGACCAGGACGTACCCTCGGTTTCCATTTTAAGTGTGAGTCCAATCCGTTAGAAAGCCAAGTGAAGTTTGACTAAATCGAGTGCCTTCTTAAATGAATAACATTCTTTAACGTGATAGCGAAAACGCAATGCTAACGTGCGATTCAGAAAAAACGCCCTCGCTCCCTCCCACCCGCTCCGCCCTCGCTCCCTCCCACCCGCTCCGCCCTCGCTCCCTCCCACCCGCTCCGCCCTCGCTCCCTGCCACCCGCTCCGCCCTCGCTCCCTCCCACTCGCTCCGCCCTCGCTCCCTCCCCCCCGCTCCGCCCGCGCTCCCCTCCCACTCGCTCTGCCCTCGCTCCCTCCCTCCCACCCGCTCCGCCCTCGCTCCCTCCCACTCGCTCCGCCCTCGCTCCCTCCCACTCGCTCCGCCCTCGCTCCCTCCCACCCACTCCGCCCTCGCTCCCTCCCACCCGCGCCACCCGCGCTCCCTGAAACAAATATCTGATACTTATAGTTGGTGCTATAGAGCGTTCAAGACACACTCATACTAAATTGAACTGCACCTGCTGTGGCAATATATTACGTTGTGTACAGTACTTGAGTTTAGCTGCGGAACACAGATATACTACACAAAACGGGAAAATTTAACCTAGGTTGTGTTTTACATCACCAATATGAAAATTCTAGTCAAAGTGTTTTAGGCTGGAGTTTTCCTTTAAAAGTCAAAGCCAGTTGTTAATATTTATCATTTGGTAGCTGTGAATGTGTACAGCACTTTATTATGGCAGAAATCTCTGCAAAAATGTATTTGCACTTTCACACAATACTGGGTGCCTTTTCTAATACCTAAAATTAACAAGATGGAAAGACATAATTCATATTTTAAAAAAGCAAGTTCCAAAAATAGGCCTTAAAATACATGCCGTATGAAGAGACCGATTTAATTGATGACTAGCTGCTTGACAATTAATACTATCATTGATACATCTTACAAACACTTTCAAAAAGTAATGTACCTTAATAGCTGAGAAAGTTAAAAATCGCAGCCCTACTTCAACATTCGGTTTTATTCAGCCTTGCTACGTGCTCTATATGAACTGATTTAGATGAAGCTGCTAACCTGAAAGGGTAGGTGTGCTAAAACCTGTGCTAATCTGATTATGGTAAACCCAAGCTCATCCACTGATGCCTGGATGCCTTTAAGCAAAGCCTAAATGACTATTAAAACTAAGCCTTGATTCACTGTAACATGCAGTTTACATAGTCCACAGCACTAAGATGATGAAAAACAACCATACCACCATCTCCAATGTTACCCCCACTGTTAATTACATCTTAGACTGCATTCATGGCAATCTTACAAACCTCCACTAAAGGGCAACCCAGGATTCTCCTCCTCTCCTGAAATGACCAAACCCAGAGAAGGCATTTGTTTGGATTTGGTGTACACATTCCTACCAAGCTCGTACTGATATCGAAAAACAAAATAGCAACAGGTGAAATTGTGCAGCCTAGCTGCATTGTAGTCATTTCAAGTCCCCATAAAAAGGATTCGCTGTGAAGTACCAGCAAAAACGCAAGGGTCTTACAATAACAGTAGACTAAAAAAAAACCTCACTTATAAAGTAGCTTCCCAGTCCAGTAGGTCTCTCGACATTAATAAGTGCTGGCTTAAACGGGGAAGCGCCTCGTAAGGTTATTGGATTTCCACACCTCAGCCAGCCTTGCCCACGCTCACAACTGAACTCGATATGGTTCTGAAAATAGCCGCACTTTAAAATATTCCAGGCTGAATCCAAAAGCCACTGGGGTGACATATTGTCCGTCTCTGAGAGATGCTCTTTCTGGAGGGTTATGCCACGAGGAATTCCCCATTCCGAAACGGTTTCGGTTTCAGCTCCAGATATCAAGATCATGCCACGTATTTAAGCTACTATTCACCCCTTGCTATTTCCTTAACTTTGAATAATAGATCTAAGCAATTTTGTTGTCCTTTCTAACACGATGCCCTTCATTTTACCAAACATCCGTTGGCTATGAATGAAAGCCAAACGCCTGCGTACAGTTGAGAACAAGGCACATTTAAATTTAAATCGGCTAAGACCTAAAGCTACACTGTCAACAAGCGGAAGCCATAATGGAAAGTGGGGGGGAATGGGGTCTGTGAGGTGGTTAATTTTTGTGTTAAATTGCGGTTAAATCTTGTGGTGTTCATTTTTGTCTTCCCCGCTCCCTCATCCTGATAGCCAAGCAGAGGGCTTCTCCTCACAGGAACCTTTGAATAATAATTGCTGTCTTTCTGTGAGCACAAGGTCATGGAGTCACATGTTCTCTGGGACCCAAGTGTCCTGGCTCTTAATTAGGGCTTCCGCGGCGGTCGCCAGGGGCCAGGGGGGTGCGGGCGTGGAGCGTGAGGTGGGCAGACGTGAAGCTGCATAAACAGACCGACTTAGGTAGGGCCCGTGATTACGCCCGTCGCGAATTCGTCCTGACTGCCAGTCACATAAATCTCTGCGCTTCCGGTAAACTGGAGCGCGTTGAGGAGGCGGCAGAAGTCGACCGCAGGTGTGGGGGCGGAGTCTCGAATCTGTGCCAACCCAGCCCGGGCCATAGCGGCAAATGATGCAATCGGAGGTGGACCCACGTCCATAACAAGACTAAGGACTCTTTTAAAAGGGAACAGTGTGGGTTACTGAGACTCACTGTAATGCCAACCGACAATATGCGCCCACTCGCTTTATTCAACAAGCTAGGCCTGCGTCACAAGCAGCTGATCCAATGACTCCCCATTTCCACTATTTATGTTCTTAGCGTTAGATTAGACCCTTTGCATGCAGCTCAGCTGTGTAATCATCTCCAGAGCAGATGTCATGAGTTTCCATGTGATCGTTTGCTGTGCAGATTGCCGGCCTTCTCCGGCTCCAGCAGTCACAGTCGTTATAGCGCTGATGGAGGGCAACAGCTCATTAAACTCACCTGTGTGACCGTGAGCAAGATTTTAGGACAAACCCTACCAAGATGCTCTCGGCGTGGGGAACCTAACGTATGCAATCCAACCACAAACTCATAAAAACAAAAGTGCACAGAGCAACCATTAAAACCTTACATTTATGACCCAATAATAGGCCTTTGGGCTGTTCTATGCAAATACATTAATCCTAACGTCATCTACCTTATGACTGTTCTATGCAAATACATTAATCCTAACGTCATCATTTAACGTGTTCTACCTAACGAAAATATTTAATTTGATTTTAGTCGTTCTGGAAAAGATGGTAGACTAAGCCTTTGGATGTGTGATGGTCCCTGGTTTAGGCAGGCATGCCAAGCACACGCAAGTTCAACAAACCCTGTAAGATTGATTTACATGTATGGAGCAACTGAGCACGAGCTCCTTCCGACAGTCACAAAACACCCCTCAAACTCATCACATATTCTGCACCATTTCCTTTCCTCGATTCTTTCATTTTTTGCGATTAGTCTCCATATTTGGTGCCTAAAATGTCAGTCAGTGTGTGCAGACTGTGGTCATATTGCATTGGCAGATGGTCAGGCTTGCAGCACTGAGAGTCCTGGACTCCAGCATGGAATGGGAGTCCATGCCAATGCCAATGCCATTATGCCAGTGACATGGACTTACTCAGAACTGACGGTAGACTGGGCCCTGGACTGAACTCAAATCATTGCCGTTTAAAAGCTCATTCAGCCCCCGATTGGTGGGCCTCGCTTTTTTGGAGCCTACCGACCCCCTCTAACACACAAACTGACAGAAAGCTAAATTAAGGCGTATGTGATCCCTACTTTTGTTTTAGAGGCACATAAAACCAGAGGAAAGTGTCTGGTTGGCAAGACCCCATCTTTATTCTCGTTTTGGTCCTGAGGACCTTTTTATGCAGTTCCTGGGAATTTCGTTTCACTTTTTGGAGATGCAAGGTTTGCGTGTGTAGGTTTTATGTACATTTATGCATTGCATGCTAATTCTAAATCAAATACTGATAATTTTTTTTATTTGGGTCCTAGTGCCTTTTATTCACTTCAAATTGTCAGTTACACAAGCCAGTGGAAGTAGCGGGAGAGTAAGAAGAAGAAGGCGGCCATGTTAAGTGCTGTGATTTAAAGCCCAGGCATGGCTGCCATGGAGACGGCCGTACCGCCAGCCGCTGTCACGGAGGCTCTCTAATGTTACCTACTGGACCCGGCGGCATGGGGGGGGATAGGGGGGGCGCCCACCTGCCATGTGGCTTCACCCAGGGAGGCGTGTGACCTTTCCCAGCATGCCCCGGGGTCGCGACCTCAGCTGGCTCCCGCCCGGTTCCTGCCGGTGTCCGAGGGAAAGGTCAGCACCTGAGCTGCGGGAATGACGGCCGCATTCCTCCGTCGACCTTTCTCCCGGGTCGAGACCCATTTGGAATTTTTACGGCCGGGATCAGGGGCAGTAACTACATTACCGCATTACTGACGCTCGTTTCAATGACGCCCGCATGTTTCCAGCTTCTATTTTGCTGCGTCAAGGGATTCAACGTCCTTCAGCTGCTCGGCCGTCGCTCAAATATTCTTGGGGACCCCTTTTGTTGGGGTCGCTGGGGGGTGGTTCGGATTCCTCGATTTTACGTGTTGGCAGAATCACACGGGAAATCCGTTTGAGTGAAGAGGTTGAGAACAGAGTCGCTTTGAGCCCCGTGTTTGTCAATGGAATCCACGGGCCGCCTCACATCCATCGATGGAGATTACTGTCAACATGCTGCAACAGCACCGCTCATTTTGAGAGGAGCAAATATTTATTCCTTGTAATAGCTGAAAGGAGCACTGCGTGAGCAGGGTTTAATTAAGCATGTGGCAAATCGGGCCCCCTCCTTTCCGGAACTCTCCCTGCAGCCTACCGCTCCCCCTCCACAGGAAAACAACGTACGTGTGTGTGTACGTGTGTGTGTGTACGTGTGTGTACGTGTGTGTACGTGTGTGTACGTGTGTGTACGTGTGTGTACGTGTGTGTACGTGTGTGTGTGTACGTGTGTGTGTGTACGTGTGTGTGTGTACGTGTGTGTGTGTACGTGTGTGCGGTGGGGAGGTTGTCTCTCCCGAGCTAAAGAAAGCAACAGCACACCACAGAGCTTGCTTTCAGGCAAGGACTTCTCTCCTCCAAATAGCAGCTGTCAGGGCATTTCAGCACTCTGTTAAAGGGCAGGCTGGAAGGGTCTTGTCCTAATGGCCTTGTCAGTGACCGGGACATCCTCTGGCCAGACATCCAGAGGCACGCCTGAGATTCGCCCTCGCCCTCTCCCCTCCGCTCGCCTAATCTGTCCTCTCGGGCCCAAGGCCGCTCTCTTCTGCCGTACCCCCCCCTCCCCAATGCATTGTACCCCGGCTCTCTTTCGCTCTGCATATGAGGCTCACGTCAACCACTTTCTGAGTTAGGAGACATCCCCTCAAAATCTATTATTGGAGGGGGGTTATTGCGCACTATTTGTATCAATGGGACGGAGCTAACATCGGCACTTAGGAAAACCGCCCCTCAATGGATGGAAGCGCTTCCCATTACGTAAGAACTCAAATAATAGTTCTGGACTGGGCTGTGCTTTAAAAGCTCATCTATGCAGTCGAGGCTCATCAATCAATTTCCATTGTGATGCAGTAAAGAGGCACTCCCACACATCGGTTCTGCCGCGTCACAAAGAGACTATCGCAGCCAACATTTCTCCCGGCCCGGGGATAAAAACGCCGACGCTCCCAGCGGCTTTTTGGTAAAAAGTTATAATTAGGCTCGTGGAAAGACCCTGTGTTAAGACACCTGTAAGAGAAATTTGCCCACGGTGCTGCGGTGTAATGTTAGTCCTGAGGAAGAGCACGGTAGGGCATCATTTTTCTTTGTTATAAGATGGCTATGGGATCACTATGGAATTTGTACATCTATCTTTGTATGGGCATCCGATTACCGAGAGATAATGCTGTCAACGACCGCCGAGAGCCATCTGCACCAGCAAAACACAAGGACAGAAAGGGGAGAGATGGGTGGGTGTGGAGATCTTTTCATACATCACTAGGGCCACCTTACACACACACACACACACACACACACAAAAGAAAGGAAGCTACCAGTGGCCGGTTCCTCTTGATGTCCCTCATGCTGAGGGCCTTGATCTGGAGCTGGCTCAGACTTGGAGCTCCAGTGGAGCCTGCAGGGATCACAGCTTCTTCCTCTTCAGAAGTCTCTTTATGCAGGCCTGGGGTTGTGGCCCCCAGGACAGTAACACAGTCCTCCCACACACCTCCCAAAAGCCAGGTTTCCACCGATCTACCTGAGCCGCACGTAAGCTGTACATGAGGATGTCAGCGATACGTGAGGTAAACTACGTTTCTTCCAGTCGACCTTCAGTGTAGGTTAGCTGTAGGTGAGGTGGACTAGAGGAGAGTTCAAAGCAAATTGGCCCAAGCCAACAGTATCTTGACCAACCCCAGATATCAGGGCAGGTTCACCTTGAACCAAGGTAAGTCACAGAAACAGATGTGTTTGTCTTGGGTACAATACCCTGCCCTGAAAACGTCTGTCTCAATGCTGCAGCCACACGCTGTAACTTGGATCTTAGCATCATAACACATCAATATTTCTCACCATAATATAAAAAAAGCTAATATGTCATCCAATTGAAAAAATAAATGTCTACAGCAAACCAGCAGCAACAGAAAAACAGTGATCTTACTCATTTGTTATCAAAGAGGTGGGCAGCAAATGATAATCTGGAAGAGCACTTATGCAACCGACAAATACTGAGGCCTATTTCATGCAAAGTAGCGCAAATATTAGAATCCTACACACCTGTACGTAATCCATAATCATAAATCTAATTATACTACTGCATCCGGAGTCAAAGGTCAGGGCTTGTGGAGAAGCTCACCCAAACAGGGACCACAGATAGAGACAAAAACAGCCGGCGATTTTTTACCGCTACAGCTAGCTGTGCTGCAGTGCTGCTGATCCACTCCTGACAAGCTTCTGTCGAACTGTTAAAAATTAGCAATTTGCTCACGCCAAATTTAAGGAACTACCGTGGTGAAAGAAATGCTCAGAGACGGGTTTTAAAAACGGAGCTCAGTCTTCAGTATAGACATACTGGGGCGTGACAACCTTGATGTGTTCCCCTGCCAATAAAATAGAGCCCTCTTTGTTGGCGGTTCCCTGGCTGGATTAATTCAGCTCAGTCTACCTGCCGTTTACTCCGTTTTAAGGACGTTCTTTAAGTCAGAGGCCCAAACACAGTCCGACTACACCTCCCTCATTCCACAGCTATGAGATCACCTGACGTGAGCCAGAGAAATGAGCGTAGCGCTATACCTCAAGAGACACGCAATAGCCAAAAGTACTGAAATCGCTTATGGTTAAATAAGATGGCTGCTTAAGAGAGCCAGTCACATCACAAAAATATTATTAAAAAATCACAATAATGATTACATTAAAAAAAATTCAGCAACAATCCTGCAAACAATCAACTGATTTTTAATGTTGTTCAGAAAAAACCAACAGTGGTTTTTTTTCTTTTCTTTTCATTTATTTATTTATTTATTTGTTACAGCTGTGGAGGTCATGACAGGAACTGGTAGGCCATTAAGATTAGTGTTGCCACTATAGTTCACAGTTCTCATCCACAGTGTAACCGCTAAAGAAAACCTGCTTGTGAATTAGGCGGATGAACAGAGGGGTGTCCGTGGCAGAGCCGGTCCTGAAGGGCAGGTAGAGGTGCGAGGGCTTCCTTTGCGTTGATTACACTGACGCGAGGATTACAGGGGATCGGAGGAGAGGGGTCTGTCTGCGGCAGAGAAGGGCTGGTGTAGGTGCACAATGCTGCCCGGCGGTTTCCAAGCACACTCAGACCCTCCCTGAAAAGATGCAGCCCAGGTAGCCGATGTGTCCCGTGTCGAGAGGAGCGGGACAGTCAACGGCCACCAAATGCCGAAGACTTAACTTGAGTCAAGCATTCGATAACCACTCCCAATTTGGAACGTTGCAAGCCGAGTCTTCCGTGTGACAATGTCTACGCTACAGGGCGATGCGATTAGCCCGTTGATGATGGAGCGGCCTTTTCTCAAAGATTTGATTTCTGCTTTTACGAGACGCTCCAGGTCCAGCCCATCACCGCTGGTCCACCTGTCAAAACATCCTGTGCTGAAGACAAGCATTTGCATTTTCCCGTCTTTGACTCGCACAAACGTGGGCTTTGTTTTCTCCTCTATCAACAAGGTTCTACAAAGCGAATGCGAGCCAAGACCAAAAATAGACATAACAGGAAACTGCAATGCATTGGCAAGACTGTGCAAATGGCAAAAAACAATGACATCAGTACTGAGGTCATTTCCCAGTACATTAAAATGCCAGTAAAAGGTAGAAAAGTATCCCAAACAAGCTTAAAAATGTATTCTCATTCTGTCCTGTTGTGAAGTGGGCTCCATTTTCTCTACAGGATTAGAAATCACTGTCATGCTGAGACAAAATGTCATTGAATATGTCATTCAATATCCCTAGCAGTTAGATTGCCAATGAACACCAACCGTACCGGTTTCACAAGACAATTTGATCGTCTCTAATGCTTGAACACTGGTTTTAAAACACCAGTTTTCCCAGTAGGAAAGCCAAGACAGAATCACGGCAGGGGGAACGCTCACCATTAAAACCAGGAAAAGCGGCTGCAAGCAACATCGCCTTTCCCAGATTAGCCAACACCTTAGTTTCTCATTTAAGACAACAATCAGGCAACAAGGTGAATTCGATGGAGCGTTATCTCCGATCCTAATGTGTGTGTCTACGCCTCCAAGGTGTGAAAGTGAATTGGACCGACAATAATGCAAAGACCACTTAGGCACAACAAAAGAGTGAAAGCCCCCCGGCAGAAACACCAAATCCCACAGCGTTCCACCAAATTAAACACCGCGGTGATAAGATAGCATCCACTCAGTAAGGTATCCACCAGACATCACAGGCTCGCAGTGCTGCACTTAAGCTAATGAAAAGGTTTTGGGGCGGTTTGAACAGAGTGGGCCGGGCCAGAAAGCGGACTGTGACATTGGGGGCTACCCTATCGTAAGGAAAACAAACTGCTGGCGTCATAAAGTTTATCTACGACTCAGGCAAACAACGGGCTGCTTTTTCAGCGACCCCGGAGTGACAGGGCAGCTGTGGAACAGGCATTTCGGCCGACGTCCAGAGCCGCTTTTTTCTCTAATGGAAACGAGACGCGTTTGCCAACGTCTGAAATGTCACTCCGCAGAAAGTTGCCCACGTACAACCGCATAGTAGCAAGTGGTTACAGCTGAATGGGGAGCGAGCGAGAGAAAGAGAGACGCAGTCAGACTGAAAGCAGGCAGAGAGAGCGCCATTATAAGAGAAATCTATTGCCACTTCTCCTTTTAAGCTGCATGACCTGAGGAAAAAAAGCAAGAACCTAAACTTATAGGCTAACAGTGACCAGTGTCCTCTCGTTTTTAAAAAGATAGTACCTTCTCTTCTGCACCCTTCCAATAGCCTATTGAGAGTCAACAGACACCGCTCAGTATTGTTCTTAAATCAAAGTTTCCCAAAGTACATCGATTTAAAAATTACTCACTAGGATGTTTGTAAAAACACTCTCTAAGTGAGGGGGAAAAAAACTTTTCAGCTCCCGGTCAAATTGGGACACTGGTCACATTGGTCAGGTTTTATGCAACAAGACTTGTTTGTTTAGCCAAAAAACCACCCTTGGACAAAAAAATGCAATATTTCATCAGGAAATACTGCACAGACCTGTAAGTAAATTTGAATTGAAACACTAAAAATGAACTAAAGGTTTGGCACTCGTTGATAAGCCCGACACATTTTCTAAATGAAAGCCTCAGAGACTGGGAAAACAGTATTCCTCCTTATAGATCATACGTCTTTTCAGCCATATTCATTTTTCTTTACCACAAAGGCACAATAACTTAAAATGTTGTACTTATGTTGTACTATGAATGTCACACAGCTATAGAGTGAGAGCAGTCTTTTTGCCTCGAACTGACATGTAGCATCACATAAGTCAACTCTAACAAGACCCACCACTCACATGGCATCCCCAACCCAAGAGCAAACATGCACCCGAGTCTATCCACACAGGGAACATGCACGTTATATACAGGGTATGAAAGTAACTTTTTCAGCCACTGGCCAGAGTGACTTGTGGATTCTAAAATTCACCAGCCATTTTGAACATTTTACCAGCCACATTACCTATTAGAATATAACACAATCTGGTTGGTTACCTGCCAAAATGGCTGCTACAAGTACAAATATTACCAGCAATTGGCTGGTGGCTGGTGTTCATTATATCCTGTATATAAGTGCAAAACGCCAACATAGGCAATCCAGTCCAGTGTGACCCTCCTAATGAGTCACAAAGCTTCATGAGCAAGTTGCTCAGCAAAAGTGGGGAGGACTGATCAGCCTACAATGATTTGGAGGCACAAATATGTGCTACAGGTTCTCAGGTTTATAATTCACTCATTGTGTATGGCTGGCAGCCCACACATGACAACACAGATTAACGCAATCCTGAGCACATTTTGCAGCAGACTGTAGTTCTGCACTACTGTAAAGAAAATGTTGCCAAGTAGCCAATATTAACTACCAATTATTTACTCAAAGCAAACAAGTTAGTAATGGCCCAGTACCCTAAAATCTACATGGAACCAAACAGAAAAACAAAAATCCAATGCTTCTTCATGGGCTACTGCCTAATCCATATTCATTTCGGCACAGTTTGGAGCGGTGTATGTGATTAGGCTAAACAAACCCTTGCACATGCACACATGCATGAAGAGATTTGTAGCCTGCATCCTGCATAATGTTTCAATCAAAAACATCTCAAATGTCAAGTGAGATATTTTGCCACATTTTCTCATATGGGTCATTATAATGAGTCCCGGTCCACAGCTTCCAACTAACAACAAGCAGCACCCGGGCAGTGAAACGCACAGAAATAACATAAGCAAGCAGGCTATAGCAAAGTATTTTTATTAAATACCCACTCAATAACAAATAAGGAATACAATATTTCTAAATGTATAGAATTATGGTGGATTCCATAATGGTTTGAATTAAAAATAAATAAAAAAACAGAATCCTTGCAAGTCTTCAAAATGTCTGGTGTCAGAATTATTTTAAAGCAATGGTCTAAAGCAGCAGTGTCAGTCAGCCTGGAATGAAATTAATTGGGTGCTATCGAGAGATTAATGTGGTACATTAAAATCACTTGCATATTTGACCAGAAATGAATGGATTTCAACAACTTGAAAATGTAATTTGTTTATTGAAACAATCGCTGTGTTTTTACTACAATAGGGGAATCTGATTTTTTTATTTATTTTTTACTTTCAAACCACAGGATGAGAACAAGCTAATTTGAGTCCCATTTGGGGATGGAGTGACAGAAAGCAAGTATAGGCGAGCACTTTTTGATTGATTGCTTGATTTCCTTTATTTAACCAGGGATATGCCAATTGAGAGCAAAGTTCTCTTTTACAATGGCGCCCTGAGAATACAACAATGCAAAGATAAAACACAATAAATGAAAAATATGACAAGAGTAATGTGAACAATATGAAAATAATTTTAAAGTAACAAATACACTATGAAAAGCAAATACAAGATTCCTGAAACCCTCAATACTAGTCAGTCAGTCCAATTTGAGGGTAACCTGTAACTGATTCCATTTAAAAGGTGCATAGAAGGGAAAAGCAGCCTTTCTAGTTTGAGTATTCATACATGGGTTACAGAGAGTGAAATATTCTTGAGAACGAGTATACTGCGCAATAGATCTAAACTCTAAAATGGAACAGATATAAAATGGCAACTTATTTAACACTGCTTTATAAATGAACATAAGGTAGTGGTATTCCCTTCTGGCACTAGAGGTCAAGCCGACATTCTCATATAATATGCAGTGAACGGTTCTGAAATTAGCACCAGTGATAAACCTGAGTGCACTATGATACACTGCATCAAGTGGTTTGAGGGTACTGGCAGATGCATGCATGTAGATTATATCCGCATAATCCAACACAGATAAAAATGTAATCTTGATGCTCTTGTAAAACAGTTTTTGTTCCTGTAGAAAAAACCCTAATTTATATTTTCGTTTTTTTCACCACGTCTTTTAAAAGACAATTCTTCATCTAACCAGATGCCTAAATACTTATAACCTTGGGCTCTCTGAATTTCAAGACCATCCATAGTATACAAATGAACATTTTTAAGATTCGTTTTTGATCTACTGAAGAGCATAGGTCTACTGACTATGCTTTATGCACAGACAGAATGCAATATCAGAGCTCACTTTCTTAAATCGAAAAATTTAAGATCCTGACATCCATACAGAAGGCCAATAATCCCGTCAATCATCCAGACGTAATTTATCTCTAGTTCTCTGGTCGTCTTCTCTTTGAAAACCAGGCATTTAAAAAAAATTATAATAATAAAATAAACTGACAATATATTCCCCAGCCAGGTACTTTCGAATATAATCGTCAGCTAGCAACCAACCATAGCGAACATTATATTCACGTTAACTGTCAGCAAACGACGTAAACCCTACATTGAATTAGTTACCAAATTAAAATAGCTCTTAATTAGTCTTGGTGTTAAATTAAAGCATCTTATAAAACCCCTTAACCCCTGACCCATCGTTAAGTTTGTTGCTAGTTAACGGCTATGCAAACTGAAACTAAGAGACAACATGCGGATATATCATGCTAAATTAGCCAGGTTAAAGCAGCACTGCCTGGTCACATGGAGAAATAGCCACTGCCGTTTGAACCTCAAACTCTAGCCATGCAAACGTTAGCCAAATTAGGAAGACGTCCAGACAGCTAGTTGGCCAGCAACACGTGAAGCAAAAACATGTGGCTCAATATTTATAAACCTGCGTGTAATGTTACATAAATTTAATTTGCATGCAGTCAAAATAACACTCCAAACTGCTGTCAGCCGACAGCGTCGTACAAACAGCCGCACAACCTGGATAAGTTAATTTTCCGAACGAAACTCAAAACGAATAGGTAGCTACACCACCACCTATAAAATTAATTCCGGAGATAGCAAAAATAACACTAAACTTAACTACGGTATCATCCTCAACCACGGAGGCTAGTGCTAATTCTACACTGCATTATCAGCAGGTTTATTTACAACCCCAAAATGCACGTCTGACTACTATTATCTACTGGCCCTGGAAAAAATAGCAATGTGTTGTTAGGTTGGAATGGTAGATAACTTGGCTTTCTCCCACCTCGTACCAACCGGCCACCGTAGCTACGTTAGATAACTTCAACCACCATAGCTAATCCATAAATTCACATTTCGCAACCTTAGCTACAATGACATAATCTATTACTAGCGAGCTGGAGTTAAAGAGAGTTTAGCCAGATAACGTACCAGCGTCCGGACTTTTTGAAGTTCTTCAATGACATGACAATAAAAAAATATATACAAAAAACAACTGCTAGTTAGGTAGCCTACTGTATGCAAACAGGTAGCTAAACTGGCAGAAATAATAGTGCATATTCGCAGGGACCACCGTTAGCTAGCCGGGTACAAACTAACGTTAGCGCAGTGCAAGAAGTGACTGGGGTTCATAGCAAGCAATTTACTGTTTTAGCCAGTAGCGAACATGAAAACACAGTTAAACGTTTACCTTTTTCTTGACTGGAAGAAATGATCTCCTCCTCCTTTGGGTTAGAAACCTGGGTAATAATGGACGTGTGGTCCATGGAAACGGATGTTATTCCTTTTTAATTCACTTGTTTTTTTAAAATTGTATTATCAATAGCTAGCGAACTAGCTAAGCTAGCTATTTCTACAAGTCCAGCTAGCTTGCTAGTAGTGGTCGAAAACCAAGCACCGCCTCAGCGCAAGCACCCCCTTTTGTTCAGCATGAAGAATGCATAAACGCACACAAACGACCAAAAAATAAAATAAATAAATAAATAAAATAAACCGTTTGCCTACGGAGAGCCAAAGACACGCTGCTGCATCGGCACACGGAGGTTTTGACCAAGAGTAAAAAATAAATGATAATAAAAACAGTCCTCGCCTCTGTTATCCTCAGACTCTCTTAATATTTCGCTAATGGTGTAGGACAGTTTAATCCTGCTTTTCCGGTGTATCTAATAGGAAAAAATAATAATTGTTTCTATGTGCTCTTTCCAACATGGAGGCGGTGAGTGTTTGAAATTCACAAACAGACCCAGCGGCGGTAGAGCTGAAGGAGGCGGTTTCTAGGAACCCCCCTCCCCTTATATTAAAAATAAAAGCTTGGTATGCGCGCTACGGCAGAGGATCAACATACTTGCTTTTTGTGGCCACCTTCGGGTTAATGTGGTAGTTCCTCTCCACGAAACAATGGAAAAGCACATTTTGCGAATGTGAATATAGCTCACAAGCCGCGTTCGGCGTAAGAATGTAACAAGATTGCCCATTGACATCGTTTAACAATGTTTACAAAATGTCAAATACGGGTTCCAATTTTTTTTTTGTTCGCGGTACAGTAGGTTACGCCACTGTAGCCAACCATTTTATTATAGCAATATATACGTCACAAGCGCCCTATTTACCCGTCATTAACCTCCTGACTATTGCTAACACATAGGCCAACACTAATGTATTGTGCCTTTTATATAGAAGGATCACGTATTAAATGTAGGCTATTTCATGGTCTTTTACACATTTTTCTGTCTGTGATAAGCAGAGCGTATTCCAAAACGAGAAGGTGCATATCAGTAACAGCTAGTCTACACCTAGGCCTAAGTAACGAGGCTCATATAGGCTAGGCTACGTTAAAATATGTTATATGTAAAAAAAATGTGATTTACAGTGAAGGGTGTAGGCTTCGCAAGACTCTATCCAGTCCACAGTGATCAAGCAACTGGAAATGACTGCTAATAGGCTAAGTCATACAGTAGGCTTTACATGGTAGTCATGCCTAATTTAGTTCAGAAAAATGAATGAATAAATAGCCGAAGTAAATAAGTCACTGGTCTAGTAGCCTACGGATCCGTAAGTATTCTTTCTGACAGGTCGCGCATGAGTGCGCACATTAGAACCGCTGGCTTGTTCGTGCGTTGCAGTCTAAATACACGTAGCCTAGCCTACCTTACCTGTACTAAATAAGCAGGACACGGTAGGTTACGTTATTTCCTGACCTTCAGTTCTTTATTTGGTTCGAATTTCTGTTGTGGCACATATGCAGTAGGCCTATAGTTTTGGCTCAAAATTGAAATCTAAAGTGAAATTACGCTTGAATAAAACCCAATGAATCCCGAGAACAACTCACACATTGTTTGGTCGCTGTCAAAGAAAACAGCATTTCCTCTTTATCATGCCCTTTTAAAGCAACATTATTTCATGTTCAGACCCAAGAATATGTTACGCTGTCGATTTAGTAAGAAATTAATGAATGCAATGAACTGCACGACAATTTCGTCTTTCCTCGTTGGTGACGGCTAGCCTATTTCAAGAATAGCCACTGCTGCTCATTTTAAACTATCTATAATATAACGCTAATTTACACCCCTGTAGCCTACTTCTAGATTGCTGGTTTACTAGCTTATAGCTTACAGTGATATATAGGCCTATAAACTATGCAAAAGTATTGGGATAGTTGGGATTGGTTGTATTCCCTCTGTACTAATCAAATTGGTATTTTCAAATCAAACAATGAGGCAAAATTGTTTGCATTAATGTTTGCATTAATTAAATGTTTTTTTTTATTTAAATTTAAAAAAACAACATACTATTTATGAACTATATTACCACAGTGCCATTCAATGAGTCAAGTCCGCCTATTCAAAGGGGCATAAGTAGGCTATAGTGGTACAAAAATGACCGTCAGCTGTTTCAGATCTCACAGGTTTACCACATTACTGGAACTATTTATAAATGGAAAAAAATGAATGTCAAGGTATGGGTTGACCAGAGAACTGAGTATGACAACCCAGAAAGCTATTGTGAGGATGAAAGAAAAACAAGAACAAAAGAAAATAATAATTTCAGATATTGCAGAAATGTTTTTGCATTCCAAAGTCAACAGTATGGAATGTCCTAAAGAGGAAACTAACTACTGGAAGACTTAGGAATCACCAGCGATCAGGCCATTTGTGGAAGACATCAGAAAGTGATGAGAGGTTGATTATTTAAAAATAATCCTAAATTTACAGCTCGAGGAATTGCTAATGACCTCTATACATTGGGGTGAAAGTATGTGCGCAGAAGACTGAGAGACGCAAATTACAGATGCTACACTTCCAGATGTAAACGTCTCATCAGCACTAAGAACAAAAAGGCGAGATTGGAATTAGCAAAAAAGTACAAAAGATGAACCGAATGAGTTTTGGAAACAGATGAGAAAAAGATAAACCTTTACCAGATTCAATATTTTGTTGCATACCCCTTACATTTGATGACTCCATCGAGTCAGAGGGTCCATCGAGACCGAGTCCGAGACTCTATCGAGACCGAGGGTCAAAGCAGTCCCTCTCTTTCGCCACACATTGTGGAGAAAGAGAGGGACTGCTTTGACCCTCGGCATACTACATTATCTGCCAAGCATTTTGAAGGCAGTGTGATGGCTTGGGTCTTTATGGCTGCTAACCGGTCCAATGGTCTTTATTGTAATCAGTGATGGCAGCAACAGAATGACAGAAGTGTACAGAAACATATTGCCCACCAATATTCAGAGAAATGCCACCAAACTCATTGGACAGAAGTTTTTCATGCTGCAAGACAACAACCCAAAACACAGCCAACTTAACCAAGGAGCTTACCAGGAAGAAAAGGTGGAAGTGTTTTATATGGCCCAGTCAGTCAGTCACCAGATTTAAACCCTGTTGAACATGCTTTTCACTTGCTCAAAAGGAAACTGAAGTCTGAAACCCCAGTAAACACACAGCAACTGACAGAGGCAGCGGCAAAGGCTTTGCAGAGCACCTCAAAGGATCATGAACCTTGTGACTCGATGGAGTCATCAAATGTAAGGGGTATGCAACAAAATATTGTCCTTGCAAGTCATTACATTTGTCAAAACTTACTTTGTTCCAATACTTATGCTGACTTGAAATAGGGGGACTTTACTCAGTGAATGCTATTTTTGTAATATGCTGCAGTTCAATGACTAAAAAAAGGTTAAAAAATAAAAATTAAAAAACAGTGTACAAACAAAATTCAGACCTCATTTTGCCTCATTGTTTCATTTGTGAATACAAATTTTATTGGCACAAAAACAAGCAAGTTGCTGTCTCAATACTTTTGCATTATACTTTTAAATATATATAAAAATGTATACAAAGCACTCATTCCTTCCCAGTCTTTCTCTGAGATAAGCTTGTGAGATAGGCTGCAGGACACATTAACAGTAGCTAATCACTTAGCATCTTTCGCTAACAGAATCTGTCACTGCAGCATTTCAAGATTACCCGAGACAGTTAATAAAAATGTGCTTGCAAGTTTAAAAAAATATGATTAAATTAAGGATGTGGCATGAAGCTACTTTGATTCATTAATTGCAACTGATCATTACGGCAGTAGGCTATAGGCCCACAATCTTAGACGCCCACTTCCAAAAGTTCCAGATAACAGGGTCATAAACTGACTTCTCAAAATAAGTGCACAGTCAATCGTATTGTGGTTAAGTGTTGTCAGTTATTGTTACAGCAGAAACAAAGGAAAGACAATAAAGTGATGTGAGCAATGTGTATTCCAAAAAAAAAAATATTTTTTTATCTCAAAGTGTGTTCAGCAGATTGGGGACGTGCCAAATAGAGAATGAAAAAGATCCAAAGTATGCAATATAAACTTTGTCACAGTTTAATTTCCTGTATGCAAAGGTACGCACTTCAACTGTAAACAAATATTTCCCTTTGAATAGTATAACAGGGACATTCATTAATTGCAAACAGCAGGTTTACTGTAACCTGATTGCATTGATGAATCGTCAGAGAATAACAAAAAGAACACCAGTTTATTACCCAAAAAAGATGCATATTGGATTTCAACCCATCACATTAGCTTATATAACTTGGCTGGGTGCAACATTTTATTTGGATTAAGGACCTTGCCTAATTAACACCAGTTGTCACTATTACATTGTAGCAGAAGTCCGTAGATTATTATTATTATTACACGTGTCGCTTGAGGACATTACATATTGATGTGAAGACTGAATAGAGCTGAAAAGTGGTCCCTCTTTTGAGAACATTAGCAACACTAAATAGCATTGGGCCGTTGGGTCATCTCCCTCATATTGACACACACACACACACACGTCTCGGAGTAACGGGTGACGCGGCTCAGTCCATTTCCCCCTGGCCGGGCCATAACTGTGTTCAGCCGATCCCTCGGGGAGCTTGCACACAGCAGGAGCCCTCACAAGCCCAAAGATGAGGGCATGGAACCCTTTCCAACACAAATCTTCTTTTGCTGTTCCCATGACAACCGTATAGTACAGAAACCCTTATCATGTGTTGTGCCACACTAGCAGTGCTTTACTGAGCATTTGTCTAGACATTCCAAGCCCATTCATTAATAAATAATATTCATATTAATAAGTTCCTCCCAGATGAGGTGTCCAGCTAATGCACTAGTCTTTGGTGCAGCGATGCAGACACCTGGTCTAGTATCAAATACTGAGCATGCCAGTACTGCCTGTAAATTCCCGTTTATTTTATCATTTAAAAAAAAGGTATATTTTATTTATGTCTCATTGAGAGTAAAATCTGTTGCAAGAGAGACCTGTTCAGAGGCAGCAGGCACGCACTCTCCATTCACTTTTTTTCCAATCTATAATCCCCTGATCATAAAGCTCACATCACATCGTATACTCTATTACCCAGAATGTATGAAATGGATTCTTTCAAGTTCTGTTAAGAGAAGACTTGTAAAATTTTAAATATCTACATTTTGCACACTTACTTACTCCCTCGAGAACTCCGTCTGAAAAGGACAGTGTTACAGGACTGAGAAGAGAAGTGTCCGGGCGTCACTTCACTCAATTAGCAAGGGGGGAGCTTTCTCTGGTGTCGGCAGGATAAGCACAGCGCCACCTCCTGGTGAACGTAGCCCACTTCAGTTCCAGGGGCCTGCCTGAACGAGAGGGCAGCGGGAGAAGACTGTATTTAGATCCAAAACAGCAGAGGCGATAACTGTAACTGGGAAACTGATGGGGGAGGCGCCCCCTCCCGCCCCCTGCCAATTCACCCGCTTGATTGACAGGACTCCTCCTACTCAAGTTCTGGAGACAGTTCCTTCATCCTCTTTCATCTGTGTTCTTGTTCAACTACAGCTGGTTAGAATTAAGTCACAGTTAAAAGAATCGATCACAACATCCTCCCCATTTTCTGGTTGGCTCAAAGGCAATGCATCCCCTTGAGGCAGCGCTGATTGTTTTAGAGTCATCTTATGACTCATTTTCTCATAAGATTAGAGTTGACTGACAGGCCCCTGGCCTTGTTCTAAGCGAAAATTAAGCACAGGGTAGTAGGACTTAGTCGGACTTACCAGGTGTTTGTAAACCATCTTTGTATAGCAATCTATGTGCTACTACTCAAATTTAGGATTAATTTTAAAAACCTACTGACTTTATTCCAGATATATTTTTTAATTCAAAGTGAAATTCAAGAAATTGTTAATTTAAAGTACAATATTTTATGAAATATAGCTTTAAAAGCCTCTTTCTATTAGAGTAATTCTAAAAAGACAGCAATTTGTCCCCTTCAGAAAAACCTAAAATATTAAACCCTTTCCTCCTTGAACAGCAACTTGTGACAAGCCCAGAGATGCAATTTGTGTTGACAAAAGAAACAAATTTCATATACAAAAATGATAAGTATCATTTTCCCTCTATGAGTTTCAGAAAAACAATGAGTCATGAGATGTGATGCAAAACAAAATGACCCATTCAAAGAGCACTCCTCCCTCTGATTATTTCACAATTTTTAAATAAATGCAAAAAGCAGCATAATGGTTGGAAATTAAGTTAATGTAATGATAATTCCAGAAATCGGAAATCGGTCTGCGTTTTGGGTACGTGCAGCATAATTCACACATGAACTGCTATTCCTCTGTGATTTCATAATGGTAATAATATAATCTACAATTAACATTTAGTGAGCCACAGCCTGTAACTGGATTTGACAGGAGAAATGTTCTTAAATCTTCATAACTTTCATAACCGGGACGCACGGGAAACACAATACCTGAGATTGCATTTCAGTTTGATAATTTTTTGTTGTTGTTGCAATTTTGGGATGGAAAGCTGTTGTGGTTGAGCAAAGTACGACTCTTGACAAACAAGCCAGAAGCAACAAAGTGAAAACAGAAAGAAATTGGTCCAAAAGGTAATCTACCAGATTGATGCACTGTGTTTGCAAAAGGGTACAAGGCAAAAAGACTAAATAAAAAATAAGACCGAGAGGGGTATCTCTCACTCTCCTCAATGAATAGCTGGGTAGCTTTAGGAGAGACAGATAGTGTAGCGCTCCTATTTACTGAGCTGGTGAGATTGAAAAGGAAAGTATTTTCAAAGATCTCATTTAATCAACTGTATTTACTCGCATCCTTCTCGGTGCAATGCAAAGATCCTTGAATTGGACAGACACGGCATTCGTCCACATGTGTCTTGTTATGTGTTCGGTACTAATAAAGTCGTGATAGTCTAATGTAAAGGGTTCAATGCAATGACCCGATATGGCTAGGTTCAGCACTTAAAAGGATGTTTTTATCAGCAAAAAAAAAAAAAGACTAGTGCTGTGGATAGATGCGAGCAGTAATCTGAACCCTATACATGTACAAGAAAAAAGTTAGAATTTTTCAGAAAAGCCATTTCCCACTCAGCGTCCGTCTGAATGAAAGACAGACGAGGCTAAATGCATTCCCGCTGGGGTGTTGACCTTGATTAAACCGCTTATATAACAGCAGGAAAAAACCCATAATGTCAGAGCATTTGCTTTTGTTTACACTTCTACTCCATAAAGCGACAAAGTGAGGGAGAGGCGGAAAGACTCATAAAATGCGTCCGTGCTTCAATGCAGGTGTCAGGTTTCTCCACGTGAGCAGTGCAGCTCAGCACAGCCCACATGGAGAGAAAGCCTGCTAATGAATGATTCATTCTGCCAACAAAGTTTTCTGAATTTTCTTAATCAAACACTTACTTTATCATACAGGTCATTATTCAAAGCTGTTCAAGATATCATGAGTATATTGACCAGACCACACATTTGTTTATAAAATGACTACACTAGTCCTTGTTTAAAATCAAATTTGACATATATATATATATGAAACGTATAGAAAAACATATGGTTTGTCGTCACATCTTAAGCATACACCATCAAGTATGATGTGGACGTACGGCATATTGTAAAATAAAATGGAAAAAAAGAAATTAAATAAATATCAAAATACATTTCAATAAAAAATAAAACTGGGAAAAATTTAACAAAATTATTGTAAATGCTTTAATTGTATATATGAGCGTTCATAACATATTTAACGATATTAAAACACGGACCCGCATGTTTTGGTTAGCGATAAACAGATTAACAGAAGAATGAACTACATTCTCCCTGCATGATCCATGTGGGTGCAGTGTATTATTGTTGGTGGTTACATTGAATGATCTCCAGAAGTAATTCAGAATGTATGAAATTCTCCATACAAATGCATTATGCATTATGAAATGGATCATTGGACTGCCAAAGGCATTTCCGTCTGATGGGACTGCATTGATAGGTCAGGGGCTTGACAATGCTTCTGTCCCAGGTGCTCCTGTTCTCCTTTCTGAGAGGCTCACGTATTGATTTACGAGAGCCATCCCTCGTCATTTTAAGACCGTCTAAAGTTGATCCCTGCATCGGCGCTAAATATTGATTCCCAGCGCCATTCACAGGCATTCATAATCCCGTCTCTGGAACCTCATCATCAAACTCATTCACATCTCAGAGATGAAAAACAGGAAATGAAACCCTATGAAAAAAAGGTATTACATTTCAGAAATCATAAAGAATACGATTGAGAGGCCACCGTTGTTCCGTTCTGGCTGTTTGCCCCCCCTCAGCTGGCTATGGGTAACCCGCTTGCCGACCGTAACCAAAGCTTATTTCACATATCTGCATGCATAAAAAAAGCATTTCTGAGGGGGTTTCTACACAGGCCATTCAGACTGTGTAATTTCAGAATAGACTGCTGAATCCATACTGTGTCACAAGGATGAAAATAAGAGTCACTTCTTTAGTGGTTGAACCTTTTGACTGGAATACATATTTTGCAAGTGATTTATGAAATAATAAGTGGCACCCACCTTTATCTTGTGTTCACCTGTGCTTGTCTTTACATTAATGTAGTCTCTTTTTTTTTGTAGCTTTCACTTTGAAGTGGTCACATGCTTTCTCTTTGGATTTGACCCTGTGTGTCAGGTAATAAAAAATTGACGAGGTAATTATGGAGAAGGGGAATTTGATTAAATTAATACCCTTCTGATGTCAAAGTCCAATTGGATTTAAGTGCTGCTGGGTGCCGACTGGAAGAAAATATGCTGTATGTTGCCTCCTGTCACCACTGTGAATTTTCTTTATTAAACAGGCAGCCATCTCAACATTGTGTCACTGTCCAAATACTTATGGACCTGACTAATTCATTACAACAACAAAAAATTAAATATTGAAAGGAATACTGAAAGGTAATATGGGATATCCTGCTGTCAGAGGAGCTCATCAACACAAACCAAACACGATACCAATTATCTGATGGAAAAAAGATGACGGACAGCACCCTCAGCACACAGCGCGGCTGGCCGTCTCTCCCTCGGGGCTCAACGTGGCAGAGGGACAGAGTTAATTAAGCAGAGGCTTGATCCGCGCAGATCGTGGGGCTCGCCGATCGAGTCGAGGAGGAAGAAGTATTTTCTCATTTCAGGCTTTAAGAGGAGGTTCCTCAAGGTCAAAGGTCAAACGTCAAGCGTTCTTAGATCCGCAGAGACGAGCGGCTCCCTCGAATTTCAGCAAGGGGGTGGGGGCATCTGACAAGGGGGATCTATCAAGCTGTAAAACACACAGCTTTCTATGGGACGTGTCATCACACGCGGGCTGCCAGGGTGGACGACTCTGAACGTGTGAGGCAAACTCAGCCTGTGACACCCCAGGATAGGACGATTTATTAAATGCCGAGCCAAGGTAACACAGGAAGGGCGGAGGGTGAGTCCATGATTCAGTCAACGCGATAGACTGATACGAAAAGACCCCAAGGTAACTCCAGGCAGTGTTTCAAAAGAGCTGACGGAGCCAAGCACATCTTTTTAAACCTGCTCTCCAGTGGGCTTTTTCGGGTTGTCTACATGAGACTGAGAGGAGAGATTGAGTGATGGCATGCCATTTTATTTTTCTGTCAGGGATACGCTTTCTTTTGGCAGCGAGATCAAGAAGATGGAGGAGTTGGCCTTCAAAGTTTTAGGAGTTCACCGTGGTCAGCAGTAAGACTGGGTAAGTACCTGTGCGTGTACTGAGAGACTCTCGGTAGAAAAGACAGGGAGGTGATACCCCCGGCTCTCCACCATATCAGCAATTTCCTCAAACATAAAAACATCTAAAAACAACTTGCACGTCAGCACACTGACATGTATCAAAATATCAAAGACACAAGTCATTTTAGGTCTCTATGTGAGGGTGGAGTTGGGGCGGAAGACCAGACACAACTGAGAGGGAATCAAAACGTTATTCCTGTTAAGGAAATAACCACTTATAAATGCGGAGACTAATTTGTGGTACAACTGTATCGCTGTATGTAAAAATAAAGATGGGACAAAACTCCTGGCAAACGACAAAGAAAATCAACCCTAGATAAACGGGCGAATAAACTCAAAACACAAGTGAAAACAAAGGAAAACTGGAAAGGAATTATTTACTTCTCACTCTTTAGAGAGAGCGGAAACAAGAAGCAACTAAAACAAATAGGAACAAAAGAACTCTCTGGGAGAGAACAGTAAAAACCCAAAACGGGGAAACTAAGTGCAAACGAGATAAACCTATGAAACTAAGAGCTCGAGAGCAACTAAGGCAAGTTCCACGTATCTTAAATAAAATTCAAGAGAAGTAGTCGCCAAATCCAATACCTTTACTGGCTTGAAGTCAAAAACAATTGACAACGCAGAAGTGCTGGAAGACGAGCTATATAAAGCGGAAGAAAACCAAACACAAGGATAATTGCAGTGCGAAAAGAAATCACCGTAACGGAGGACGAGAAATCCGATGGAGTGACCTAACGGCGTCAAAGGAGTAAACGACCACAGAACTAAAGCAGGGCTGCCAAAAACCGTGACACTATGACTGAAATCAGTGACTTTTAATTTATTTCGACAGTTCAAAAGTTAACAAATTGGATTTTGCCCCAGTTATTGCGTAAAAGCCGTCACTTCCAATCTCACTGCTCACATGGATGACTTTAAAATCCAAATTGATTCATTTAAAATACATTCATGAGTGCAAATCCCATTTATGCACAATTTCTGTCAATCTGTTGCCTCTAATCCCTCTAACCATTCAACATGGCCCAAATCAACATGCAGGCAGTGACATTGCACAGATTGACTGTATGCACCAGGATATTAAATATTACTTTCACTTGGCTTCATTAACATGTACTGAGCAAAGGAATACGTTGACACCGAAGATTCCTGAAGTCAGCAGGCAGCCCTATCTGGTATTCCTATGCATCACAGACAGTACTCACGACAACAAAAAACATTTGAAGGCAGCAATGAGCAAACCTTATTTTAAAGCCAGCGCAAAAAAAAAAAAAAAACTAATATTCAGCGATATTGCAATATTCTGAACCAAACTCCAGGGGATTATAGAATGAGCCTTTGCCAGTGAAGGCTTTTGTAGATTAAATAGTTTTGCCCTCTCTGTTCAAGGCATCTTGGCTGGCAACCTAGTGCTGTGCTTTATGCAACAGCCAAATGCAAGCTTTATCCTACTTCTCACACCAATTCACAGATCTCTGTCCACCAGACTGAGTGTGCTACCACCTTGCATGCTAAAATAAAGACCTGTCCAAATGGTTTATTTTTTCGTTTAGGCCCCCTGACAAGTGTTGCAAACCATCGCTTCAATTTAAATTATTTAAAACCTTATCCCTAGTTCTGACTTCATTAGTTATGCAGAGAGAGCTGTACGCCTGCTGTTGCCCTCAAAAACCAAGGTCCCACTGAACAGCGCAGGTCCTTTTTCCGTCAAAACACACAAAAAACATTGAAATCTATAACATTAATAATCTGCACATATTTTTTACTTAATTAATTCAGCAGTCACGTAATATTATGATCTGTATCCCCCTCTTTTTAATTGGGCTCTCCAGACCCAACAAACTAAGAAAACATCTCCCTCAGAATACAACACACAATGTGAACACTGATTTATTTCTGAAAATATTTATAATTAAATTAATGTTGCTGTACTATAGCCATTAATTTTATCGGGGATTCTGCACTGATCTGAGGTTTGTCAAATTTCTTACATGTACCTTTGGGCTAAAGTGCTAATTGCCGACACCTAGCAATGGCTATAGGTGTTTCATTACTGAAATAAAACAGGAAGTGATGTCGGAGGGTTGTCTCAATATTAAATAAAAGGAAACAGTTACCTTGAGGGGATTCCGTTGCTTAATTTTAATTAATATCAAGGGCGTTCTGTTTTCCCTGGGGTAGCGGAAATGCACAGCATGAGTATTTTTGTGTGAACACGGTACAGCCCTAGGGCTCTCTGCCAGCCATCTCTAGCACAGTCACACTAAGGGGCTGCCAGACCTGCCTTAACAGTGCAAAACCCCACTCACTGTGGACAACCTGAAGCTGCACCATAACCATTGCATTAAATTACATTGTAGGCATTCAGTCGACAATCTTATCCAGAGCAACTTACACAACGTTTTTACTTAGTATCCATTTATACAGCTGGATATTTACTGAAGCGATTCGGAGATTAGTAAGCGATTATGTACCTTGCTCAAGGGTACAACGGTAGTGTCCTACCTGGCAATTGAACCTGCAACCTTTGGGTTACAAGCCCAGTTGCCTAACCGTTATACTACACTGAAGTGCTCTACATCTCAGGGACAGCGCCTTTCACATCGTTCAGATCTCAGTTTTGCTTCGTACAGCACCACTTAGCACGATAGCACTGAATGTCAGCCTAAACAGTTATGGTATTTAACAAGATATTCAATCCAGTGCAATGCTCGTTTAAATTAGCGTGGTGGAAAGATGATCAATTTGCACGAATCACATCATCGGCCCAACACGCTCTGGTTACAATCAGTCTCACTGGAATTGGGCCAGCTCGAGCCAATCAGGTGTGACACGTGCTGAATAATTCATCCAGAGGGATGGAGTTGATTCATCATCTGGGTTTGCTTGTCCTCCGACTTGTTCTAATTGCGGCATCACCAGTGGCCTTCCCCCTTTACAGGACGTGTACGTCCAAGAGCACGCATTCATCTAAATTAATGAGCTCGATTCATTCGTGCTCGGAAACGAGAGGGCTATTAAGTGTACACTAGTGGGAACGGAAAATGAATCTGCAAAAACAAACACTGTCAAATATCTTCTCTAGACTATGCAACTGCGGTACATACATATATACATCATATCTTTTGGTAGCACTTTTTTTTATTTTTTTTTTGCCTGTTGGGGGGGGGTGACATTTACAATGTACTGATATCAATCATGTTCTTACATGTAGAAAGAGATCCAGCTGAAACAAATGTGTCAATACAGAAACAGACCTCAGAAATCAAAACAAATCAATGCTGAAACACTCTGGGGTAAAACATGACGTTGTTTAGCTTTTCTGCAGGAAACTGACATGTGGCAACATGCTAAACCGATCCCTGACACGGTGGGAAAGGACACACAGGCCGCTACACAATCCACCTGCTACGTGTCTTTGAAGCAAGCATTATATTTCTTGTGCGTCATATTTCACCAATTACAATGACTATGGAATTTGTAATAGCATACAGCACATGCAATTAAAAAAGAACATTTGCTTTATTAAGTTTACATTCAAAAAGGGAGTGTAGCCAGATCAAATGCAGGTTATACTGTACATACCAAATTCATGTCTTGTCAAGTCTTGTAAATGAAATGATAAAGAATGATTCCCTTATTGAGTATGACATATATTTATTTGTAATAGACCTAGCTGCAGGAGCCTTGCTTCTGAAAGTCAGCAAAACACAGAAAGTCGATTGCTGTGATCTGTGGAAGTGTTTTCATCAAGGTAACAGACTTTCTCATGGGTGTAAATTATCAGGCTTCTTAGAAGGACACGTGGTATCTGACCAGGCTCAGACTGATGCCATTCCTCGATCAAATAAGAGACAAGAGAGTTGTAGTCTTAAAGATAATTATTATTCTAATTTGTTTGCAGTATGCACGATAACAATGGCTATTTACATTTCATGCAATACATTTCTAATGTGGCCAGCAGTCCTGCAGCACAGTGCATCATTTTTCATAGAGTTGCCCAGTGAGGGAATTGGCAGGACTGGCTGCACTTCACGCTCGCTCTCCAGTAACCTTCTCTGCTAAATTCTGCCTGCAGTCTGACTGTCCCATCTGCTTATCATTGTACTTCCCCCATCCAATGACTGCTCAGTTCAGCAAGTGCGCCACAAACTAACCCCAGGTGCCTGCTCGTCCACTCAAGTGGCAAAAGAGGCCTTCAAATACAATTGGATATTCCAAATGGAGAACAATGGGATAAAAATGTATTTGGGAAAAGAAAAAAAAAAGTGTGAATTATTCATTAACTCTTGGTGAAATCAATCCAGGACACCCAGGCCGTGACCGAATATGATCCCTGTTCTCTGACCCCTGTCCCCTGTCCACTCAGACCCCTGTCTACTATGTGCCCTGTCCCCTCACTTTGCAAGCAGTGTGTGCAAGAAATTCTGCAAAACTCTTTCCAAACTTGTGAGAAAGTAGTTTGTAATATTTGTTTTTATTTTTCTATTTTTATTGCGAATATCAATCAGTTTACATATGACAATGGTTACAAAGTGTAGATGATGAATGAAGATAGAATTATCAAAAATAAAAAGAGAGTAGTTCTTAATATGTCCCACTCTTGTCCTATAAGTTGTAGTTTTTACTTCCGGTTTACTTCCTGAAATTGTCAGATGAGTGTGCTCCTGAATCCCCTCAACAAAACCCTGGAAATAAAAGGCTGCGTCCCAATATTTTTCACTCCCACCTCCTTTCCTCCACTCTTCTCCTACAACAAAGTTGTAGCCTGTATGTTTCAAGTACAAGTATTTGCATGTACAATATATCAATGTACCTGACCTTGCAGTTTGCGTCGAGACATTAATTAATATGTAACCATTAATATGTAATTAAGATATAATCAGCAACATTAGATTAGGACACAAGGATTGGTTTCCGGGGCACGGAAGAGAGGAGGTGGTATTGGAGGAAACGAGGGTGAATTTTTCAATTATTGGGACGCAGCCTCGGTTTCATCCTGGGTTTCATTTTAAGTGCCCCCATTTGTGAGAAAAAGTCACCAACTCAAAATCTTTTTGATGAAGTTGACTCAAATATGCACCGTCAAAGGGGTGGAGGGATCATATTCGGTCAAGGCCCCAGCAATTCTTTTGCTTATGGTATGGACAGATCTTCAGCCTGAAAGTTTTGAAAACTCTCGATGCCATTGGTATAACTGAGCATTAACAGCCAATTCCAGCTAAGAGGCTTGTTTCTCCTGAGAACAGATCCCATAACCACTTTCCAATCACCCCTTGTGCCATTACCACAGCTGTGGGCCGTTAGCTCACGCTGCAAATACCTGCAATTGTTGACATCAACTGTCACTCCCTCATTGCCCACTTGAGCTATTTGGCACAGGTGTCATTGTCTCCAGTGCAGTGGCCATACTGTTACAAATAAGAAATTATTGTACCTTCAACAAAAACAACAGTTGGTGCTTTCTGGCCACCTGTGCAAGACCCTTCCCTTCAATTTATATCACTCACATTCTGGAAAACAAAGCTGCAGGAAGTTTTAAATTGTCCAGTCCCTCTGGAAAGGACATTGCCACAAACAACAATGATGGCCTGTCTGATGGCTTTAGTTTAACTAAAATAAATGGATAAACAGACCAAATTACTGTCAGAATTCTAAACAGTAATCTTGTGTATTTTTCACTTCACTGAATGTTACCGAGTTCTGTTATGTTAAATGAGTGTGTCTATTGTCTACGTTTTTTTCGGTAGAAGGAATGACAAGATGGAGGTATTACTGTGCAAGTCAATGGAGAACAGTGTCTGCAAGTTGTGTATTTTTGTTAACCAGGGAATTAATGTTCAGCAAAACTAAATATTGAGAGCTACCACAAAAGTTAGCTGGATATTAAGCAGTCGTTTAAAAAAGAAAGAAATGTATCAATCTGGCGAAAACTCCCCAAACAAATGTAAAAAAAAAACTCATGCCCACCTTATAAATATGCACAAGGAAGCATTGTTTCAAATAAGCCTTAGTAGGCCTACACAATCTTCCTACTTCTAGGGGCCAGAAAATTCAGCTTGTTGGAGCTCTCGACACTGCCCTCTCTGGCTGATGTCTTGAACGGGCGTTTCTTTGCAGTGTATGGGATGGCGTTCAGGTTTTAACTCCCTAAACTGTATCCACAGAACCAAGCTTAAACTCAAAATAGCATGGATAGCAATTGGGAACCATAATGATGTGGTATTGATATTGATATGACTAATTTCATATATAATATAGGAAACATACTGGCTTAAATGCAATTGCAGTAGCTGTACAAGAATAAACCAGCACTTACCCTGCAAAGTCTTACATTCCTACAGTAACACATTTTGACGACGAGAGCCGTTTAATGGCAAAAATTAGCGTCGTCTAATGGTCGAATGTCTCTCAAAATATTTAATATAATATCAGTAATTTATCTGACAACACAATGGCAGTTGTTTATTTACGGTATATGTTTAACTTGGTCAGGCTCTACTATCTGCTTTCCGCACTAATGCAATTAAACCCCGCCTGGAAGACGGACACAAGCCCGCCTGAAACCTTAGTGCGTGTGGGGTTTCTTGAAACCGTCCCTCCTGGATTGACAGAATGCAGGCTCTGGAATGCATCTGAGTGGTGTAAGGGGAGGAACCCCGAGTGCTGACAGTTAAGTACAGCAGCCAATGTCTGCGCCGAAACGCGAAGGTGTAGTGTCCGCAGCCAGCAAATCACGAGTCGAGAATAAAGCTACAGGGGAGTGGACCAGTAGTGAAAGGGAATCGGAATAGGTGCGAAAATTGAACTAATGAAAATACTGACGTATGAACGGAGTAGCAGAGGACCCGTACGCTCGCAGTAAAATCTTGCCTGTCTTGTCCAATTATTTTACAAATGTTTGTCAGGTCTTCATAAGTGAGCAACACATATAATTCTTATTTAGTGCATTAAACATACACGAAACTGTAGCAAAAATAACAATTAAAATCCGCCGTGTTTTATGTAGCCAAACATGACCCCGTTTATTATTAATCTTTTGAATGTGTTTGTGTTCCCCATCTTGTCGGCGTTTTCTCCTGTGTTTATTATCAAGCCTTGCGTGATGGTTAACTATTGATTTTCCTGGAAGTAGCCTATAACCTGCGGCTGCCATTTTGGTCATGGAGCCAGGAGCTAAATCCATGCAAGATTAATGTGCTCCATTAAACCTCTTTGTCATCCATAGTGAATTCAGTAGAAGTTTTTAATTTAAGTACCTGATCCAGACGAGGCCCATATAAAATAACAGAAATTCCAAAAGGCCTGAAATCAATCTGTCGCACAAGACGATATTTTTGTTTTTAATTCAGCAAAGATAGACAGGCTACTTTGGAGATCGTATACTAAATGTAATGTCTGTCTGTGTACGATATAAATCACAGTTCTTTTTTTATTTTCCTAGCATGTGAACATCCCATTCAGCGATGATACAACTTCAGCAGTCCTCCATCTAAAAAAAAGAAGTTTACTCAAGAAAAAAAAAACATTTTTTTTGCAACTCTGAGACTAGACTAGTATACCAATAAATTCCCAAGTTCCATAGTCCTGCTGAAAAAATTATCATAGTTTTCAGAGGGTTTACAGATCCCATGCCTCCTATTGCATAGAACACAACACAGCATAGAGTATCACGGTGTCCTGGCCAAAATCAAATCTCTAAATCTGTCCATCTAATTATCCTGAGGTTTAATTGGCTCAATAAATATCTCCCTCCTCCCCACCTTGGGGGAATATGTAATGAGCATTCTAGTATTAAAGGGCTGCAAGTGGAAGCAACACATCATGAGTGGTAGAGATGCCAGAACCTCTGACTAACAGAGACATACAAATCATGTAACACTTGAATTACATGCTTATTATGAGACCAGAAAGGTGTGTCTTATCACTTGGGAATATTCCATGCAGCAAAGAGGATGATAGTGAACACTGTTGTTCAAAACTTGAGTGAAGACTTCAGTCTTCAGTCACTCAGCTGGAACGTACCCAGTGAAATAATGGAAAAATGAAATCTCCTCAGCACACACAATAGGTTTCTGCTTTTTACAAGGGTGGATAAGAATTAATTCATGTTAGCGTGGCTTAATTAGTGGAATCAAAGCTGCAGGCTTATATGAGAGGGGCTTTTAAAGCGAAATTAATTCATAAGTTTGAACTGGGAAAGCGTTTCTGCGGAATGTTATGTAAGGTTTCTAAAATATCTGCAAAATTGTGACTTTGAGCAAGTAAAAGGGAAAAAAATAATTATCTAAAATAAACAATCTCTAGAGGTATTTTGTCAACTTGGTATTTTCAAAAACTAGGAATGCTATTTATTTTATCTTGGGGAAAACATTGGTAGTGTATTAAAATACCTGGCCTGCATGATTCAGATGTATTGCACAATGACACCATATTTCTTAAATACACGTTGCATTGTTTTCCTGGGTGTTAACTTCTGTACATATGAAATGTTGTGAAAGAGAATTGCACTCAAGCTTGACTTGTTCCTGAATATACTGCAATTGTACTGCACGCAGGCAGATCCAGTGCATGCACACACTGTGAGATTAAAAATGACCTTGCATCTGCGTTCAGTCCTCATTAACAAACCTGTCATTGGAACCTTAGGGTTCGGACACTGGCCTGCAGAAATTCTGGACCTGTTCCATATCACAGTGCTGTAGCATGATGTGTGGCCACTCTTGTATCCCAGAATTATTTTGGGGGAAAGGTATAGTACAGCTAATCTGTCACTGGCTGCTCCTTGTGCCTTGGCTCTGTCTCTGGTTTAACCATTTTCAAAGGAACTAAAACCCAGGGATAATGTTTGATCTGTTTAATCTGACATACAGTTCTAACAACTATAAATTGCCTGTAGTTGTATTTTAAAAGCGCTCAGTTTGTGCAAAAATGTCATAATGCTTTTTTGCGTGCCTCCGAGCTGTCCTCTTGCATACAGTTGTCTAGAGCTCACAATGTTTTAGACGTTAGTGAAAACGATGAACAATTCTTGAGGTGAATATTTTGGAAGTCAAAACAGAGTTGGACATCCAGAGCAGGATTGTGGAGTCCTGCAAGTTGTTTTTGCTTTGTTTGCCCTTCGGTTTAACGGCTGATTTGCACGTGGTACGCTAAGTCACATGGTGAATGTGCTACTGCCTGGAACGGAAGGAAAAGCACTAAACCGAACAGTCTATGGGGAGCAGAGTGTGTTTACCCACTGGCACTTCCTTATTGCTGTACAGCCAGGTGTAGCTTCCTCAAGCTGAGCGTTTAGCCTTGCTAATTCTATCAGTCTAATTCTATCACTCCCTGTTCCTGGAGATCTACCATCCTGTAGGTTTTCACTCCAACCGTAATAAAGCACACCTCATTCAACAGCTAGAGATCTCATTGAGCTGCTAATTAGCAGAACCAGGTGCGCCAAATTAAGGTTGAAATGAAAACCTACAGGACGGTAGATCTCCGGGAACAGGGTTGGGGACCACTGATCTAGATGAAGCCGAAACAATTACTCATCCCCCCAGTTTCAGGGATTGAGAGAGACAAAAAAAATCTAGACCAAAGACCAAAACTGAGTACAGAGATATTGTACATTGCTGGTCTTTGTACAAATAAAAAATAAAAACAGCAGGAAAACAGGTGGACATAATGTATTATGTTTAATGTTGTTTGATTAACATTGTTTATGGACATTAAAAATATGTAGCAAAAGGGAGGGATTGGAGCATCACTGTGGAAACTTAAACTGAGGAAGGCCAGCAGTGTGTCAATGGAAACTTCACAGCCTGTCCCTACGGTGCAAATGAAGCGAGGCCGGGCTTACTCACTGTGCTTAATGACTTCCCTCCGGTAGCTCCCCCCGTCTCCTCCGGGTCTGCTCGGTGGCTTGTTACAGGACGACGCGGGCACCGCAGAGGACAGCCTTTGTGCAAAGCAGCTGTCTCCTAGTAGCCACCAGAGATGCCGGCTGGAGGTCACGGCCGAGTTGACACTCTTTGTGAATCCCAGAAGCGTATCCGTGACAATGACCCCGTTGATGGACACAAGACTGTTAAAACCAGAACCAAAGCAAGCTAATTTGATCCGATTCAACGGACCTGAGTTTTGTGCAGTGAAATACTTAATAGCTCATAAAAAAAACATCCAGAAAAAGAGATTGCCATTAAACATGGGACATAAATCATAAAAGTGGGGTTTCCTGGCACTCAAACTATATGGTTCTGAGTAAGACACAGCCTCTTAAGCTTAAGCGCATTAAGATTTTGAAGCGTGTCAGTGCCCCTCTTCTGTGGAAGTCTCAGACCAGAAGAACAACGTCCATGCGAGCTAATGACACTGTAATGGTTTTGGTCCTCGGGCTGGAGTCAGTGGTGTGATTCTCCTAGAATCTGAGCCTGGACCTGGCTCTCACTCTGCTGAGCCACCATGGAAATGCTTGGACAAAGTTATTATTGTTTTATGTCAGATAGCTGCTAATGCTAATAAAAAGCTGCTTTTCTTTCTCATGGGCAAAAAGTGTGCCTATAATATAAACAGTCTGAATGTCCTCACTATCACCTTAATAGTGCCACCACCAGAAAGCGGCCAGGCGTTTATTGAACTGAATCTTATTACTACCAGATGTATGTTGCTAAATTAAAATGACTGTACACAGTAATTATCTGCTCATAACTTCTCTGTTATTTCAAGATTATTATTAATTTTTTTAAGGTCGTAATGATTCTGTAAACATTGCCTAATGATTGCTTTCATTTCCCCTCACGACGATAAAAAAGCAGCGGGAAAACTGAACGTAAGACACAAGCAGCTTGTCGCCAGACTACCTTTCTAATTAGCCTTACTTAAATCCACTCTTTCTTCCCACACATATATTTAACACACGCTGAAAACAGTAGCCATTCCAAGCAGTGGCTTTCTGTTCTTTGGCTTTTTCTTTACTTAGCAACCACTCTCATTCAGGGAGACTAATAATACTTATGCATTATATAACTCTGAGGTATGAAACCAATTCCTGGAAAGCTTTTGTACGCTGATGTTTATTCCAACCAATTCACTGAGACTATTTGGTCTATTATATCTATTATACCAAACACACACACACACACACACACACACTCTTTCAATCAACATTTTTTATGAACTTTTGACTCATAATTAAATGAAAGTGTGTGTGTAGTTTCGAGACTTCAGTGGACTGCAAACATCAATTTATCAATTAATTGTCAGTGGAAAAAGGAAATAGCTGCAAAAAACCAAAGTTAAAGACGAATGTTGTCAAATTGCTCAGATTTAAAAAAAAAATGTTGTATTCCACTGAAAAGAGGCGATAGAACACATTTTGCAGCTTGGTTGAATGCTTGGTTATTTCTATAAATGTAAAAATTTCAATTTGAGTAAATGGCAAAGGTGGAAATCCAGGGGACAAAAGTCCTCGCCAGTATTTTGCTCCAATCACCTGGATTTGCTCATTAACATAATTCTTCAGAGGAGGTAGAACTAATTAGTGAAATCAGCTGGCTGAGTCTATGGGTGGAAGAAACACATGGCAGGACTTTTACTTTATGTGCCCTGGATTTCCACCTCTGGTAAATGGCCAGGATAAGTAAGTAACATGATTTCACAATAAACTTTTTTCGTCTCACCTGAGACTCAACCCAATCCCGTGGTCCAGAGTGAACCGTTCTAACCCTTCTGCTCCCTGAAAATGTGTATTTATTCACTTTTAATTGGCTAGAACCTAAATATTGCAAACAGGCCCAAGTACATGATTGGAATGCAATCTCCGTGCATATGTGTGCCGCATAGTAATTCTACCATAGTAGTACTACCATGCAAGAAAATAAGCTCAAACACTCAGTACCACTTTCCCTAATCTCTGCTAACATACCACTACTGTTCATTAATATCTCCACAGTCAAGCAGATTGTTCATTCTTAGCATTGCGCAGCAGTCGTGATGAGAATAACATCTTCAAAGCAGATGAATCGGCTTCCTGTTTTATGATTGAAATGCATCTTAATATGAAATAATGTGTCAAAGTTTCTGTGCCAAGTGTGCATCATCAAAATGTTATTCCGGTGTTGATTGCAGCCTAGAAATATTTTAGGAGTTACTTTTTTATTTAAACCTTTGTGTAGGCACGTATTCATATAACTCTACTCTATAACTCTACTGACAGTCTTTGAGCAGAAAGGGGCCTGCCATTGTTGTCACAACAAGGTGACATTGTTGTATCAAAGTAACCATCAAAGGCCTTTAACTGAGCTTTACAGTTGCTACCTACTCAGCTGCTCAGATTTGGAAAGGTGCCATCTTTGTGTCAGAGACAGACCGTGCGGACTGACAGGCCCGTTTGCCATGGATGGCGGGTCATCTCTCTGCCTGGGTGAAAAAGAAATATCAGTTTGGAAAGGACAACCCAAGCATGTTGTCAAGAGCCAATGTTATTTGTCTTTATGTCTTTGCAAGCCCTGTCAGCGATTAAATGAAAAAGAAAATTCTTCTTGATGCTTAGACGTTTGTGTTATTTTTGGAGTGTGGAGGTGGGTCAGGCACTGTGGAGAGGGAGGGGGGGGGGGGGTGGGTTTGCAAAATCCATTACCATTCCTCCCCTGCATTTACTTACACAACACTGACACTCAAACAGGCTTTTCGGTGCTGTCTAAAATATATTGCTGCACACATCCAAATTAGCGTATCCATGCATAATGCTCAAAATCTGTCAAAGATATAATTGCGGTCATTGCTGGGGTTGAAATTTAATTGGCGATGTGACTCGAGCCCAAATAGTAATAGACCATCTCTTTTAAACTAAGGGCTTCGAACTTACAATGTCTTTTTATTTTGTAATCAATCACAGAATCCTCCTAATTGTAGGTTCCCAAACTACGGTATCCAAGTTACATAGCGACTGCTTTAGGCAGCTGAGATACCAGAACCCTACAGGCTCCCAAAGTCACAAGGAGAAAATAATACTTTTGTGCCTCTTGTCTAAGCTGAGCGTACTACTACAGCGGCGGACTCACACTGCAGCTCATAATTTAGCGGGAGAATAATCATGACGGTTCAATCATTTCTTAAATGACAAGCGAGTTTATTAATTGTGAGGAAAGTCATTTAAATGTGCCACAGCGCTACTTTGTTATATTCGACTGTGCCGCATTAGAAGAGACCCTCTGGGTGTCACAGCTCCTGTGTATCTATCGCGCCTCAAAGTTTTGAAATTTATACTGAAGGTCATATAAGGTATATAGTGTTTTTTCAGCCTGGCAGAAACTACAGGGAATAAACATATCAGATAGCTCATTCTTCTCTGTAAAACAACCCCCCAATTTATCCAATCCAATTAATTTCAATTTGTTTCTGCATCAGATAGTTCACATTAGCTTGTTGAGATTTCATTAATAATGACTTAAATTTGGCGTGAGTCACAATGACGCCTCCATTTTCTGCTTTGTTCCCCAATGATAAATCTCTTTTCTTGCTTATTTAAAGTCTGGTTTTGTCAGCGTTAGTAATACTCTCCAGTCAGTCTGGAGAAAAACAGAAAGCTATATTAGACTCACCTTGTTATGTTGAGGCCTTTTAGATGAAATCCAAACTCCAAATTAATCTCACTAATTACATCGCTGTTGTCTTATGTATCAAAATTACATGAGAAAAAAATGTACATTAGCCAGAATGAACACTTGAACCAGCCCATATTGCTCTGAAGTGTTATGATAACACTTTACTATCAAGACACAACATAATTGAGGGTAAAGAAAAATTGTTATTGAGTTACATCCTCTTCATATTATTCAATACTATATTGAGAACAGTGCCTTTTTCATTCAAACAATAATCTGCCATTTTGCTACTAAATATAGATGTTATTTTGTAGCTGCTTTCAATCGACTTTGGATCTCTGTTTGCTGCACGAGTGACGTATTCCATCAGCCTCGCTGCATGATTAAATGGAGGGGAAAATCTAAACTCACACCATATTGGCTAAAATAGCCAATCGATTCTCCAGAAAGAGGCACTCGTCCCTTGGATGGTTCCAATGGTGGTGAATTCAGACGCTTCTGAAATGTATCTTGACAGTCACAAGGCACCCTCCTCCGACACACCTTTCAACAAATAAAGGATTGCCTGTCCACCTGTCTGGTGAACAAACCAGGCCTGTGTCCCAAATCGCATACCTCCATGCTCCGAGCACGCATAGCGAGCACGCGCATCCATAGCGAAGTACGGTAGTGCGGAGTACGGTAGTGCGGAGCACGGGAGCATGCGATTTGGGACACAGCCCAGGAGTTGAAGCACATGTGAAAAGCACCATCCACTCACCTGAAAAGCAAAGGTATAATTGAAAACCTGATTACCTGCCATTAGTTTCACTCCGAACACTGACTAGAAGTCTATTTGTTGCGGTGTATTTGCCTGGCCAGAAAGAGTAGTAAATTGAAAAAGTGCACTACACAGGAAGGAAACTGATAACAATAACTTAAATCAGGATTTACACCACATGATTGCAACAATATCAACGCAGCCTACAGTACTCAATGGCAGAAGCACACACATACTGTCCCACCTCCACCAACAGTTCTATGATTCAGATTACACACACACACACACACACACACACACACACACACACACACACACACACACACAGAGTGATCAATTAATTCTGCGTATAGACCTATAGCAAATAATAATATATTAAACTGTATTTCCTATCATATAGGACTTAGGACACAGATTTATTTCAAAATGGTCTTCAAAATGGAGAGAAATAGAAAGAATGAGAGAGAGAGTGTGTGTGAGAGAGAAAGTGTCTATGAGAGAGAGAAAGAGAGAGAGAGAGAGAGAGAGAGAGAGAGAGAGAGAGAGAGAGAGAGAGAGAGAGAGAGAGAGAACTGGGTTGAAACAGGATCTCGGTGTAAGACAGAGGCTGACTGGCTATTTGCAAACCTGCTGTCTGAAGCGACATTTAATCAATAACAAACCACAAACACCCACATTTTCACTGTCCAGTGACATCCAGATGTATCACATGTATAAATAATGGTTCTTGTTTTGCTTACAGAAAGAAAAAGGTATAATATAATGCTACTGAAATTAATGCAAGCACTCTTTCTCACCCTCACAATCACAGACAGGCAAGTTTATTTTAATGATCAGTGTACATGCGAAATGAAAGGACTTGTTTTCACTGAATTCAGACATATTTTTTTTATTTTTATAATTTAAATATAGATTTACATTGCACTTAGAACTGTGTTGGGTTGATTTACAAAAAAATGTTTAGTTTAGTTTGTTTGTGTTTTCCTTATTATTTTAAAATTATTTCCAAGATGTATATTGCCAGAGTGAACAATTGCAATAGTTCATATTTACCTTTAATATATCAACGTCATTTCAGCTCAATCGGCTGAACTCTCCTCGGCTCGTGAGCGTCTGTCTGGGCTGCCTTCGTCAGTCATAAATATCTCGTTAAATGGACCTGAACGATCTCTTCAGGACCCTCCCTTTAGCCTGCACAAAAGGATGTCCAGCTGTTCATACCCACCTTTTTTTCTTACAGGCAAAATGGAAGCAGATGGGAGCTCGGACATCGAACCAGACATCGAAGCGCAGAGACGGGATCGCAGCTATAAGAGACGAGCGCTGTTTGAATTGGCAGAGGCCGCATTTATTGAATATACCGCACGTGACTTTTCCCCCCCCAACCTCGTCGCTTTTAGATTCTACCTTCCACCCACAGACCTGTCCTCACCTGTCACATCCAAGCGGTCTCTCGTCGCCTTTCCTGCCTATTGTTGTTCCGTTTTGTATCAATAGCTGGATGCACATCAAAAGAGAGCAGAAGCGTCAGAAGCAGTCAATTGTACAAGAAAGACACAGCGGAAAAAATCAATGCGGCACTTCGGGTCGATGTACAGAGAGGAAACCCATAAACCCCGATGCAACTACACACTTACAGTATATTACATGATACCAAAGAGTCGATTGCATTAGTGGCGTGTCAATCACAGCAATGCACGAATAATAAAAAATGCGGGACACGGGTTTCTTTCAGCTTGTGCCCTACAGGCATTTTGTCTATCACTAGTAGCCTACAATTTCAGATTGACAGCATGAGTTTTGTGTCTGTATAGATGGGCATCCTGTAACCTAATCAAACAACATTCCTTTTTCACATCTAGATTCTACATATAAGATGGGGGTGGTGAGGTTTTTCTTAAATAAATTAAATACAAGGATGGGATTCTGTCCCTTCGGTTCAGGTATGTCATCACAGGAAAAATCTATGGCAGAGGGAGTTTTTTTGTCGTTGTTAGTGTGGAATCTTCCACAAAGCTGATGGATACCAGAGGAACCTGTCAATGTGTATTTCAAGCGTGTAAACATCATTCATCAACTAGGCAGGAGGGGGCGGAGCCCCTAAGCCACCAATTAATCATTGAGGTGGAGCGTCGGCCTAATTATTTAATCGATCCTTCTTCAGATCTACAGCGGCAACAGAACAGAGTTACAAGATGATGTAACCAGGCGTTGAAATGTATAACACACAACGCATGCAATAGTGGGGCAATTTTGCATAAACATTCATTACAACACGGTATTGCGCCTCTTTATATCCATCTATCTCTCGCTACCCTATCTCTTTCTAGCAGAGCATGCAGTTGTATAATTTCATGATCTGCAAAAATAAACAAATGGCTCAACCCCCCCCCCCCCCCCCCCCATTCTCCTCCTCCCATCCCCCTGGAGGGATACTGTTTAATGTGCAGACGAAAACACGCCATCGAGAAGCTCTTTCAGGTGAACAAGATCCAGATTTTGAAACTGCTGATTATGTTTTGAGGGGAGTCAGTGAACCAAATCAGAATAAATAGGAATTTCTATCAGAAAATATCTGATTCAATATGTATTTTCACTTAATATTCTCTGGAGCAAATCACAGGGTGTGAAAATTAATGTTAATTTGACTTATGTCTGTGTACTTATATCTTGATTTATTTTACAGTTATTTAATCAATGCAGCAAAGTTGGATTACAAATTATTGTTTTACACATTTAAGATGAAACTTTATCGCAGGGCCTTATCAGGGGAGTTGGAGCGGAGGACCCTGAGAGGGGTTCAATAAGTAGTCCACAGAGCGTGGAACCACCACTAATAGGGAATGGAGAACTAAAAAAGGAAGAGAATACGTGCCAAAACAAAAACGACCCAAGAAAAACGGGCGAAAAAACTCTCAGACTGGAGCCGTAGACAGATAACCCCAACCTCAATAACCAAGCTAAACAAAAGGGCAGACAGAAACAGAGAAAGATACTTCCGGCACGTATGACTAAAAACAGCCAAAATAAAGAGGCGAAGAGGGAAACTGAGGTACTCCTCAGAGAGGAAGAAACAAAGAAAAGAGAACTCAGAAAAAAGCAAAACGGAAAGAAGATAATTACTTCTCACTCTCAATACAAGAGCACTAAAACTGAGAAGTAAAGAAAAGAAGGTACCACAGGTAGGTGTCTCAGAGAGAACAGAAAGGAACAGAACGAAGAACAGAAAATGCAGAAGAGAAAACTAAATCCTATAAAGGAACTCTAACGCACTTAAAGAAAGTCCCATGTAACTTCAAAGCAGAGCTTTAAAATGAAGTGGTCACTAGTACCTATACCTTACCGGCTTCGTTGCTAAGAATTAATAACAACACAGAAGGGCAAAAACAGGAAGATGTAGCGCTTAAAAAGCCGGCAGATCACCTGGACAGGTGCAAACAATAAGCGCTGAACGGCGGAAAAAGCCCAGCACGGACTAAGTCCCGAAACTGCTTAGGAGCTTCCGCAACAGGGAAAACGGCAACCTCTAATACCATGACAGGCCTGGACTCAATGAAAATTTGTCCTTAACTTTACATCACATATAAATACAAGATTCAGCTTTTTCTTAATGAAGTTGGTTTCTTGAGTCTTGACTGTCTGTGGATGCTAATCAAATGTCTTCAGTGTTAAAGACATGTCAAATGGTGACAAAATCAGAATCTAAAGTTACACTGAGCTTTTCCCTTCTTAAAAGAGCTAGGGTAATGAAGTGTACTGTGCCTAACAGCAGAGGGCCACAGTCCTTTCAACCTGTTCACTGTCACTGTATAGCAAGCCTCACAAATCTCTACAGTGAATATAAATAACTAATTCCACACGCCATGGTGAGCAAGAATCAAATTTCAATCAAACTAATTTAGCCCCTGTCATAGAAGTTGAAGGTTCCGCAGTGGAAATGAATTCCCTTTGATCGGAATGAAACATAATAACCGTCTTGCTCCATGGACACACTGCATAATTCATCTCTCGCTAGGCAGAGGAAGTTTACAGTAAAAAATGGGAAAAGTACTTTTCAAGCATATAATTATGCCAGTAATTTTTACAGGTTCAATTTGTTACATATATCATACATTGGTGATTAAAACGATGCATTTACTTTTTTAGAAAAAGTGAAATCATACAAATATTGGCCTTCATTCCAGTTATGTATGAAAAGGGCAATGGAAACAAAGTTACCAAGGCTCTATACCCTCAGACCACTGAAATGGAACAGCTGTTCCTAATTTACAACACTTGAAAATATTATAGATTTATCAGCTGGGGACTTCAGCATACAGACCAGGTACATTTATGAATTTAGAGTTGTACGTCCAGGGGAAATAGTTTATTATATTTATTATGATTCTTAAGATTATGATTCTTATGAGGATGGTGGTGATTAATATTATTATTATAGTTATACTTGTGATAGTACTCTTTATTTTACAAAGAAGACTTATGTGACAGAACAGCTATGAACTACATCTATAGTTACGGACAGTGGCCACGAAAAACAATCGCAACTCTTCCAAAAGCATTACTTCTTCAAAGTATATTTCCAGATGTCCCATGGTTATTAAAACAGTTCATGCATAACATATTAGTACATCAGATCATATCTAGCTCCATTTAATAAAACGGCTCACAGACTCTGGAACATGACGGGCCTATAATATAGCACTGCCTGTACCGAGGTCATTTCAGCTTGGCTGGCTCAGTTGATTTTCTGCCTGGAGTCTCCTCCGGTATTGTGGGCAGGGTGCTAAAGCATCGGGTCAACACTGAATCAGAGAAGACAGCTCGTTCTCTTGGTTGTTTCTCTTCATTTTCTTGGGAAGTTAATGAGGGGGAAAGTGTGCCTTACCTTTCCCAGTTTATGCCGTCTATTGAACTGCAGCAATGCAAGATCGGTGCTGTCAGTTTATGTCCACGCAGAAATGGGAAGACAGCCAGCAAAAACACAAGATGTTTTGCTTTGCAATGTGCTAAACTTCAGACCATTTACCCAATACTCAGTGTGGGCTGTGTGCGCTGATGAACTTGTGCCAAATGTAACATTTTAAAGATTGTTTCCAACTTATTTCCAATGCTGTCTTATGTGTACGACAGTACTGTTGCCTCATTCTGAGCATTACTAGCTTAACATTATCTGGATATAAATGTTCATGGTTTATTACGGCTAGACATTCACTGAAGCAGAAAATGATGATACAATGACTGAACTTTTTCATGCCAAGCCCAGTTCCCTCTCAGCTACGTCACACGGTAGTTTGTCTGTTTCAGGTGTTTTACAAAGATACAAATATTGTATAAATATCTATATTTTTATCTTGAATGATTGTCAGTTCAAAAGTTTGATTTATTATACATTTTGTTTTTATTAGGGTACATAATTTGTATGACTGTACAGAAGAAAAAACACAACCTTGTCCTCTATAACCTTATTGGTTCCACATTGCTCTCACTACGACGAACATAGAGGCTAGGTTGAAATCTTGGATGACCGCCAGAGATCCGTAAAAGCGGGGCAATTACTGACAGTGACTTTACTCCCTCTTCCTTTCTCCCTTTCTCATTTTTAGCCTATAGTCTATGGACAGCTTTAGCCTATATTTGTAATGGGCTTCTTAATTGTTCGGAGATTCAAACGTGAAGGTGGGAGGAATCTGAACAAGTCTGCTCGTGTCAAGTCAAGACGTGAGGACCAATAATAAAGGGAGAGAAAATAATAAAGAAAAAACAGGAACGTAATTCCTTAAGGCTAAACAGCCAAAACGAAAATAAACCCACAAAAACGGGCGAACTAGAAAACTAGTAAATAACAACTAAATCTCCCGAACCCAAATAATGACACAAGAACGGGAAACTTAGTAAACAAAAGAACACCCTCGGCTGCCTTAGCTCAGAGCCGGAGAAGTGTAAAACCAAAACGAAAGTAAAAAGAAAAAACTGTCTCCGAGAGAACAGCAAAGTGCTAAATAGATAGCGCAGAATGCTACCAGGAGGAAAACAAATCCTATACCCGATTAAGTAAATAATAAATATAATAAAATAAATAATAATTTATATGACACCAACTCAGGTTTTCAAAAGCAATTACAATGGGGAGGGGGGCCACCAACCATGACTCCACCAAGCACACCCCCCACCCACATGCAGTGCAGCCATTTTGCGTGCCAGCCATCCCCTTTGCGCCAGAATGCTGGACACAGGAGAGGAGGATTTTTTTTTTTTTTTTTTTTTTTTTTTGAAATGGGGATGGGATGAAGAGATTGTGTTTGGAGAGGGAGTGGGTGGGGAGTTTACCCCGGGGGAACGGGGGAAACTGGACTCTTTGCGATAAGTATCATGGATCTTTAATGACCACAGTGAGTCACCTTAACGTTCGTCTCATCCGAAAGATCTGGCATCTCCTACACACAGTGTCCCCTGCACTGCACTGGTTTTTTTTTTTTTTTTTTTTTTTTTTGACCAGAGGGACCCCCCCCCCCACCCCACCCACTTCACTTCACAGCAGCAACTTTTTTTCCCAGGAGTCTCCCCCCCCCAAGTACTAACCAAGCCCACACCTGCTTAGCCTCAGTCATTCAGCAGGAGCAGAGTGCATGGCTAACTTGCAAGTCCCCCCTGAACATAAACAATGTTTAATATCAGGAGGTCGCTCGTAACCTGGCTATACCTGGCTCGAATGCAATGTCGTAAGACAATCAAGCACCGGAGAAGCGGAAGTGAGAAACTTAAGTACCCTGCAGGTAGAAGCACAGGTGAAAACAATAATAAGGACGGCAAACCACGAAACTGAACGTGGAAAAAATCCGATTGATTCACAATCAGGAAAACAGAACGAGAGCCGCAAAATAAAAGTAAACAAAACAGCCACGGACCACTACAATAGTCTATGGACATCTTTATCCTATAGTCTATGGACATCTTTAGCCTATAGTCTATGGACATATTTAGCCTATGGTCTATGGACATCTTTAACCTTTAGTCTATTGACTTTCCCCCAAATTAGAACTAAGGCCCATTTTACTTTATTGTGAGAATATTTTCATGCACAGCAGTTCATTTATTGTTTTGTATTTTTAAAGCATGAAATTCAGATTCAGATTCACTTTTACATAATATCCATTTATACAGCTAGGCATACAGTAGCAATTCAGGTTAAGTACCTTGTTCAAGGGGACTACCGTAGTGCCCTACCGGCGAACTGAACCTGCAACCTCTCGGTTAGTCCAGCGCCTTAACCAATGTACCGTAATCCTATCCAGAATGATTTACAAAAGGGCTAGTATGAGGAACACAAAAGTGCAATATCGCCAAAAAGGCATAGCACACCATTCCCTCAATTCTGTAATGAATAACCCTTATTAAGATGTGCCATACTGTGCATATATTTCCAATATTCATTGGTGCGCTTCAATAAGAGTTTACAGCTGCAAAGCCCAGGAAAGCAGGATAAAAGACATATGGGACCCAGACTTATTACATTTTTTATTACCAAGGTCACAGTGTGTATGACTTTCTCATTTCTCCTCATCATATGCAAAGCAAGCAGAAATAAACAGGGTGAAAAAGCTAGTTATAATTCATGCTCTAGCTAACTCCTAATTCATGTTTCTTCCATTCTGTTTATTCCAGCCATTAATGGTACTTCGTGAGCACCTTCCCGTTTCCTGAATATCACACAAGGAATGCCCAAATTTCTCCTGCGTGCACAGCGGGCACATAATATAAACACTCGATCTATACATTCTCTGTCCGTCTGCAAGTTCCAAGCCCATCCCGCGCGCGATGTGTGTGCAGGCCATGGCTCCTGCAGGCCCTGTCCCAACTGAAAAGGGCGTTGTGTTGCGGCGAGAGAGAGCGTGCCGCACCGCTGTTGCCGTGCCCTTTCCTAAGCCTGCAAAACGGAATAGTTGGCACGCGCGCGGTGCCGAATTCTGAGAAACGGCGATGTTGAAAAATACGAGAGGCCAGATTAGAGGGTACACATCCTAAAAATTTGTTTTTTTTGTTGCCTGGGATTTGGCGAGGACCTTGATCTCTGATTTTCAAGCGATGCACTGCCATCTGCTGGGCAAAAAATAGTAATTACATTTTTCTACAGTTTGTCTCCTCCCACTTGTAACTTCTTTCTCCAAACTCGTCTTTCTCTAAAACGTGGAGTGGGGGAATGAGTGGTGTAGGTTATGATTTCACTTCATAATAATAATAATAATAATAATAATAATAATAATAATAATAACATCGTCTAAGATAACAGACCAAAGAAAAATAATTTATGTAGCTTACTCCTACTACAATTGTTTGGTCAATTTACGAGTTTAGAATATTTTAGAATTCACACATATACTTGAAGTACAAACCATTGCCATTTTAAGTTAAGTGCAGTAGCTACATGACTGAAAGTAGAAAGTACTGTCTAGAGTTGAGTATGCCCAATAGTTAGGTCTTAGATTGAATACAGTAGGGCCGAGTTAGCATGTCGATTAGGGTAAGGGCTGTGGTTGTGTGGTTGTGTGTTATATAAATCTCGATGCATGCAAAACCTCAGCATATGCAGACTTGATGTAAACGCACAGCACTGACTTCGTTGGATAAAACACTTCGTAGTTCTTCCTTGCTTACTAATACGACGTAATTTAGCCCCAAGGCCGGATGAAGCAAGCACGAACACAACAGGGCGCGCGCTTGGCGCCACAGCGAACTCGCTGATGATGCGTCAGTCCCGAGTACTCCCAGGAACTCCGACACGGAGACGCAGCTGGGGGAGGATGCGCAGGGGTGCACACAAACCTGTCACAGAGCGGCATGAGTCACAGCTGCATTCAACAGCGCTGCCAAAAGATAATTATAATCTAGCTGCTCCTACCTTCTTCCGCAAGACTGGATCTCCTGGTGTTCTCATATCACAAACTCAATTAGCAACAGA
>CM040395.1:18821330-18968830 GCA_022702515.1 Ilyophis sp. 1 JC-2022 | reverse complement strand
GAATTTAATACGGCGTGCACCCTACAGTACATCGATCAGCTGTGCGCTGGGCTACAGATTGAGACACTTGTGTCATTCCTCTTAGCAAGTTTGTGTTTCAAAGTGGGGGGGAGAAAAAGGCACAGCCAAAAAAAGAATCTATTTTACAGTCAGAATTCTAGCTCTAACAAACTCTCAAAAAATTCCAGAACTGGAATTATACCTTAATGAGCAATGAATGAATGGTCAAGATTTGCATGTACAGCCTTGTATCTTCTCCCATAAAGGAAAGGGGGGGGGAAAAACGTAAACTAGCAGGACTTGAACACGATGTTGTTATATAAAATCTGTAAAATCACATATTTTTATCTCTGTCGCGTTTAGCTTTTCTCAATGTTTACAATTTATGCACGACACAAATATTGAGGTTGAGGCTTTGATAGCGGCTTAATGTGCATCAGCTCAAGACAGGCTGTTCCTTCTTAGTATCAACTTTCTTACTTGTCACCAGGCAGTGCATTCCCTCTTGTTGAAGGCAGGAGTAACGAGTCCCTCCCGGCCTTCCTCTGAAGGGATCTCTTCATGTGAGGAGATGTCGGGATGAGGCTATGAGTTTCTGGGGAGGATCCACGCCTCCAACCGTCCTCTGTCCCTCCTCCTCCCTCCACTTCCTGGATGTGGCAGTAAAGCAGGGCTCTCCTGCCTCCCTCTCTGGTTCCCAGATGGCCCAACCGGGGGAGAGGCTGGTATCCGGGCCGACGCGCACCGCCCACCCCCCACCACACCCGGCCCGTGTGCTTCCGCTACTCCTTCTGTTTCAGGAGGGATGGGCGGCATTCTGAAGGGGGTGGGATTGACCATTAAATGAAATCACAACGTTAGATTCGTTCCATATCTTGCCAATTCGAGAAGGGGCTGCTTTCGTTTTTCACTCCGCTCAGCTGTGAGTAGCACATCAAAGGCCGAAAGCACTCACCTAATCACTCACAGCCCAGTCAAATATTGGCATTTAACTACATCTTTAGGCACTCGTGTTTCTATAGTAGTAAAATTACTCCCAGATCATTTTGAAGGCGTTTGTTTTTTTTGTTTTTTATATCAAGGTTTTGAAAACGGCGATATTTACATTTACAGTGCGATTGTGAAATTTTAACAGACGGCCCCATGGTATAGCATTGGGGAGCTTTGCATACAGTATCCCAATGACCTTCCTCACGCTCCTGCCACTGGGAGGAGCCTCCTCTCCAGCGGAGGCCTGCCCGCCTCCCTTCTTTCCCTCGTGGACCTAAACGCTTATTAACTGCAGGGTGATGTACGATGCGCGAGGCACCTGGAGAGCAATTAGAGGCGCCGTTTGAAGACGATTTGCCCAGGGTCCTTCGAGGAGACAGATGACGCTCAGATTACCCTGCGTCCCATCAAGGAGGGGTCTGATTTTCAGCAGGAACGGCCTTATGTTTTCCCCTCATCACCAACACTGTAAATGCATCCAGATTATAGCTAGTGTTTCACTGAGTTTGGGGGAGCCTTGTGTCAGGAGGCATGCTACCTGTGGTTCAGCGTTTCAGCAGCTTTTGGTTGCATTCATTATTTTGTTCATATTTATCTTACTAAAAGAGATTTTTTTGCAAGAAACTTTCTTTAAAATTCACAGTTAAACATTTTTCCACAAAACTCTTCCTATGAACAGGGTAGGTGATATCCCATGATGTACTTGTTCAGAGAAAGCAGTTTCAAATGGCTCGTGCTTTTGCCTTCTGTTAGACCTTTTATAGTAAACCAGATTATGAAGTAAGGATTACAATTTTAACTAGAGAATTTTCACCTTGTGCCCAGATAAGAAACGATAAGAAACTAATCACGTGTGGTAGCAAAAATAAGAAGCAGGGTATAAACATAATTTACTAATAACAGCAGTTTACATTGGCAGCCTAACCACCACTGGAAAACTGAGGTTAGGAAAATAGCTCAGGAGCTCACATATAATCTAAAAATAAATCACAAGCAGAATCTGGCCAGCACGCCATGTACTAAGACATGGAACAGGAGATCCCAGGTACGGGATGTAACTGGAAGCATATGGGAGGTGCTGTTAGGAACTTGGAAAAAAGAGTACATTTTTAAAAAAGGAAAAGCGCTCAGGACAAATAAATAATGGTGTCTCAGCAGTTTTACCATAAGGGCGGGGGGGGATGAAAATGCACCTGTCATAAGTAAATAATGGTGTATTTAAAAAGAATGATAGAGCAAAAAAATAAAAAGCATCTCCCAGGAGGAGGAGAGACGGTTTAAGTCCCACAAAGGGCAGGGTTTAAGAAAAGGAAAAAAGAAATGTTACCTGAATTTTCATTAGCAATGTACTTTTGTTTCTGTCATTAACGGACCTGTTTAACGGTTTGTCTTGTGGGAGCGCATGGAGTTGACGGACTTAGACTGGACCGAGTGATTGAGAGTGTACTTAGTATACGTGTGCTTAGTTGATCGGCCTGGGTACTTTTACGACTACTCTTTTACAATAAATCAAGTTATATCAGACTCTGGAATATAGTGTCTAATTGGGAGAAAGTTTTGACTACGTGTATTGAAAGGTCCTGACCCCTCTCGACAGGGCAGGTGAAAGGATTATTTATTTTACGACACACGTTATCGATTAATCATCTCACCCCTACTGATAAGCCATTCAAAGCTGGTATTGGCCAACAGGTTTGGCATACCTAATTGTTCTCTTTATTACTGTTTTTTAATAGAAACCGGGCAGGATCCTGCTAAGAATTCCATAAAATATCTGGCTGCACAGATTGATAAGACTTAGATGTTTATGTGGTGTTTATGAAAGTGTCATTTACTGCTTATGAAGGAGTTATATAGCTCTCGTGAAAGACTGTTGACAGGAAGTGCTACTGATATTATGGATTTTATTGTAAGTGGTTTTAGTGATTTATAGCTTTGTTAACATCTGGGTCTTGTAAACAGGCCTCTGAAATGTTTTGCACGGCCCGTGGTGTGCGTGATGCAGTCGAGTGAGCCGATGCCTGCCCTGGTTCCAGTGAGAAAGAGCATTAGAAGGTTCTAGAAACAGCACATGAGGCTGGGATGATCTGATTGTGAGTATGAAAGCTGGCCACGTGCAGAGCGGTGCTTGAATTCCTTAAAACAAAAAGAGCATCGCACTATGTGGAGATCAGCAAGAAGCTTACCACAGAACACCATGAGTATCGACCCAACGCCTCTCCAGGGTATCATCTCCTGCAAGCAAAGCGCGTCTAAGCAAAACCTGCCCGAAATGTCGCCGTCTGCCACTTCGTTTTACGGCAAGTCGTTTCTGTTTGAATGTGTGAAATAAATATTGTGGTTTAATGTATGTAAATGACTTTTAGGGCTGTGAAATGGTTTATGGGTTTTATTATCAGAGTAACAACTTTGGATTGTTAACAGGGAAAACTTAATTAGATTGAATTCCCTGCCTTGTTATCTCTTGCCTTAAAATTCATACACAATGATCACGGTGAGAATAAACAGACCCGCAAATGATGCCGCGTTACTCTCGAAACCCCTTTGATTACGGGAAACGGATCCTCATCCTAACCCAGCATGCTTTGCTACTTGTGTGTGGTACACTTCTACCTTTTGTGACTAGTCAGTAAAACAGTACTAAGCGAAGAGCTGGAGCCGCACTCCTTATGTAATACCGTTGGGGTGATGTGTGGGAATAGTAATGTTTTTGAGGACATTTGATTTATGACAGCTGTTGTCTCTGGAAACATAAAGTCCTTTTCCTTTGGCTACGCATCTCAGTTTAGTGGAATAATAATGTAGCCTTACACTGTTTAAATTCTCCAGGTGATTTATTTGCAAACCAACAGCGTTTATGTCTGCACGGCCTTCACCCAGTTACTGAGGTGTTGCACCTGGCCTGTCAGACAGGCATGTCATTGTATATGAGTGGATATGACATAGTACAGCTTACATAACTAAAAATGATATATTATTCAGGAAAGGAAAACATTTCAATTGGGAGAAGAACTAATAATATATTAATAATTAATTCATGTAGAATCCAGTCAAGTAGGTAATTTGAAGGACATGAATATTTTAAACATAATGGGTGGCGGTGTAGTGTAGTGATTAGAGAACTGGGCTTGTAACTTGACACTGCCATTGTGCTTTTGAACATGGTGCTTAACCTGAATTACTAGGCAAATATTCAGCTGTATAAATGGATTGTATATAAAGCATATACGCTGTGTAAGTCACTCTGGATACTCTGGAGTGTCTGCTAAATGCCTAAAAGGTAAAGTGGAAATATAACTTGTAGCCTCCAAAAACAATAGATTATGATTTAGATGTATGGCCCCAAATGTTTCTGATAGGTCACCCTGTACCCCAAGTCTAGTGACAGTGAGAGAATACATGAACTCATGAAGAATATTATATTAATATTGAAATTATTTTTATAATAAAATAAATAAATCCATCTAATGTCTGAACAATACACATGGCTGAAAATATGGACAATAAAAAAGCCTCCAAACATTACAAGTGGTGTAGACAGGTGTATGGGTAAGTAGTACAACTGTCTTCCTTCCACATTCAAATTCTACATCAAGGCCTCTAATTAAGTGCTCATACCAATCATAAACATGTGCTAATGTCACCGTCTGTTGCACTTGTAGGCTGCAGTATATATTTAATTTGTGCTAATCATATTTGAAGTTGGATTATGTCATATCCAGCTAATATGTTGACGTGTGTATTTAACAGTTCTGGTGCAACTCTTCAGTAAACCCATGATGACCCTGTAGGTCAAGATCAATCAATGAATCAATTAAACTTTATTCATATAGGACAATTCATGAAAAAGATGCAAATCAAAGTGCTTAACATCCAATCAAGATCATAAGACATAACAAGAAAAGCTAGACACAAGAAAACAAGATAAACACAATAAAACAGAAATAGATCAAAATAAATAAAATGTTGTTGTTGGTTCTTAAACTGAGAGGATGTGGGGTACAGGGTACATTAACGGACAAAAAAGTATTCTTGCATCTCTTTTTCTTCCACCTTTCCTTTTATGTGCAATGTGTTCAAACTCAGTACAATGTCTTTATTCATTTACCAATTAAACCAATTAACCAATTAGTCTTGATGGTGCTTTAATTGGTTAACAAGACTTTTGGGTTTAATTGGTTAACTAGAGTTTTTTAGGCCCGAGTTATTCCAAGTCAGATTGCAGTAGCAGGTGGGGATGTTGGCTCCGATTTAGTTCAGGAGGTTTTATTTCCAACGTGCACTGAACAGCATCCGAATTGCTCTTATGGTTTAAATAAGGGGCCACTGCATTCCTAAACACTAACAGATTTTCATTTTATCCCATTTGCGCTTCCTTGCTTTTAATTTGAGGTACAGTTGTCCAGGCGTTCAGTGTACGGTAAGCTCTTTGATTTTAATTGGGTTTTTATTGAAATAATGGCATCAAACATTTCAACAGATTCTCGCCAGTTTTTCCAGTAAGGAGACTTATATGTTTCTCATTTCCTAGCCTAAACTATTCAGTTATTTTTAAACATCATTTGTTATTGGTTTTTCTTATTTTTCCTCAGCCTTTGAGTAAATACCCCCCCTTGCTGAACAACATTTCCTTCTGGCTGCCAGCAGGGGGCTACAGCGAGAACGACTTCTACGACCTCGTGAGAAGCATCGGGGGTGACCTCGTGGAGAAGGTTTCCCTTGTCGACCAGTTCACGCACCCAAAGTAAGCTTCCACACTTCTGATATGTGTGTTATTACAACACCATTTATTGTGAACAACTTGAGAGTTGAGGCACAATGAAACGGAGAGCCGGGCATAGGTATTCCTCCAACAGGACTTATACAAACTGACACGACACAAGTGGAAGAAATGACTTTCTTTCAACAGTGTTGTGATTCAATGTATTTGTGCAAACCTTGGCTTGAGGTGCAGTTGGCTCACCTGCAGTACGCATCAGTTTCGTCGATGGTGAATAAGCAGCTGTAAACAGCTTGTGTACGACAACGGTGTGTCGAATAAGCAGCTGTAAACAGCTTGTGTACTGTATGACAGAGCGGTGTGTCGAATAAGCAGCTGTAAACAGCTTGTGTACTGTATGACAGAGCGGTGTGTCGAATAAGCAGCTGCAAACAGCTTGTGTACTGTACGACAGAGTGGTGTGTCAAATAAGCAGCTGTAAACAGCTTGTGCACTGTATGACAGAGCGGTGTGTCGAATAAGCAGCTGTAAACAGCTTGTGTACTGTATGACAGAGCGGTGTGTCGAATAAGCAGCTGTAAACAGCTTGTGTACTGTACGACAGTGCGGTGTGTTGAATAAGCAGCTGTAAACAGCTTGTGTACTGTATGACAGAGTGGTGTGTCGAATAAGCAGCTGTAAACAGCTTGTGTACTGTATGACAGAGCGGTGTGTTGAATAAGCAGCTGTAAACAGCTTGTGTACTGTATGACAGAGCGGTGTGTTGAATAAGCAGCTGTAAACAGCTTGTGTACTGTATGACAGAGCGGTGTGTCAAATAAGCAGCTGTAAACAGCTTGTGTACTGTATGACAGAGTGGTGTGTCGAATAAGCAGCTGTAAACAGCTTGTGTACTGTATGACAGAGCGGTGTGTTGAATAAGCAGCTGTAAACAGCTTGTGTACTGTATGACAGAGCGGTGTGTTGAATAAGCAGCTGTAAACAGCTTGTGTACTGTATGACAGAGCGGTGTGTCGAATAAGCAGCTGTAAACAGCTTGTGTACTGTACGACAGAGCGGTGTGTCAAATAAGCAGCTGTAAACAGCTTGTGTACTGTACGACAGAGCGGTGTGTCGAATAAGCAGCTGTAAACAGCTTGTGTACTGTATGACAGAGCGGTGTGTCGAATAAGCAGCTGTAAACAGCTTGTGTACTGTATGACAGAGCGGTGTGTCGAATAAGCAGCTGTAAACAGCTTGTGTACTGTATGACAGAGCGGTGTGTCGAATAAGCAGCTGTAAACAGCTTGTGTACTGTACGACAGAGCGGTGTGTCGAATAAGCAGCTGTAAACAGCTTGTGTACTGTATGACAGAGCGGTGTGTCCATTCATTAGTATTTACATGCTGCATGCTGCTGAGTGTCACTGTACTCTGTCCTCATTGTGATGCTGCACTGAAGCCACACGGGTGTGTCCCCTCAGTACCTCTCCCATGTATTAGTCTTATGAAAGAGGCCGGTTGTCCAATTTGAAGGATCTGTTATGAAAGTATTACAGAAAGGTTTGAGGAGCAGTCATATTACGCGAGTCTTGCAAAACGGCGGTGCTTTTCGATGCTATCCCGGAACGATGTTAGACATTTGCTGTGCATAAGCATTTAACACCGTCCTTTGCCCTTAATCTTTTCCAAAATGGCCCCCGTTCTCCCTTGGCTCTAATGGGAAGTGTACATGCTGCACATTTAGAGGTGGTGGTTAAATGTTTATCTGTAGGAGAATGCTTGTTATGGTGTCAGTCACAAATGACTGCAACTAATGACTGCTTAATTACCTTAATATATTTTAGGTACTGTAATGGGCTCTCGAAGGTTGCTTTCCTTTATTCTGGCAGTGGTGGTTTTGGTTAGGGTATCTTGCTTATTTATTCGTTTAATCATCCAAGAATCTCCGATTACTTATACTAACGATTGTTCGGGTTCACAACAGATCGAGAATACATGGATGTATGCATAAACATGACACAGCACTTTAGCCGAGTATCCATTCTGGAGCAGCTTGTGCCAAACACTCAGGGTCTGGTGTAGGGACACGCCTTTCTTATTTTTGTTTTAGGGACTGAACTGTGGGACACAAAATGCTTTGGTTAAGATTAGTTTTTTTTATCATATGGCCTTCTCTTTAATTGTGTCCACCTTTTGTACCAACTCGGGTTATTGTATTTTCATGGATTTCATGGAGTCGCAAACATGTTCACAGTTCAAAGTGAATCTAGCCCTCAGATCATTTTTTTTGTATTATTGTTTTAGAAATACATTTATAAAAGGTGAAAATGTAAATGCTTTGCGTATGTTTTTGACCATGGTCAGGTAAACATTGTGATTTATGGTTGTGGTCATGGCTTCATATCTCTGGAAGGAGACCTGGCAGTAAAGTGCTGGTTCTGTGTTTAACGGTTTTCACTTATAAACTGTCAAACTCTGTTAGACCTCTGCAGGGAGAATACATTATGTACGGAAGCATGCAGTCTGCTTACTCAGAAAGTTTAAAGAATTGCCCTGAGGCTTAAATTTCATAAACCAATGTACCCAACCTGACCGTGTATTACAGAGACGTCATTTTTCATACTATAGCATGGTGGTCAATACTCAATACCCAGATTTACTGATGCACTTTACTAAAATTCTAAATTGCCAATTGGTTTTTTCACAATAGCAAATGCATGCCAATTAGTCTCTCTGTTCATGTGAAGAAATGAGGAAAAACTTAATGATACAATATTAAAAAGCCATTATCACTGATATCAAATGAATACTGTCTGAATTATTCAACTACTCATACTTGTCTGATATGCTCTGCCTTTTACCTCTATGGTTGTGTTCAGAGGCCAAAAGGTTAATTAGGTACTGCCTGTAAGAGAAACTGAGTGAAAAACAGAATTACAGAACTTTGATCTGCTTGCAGTGTAAGCCGGTCTGCATAAGAGTAACATTAGAAGAGATTTTCTTTTCAAACTGCAAAAATACCATCTCCTCCAGGGCCCTGCTGAATGTAATGTTAAAACCCACTGTGGCTCCATCACTCATAACAGATCTAGCCCCTGTTTTTCTCTGATGGCTCAGACTCTCTGGAATCATATTTTTTGCGTTTGTGTTTGTCATTAACAAATAAAATATTTTGAAAGAAAATAAGCTAAACTTATCTTGGCTCATCTGAATGTCAATGTCAGGAACCTATAAGGAATGGATTTATGTTTTGTGAATGTTTTATGTAGGTTTTGTGTGAATAATCGAGTAATCCATTAGGGGGAATAAGACAGATTGTGCATTTAAATATATTAAAATGATGAACTAGGTGTAGATATAATCTGTCCCCACTGCGGTTTTCTGTAAATGTTTACACATTTAAATGTATTCATTTCCTGATCACCATTGAAGTGACCACAATCGTTTTTTTTTTTGTGTAATATGAACTATTTACCACCGGTGTCAGCTGAGAGACAGGAAGAGGAAGAGGATGAGGAAGATAGACACTAGTAAGAGGAGCAAGGATAAATGGAGAGCGGAGAAAAAAGTGAAGGGAGAAGATAAATGTGTGGTGGGAGAAGCGAGAGAGGAGGGAGAAGAGAGAGGGAGAAAGAGAGCGATTACTCAGCACCAGCCGGCCAATGGCTGTTCTCCATGATGGACCCCAAAGGATATCCGGACTTGTTTAATGTGGGTCCCAGCAACAAGGCCGCTCTGGAGTTGTTCCTGGGGGGCAGTGGGTGGATGGTGGAGGCTAATTTGTGCCCTAAAACCCCCCTTCCCCCATTGGATGCCGTAAAGCAGACGGCCCGGGGTGGCAAAAGCGGAAAAGATGAAGACATAACTCACTGGCCGACAGCAACCAGAGAACTGAAGCAACGTGATGCACGATGTATCAATGAATCATTATTTAGCGCCATGTGTTCTGCTCTGAAAAACAAACATGGATCCCGCGCCATGATTAATGCCCAGAGTGCCCTGCATGTTACCATAACAGAATATGAATATAAAAATGTATGACGCCACGGCCATATATTTATCACGACGCGAGTCCACTTTATGGAGTTACAGGGTACTGCATTTGGCGACGTTAAAATGTAGCATTGGGTGATGCTTTGCGAGATTAAATTGACGCAGCTCTGTGGTATTAGCGGGATGAATTAAACATGACCGAGCTGCTGCGGGTTTATTGTTAATGACGCACACACACCAGGAGCTACCGGTAAACTCTGTGTAACAGGGGTCAGAGGTCACCAGGATCTGCCTGACTTACTCTGCCTCAGCCTCCAGGAATTAATCAATTAAGACCCCCTCACTCAGCAGTGGAAGGAGCAGTCCGGCCCAAGCCTTTGGATGCAGTGAAACCATTTTGGCCGTGTGTCAGGGATATGATCAAATTCAGCAGCGTTCAGTATGGTGATTAGCATGTTTTGATGGCAGTGGCATTGAGAAAAATAGATCTTATTGGAAATAGATTCAGGGAGGAAAAAGTATCTTCTGTTGTGTGTCCTGAAGAAACCTCTTGTGAAGCTGAGCAAAATTGAACAACTCCCAAAAATAGTTTTACGTTCTATGCAAATCTAATGTTTCTGTACTGTAGACGGTGTCTTTCACAATGTGATGGATCTGTGCTTTAATTGTCACGGCTGTGGCACGCAATGCTTCAAAGATACGGACAGCTTTCCACCAGAACAGTCAATATCAATGACTGATCCCTAATTTTTCACACAACACAATAAATCACGGCATTGTATTGTTTCGAAAATATTGCTGCTAAAAGCTAATATTCGCGCTATCATTCATCACCTATTGTTTAATGTCAGTTTTTGCGTTGGGCGCATCTATAATTTATTGGCCTGTGCTCCTGGGGATCCATAGCTATTATATTTTTGTTCTGAAATTCTTCTTTTGGTTTACACTATGACTAAAACATATATGCATAGTTGTATTTATGCCTTCATGTAAGATTCTGTGTTGACTTATCGGTTGCAACTCTGATGACTCAACATCAGCACTGTTCGTTGCCTAAACATGTAAGTACACACAAATGTAACATATGTTATCTGTACAAGATCAAAAACTACGGTTCCACTTTATCAGATTAGCGGATGGTCTTATCCATTTAGTCTTGGTAGCAATCATAGAAAGTCCTGCTATGAGAGACATTCAGTACCATACGCTGTGTTTATGCCCTCAAATTCTGCATTCTTAAACCAGATTCTGCGCGGATTCTTGTTTTCAAAACAAAGCACGTTGCGAACCAATCAAAGAGGATAGGCCAGTTCATGTTATGAACCAATCAACAATTACAATTACATTGACCTTGCATGTTCACAACAGTACAGCTAGATGCAAAACGTTGAGAGAGTTTCACACACTCCTGCATCGCCGAACGGGACTGGAGCTCGGCATATGTATTGCATTTTTCGTTCTGTCCATTTACACAGGAAGATATTTATGGAATCGATGCAGGAGAGGCATCCTGCTGAAGGATGAATCAGCACTGAATCAAACCTGTAAGAGATCCCTGTCATTTAGAGACTCAGTTTAGTGATCACTCTGCTGCAGTCAGTCTGGTTCTGTTACAGTTACTTTAGTTTGTGTGTGTATGAGCGATAAAAACTCTACAGCACAGGTAGGCAACCCTGGTTCTGGAGTGCCGGTGACTGTTCGGGTTCTTGTTCCATCTGAGCTTGATCACAAGAGTTTAATGGATGATTAAAAGCCTGAGTCTGAATATTCTGAATGGTGAAACGCTGAGTGTCTCCAGCACATGGTCACCCGCATTAGTTAAACCTGATTAATTAAAGTGAATCCATTTATGTAGTCATAGGTTTGGACGGAGCAAAAATGATCATCTTATCTTGCGTTGTCTTCTCTGCAAAGGCAGATGGCCAAACATAGTGGAAGTTTTAGCCAACCAAGTGCACAGTCCAGGTGAGGAGAAAAGTCCATCTGGCCAAAAGTGTGACTCGCCTAGTGTGTGTGAGTGTGTGTGTGAAGGTCTCTGTTCAGTCTCTTTGCCTGCATCCTCATGGTGGCGCGGTTGTGTGTTCAGCAGACACTTGCATATTTGCATGGTATCGCTGGCCTGACGTCTGTCCGTCCGGCGCGGCGATGGCTTCCACACGCTCTCCATGCCACGCCATTCCGGCGATGCCATTCCACACCAGTGTCACCACCACAGAGCAGCACAGTCATGAAGCAAGGCCCGCAGGAGCAGTACTTCATCTGAATAATTGCAATGGGGCGATAATGTGGCCGATAATGCTGTCCAAGGTATTGACTGATGGTTTGCGAAAGATAAAGGGTGCAGACTGTCCCTCTCTCTGAGCAGATTAAATTCGGTTGAATTGTTTGGTTGTCCACGTAGCCTAGCAAGCCTTCGTAAATCAGCCAAGTGAAGGCCATCTACTTGCTGCGTTTGCACAAACACTCACCCTACGTCATCATGACTCACATTCAAATACCGATACTCGCTCACATAAATCAATCTCATTTCAAGCCTTTTTAATGTGTAAACAGAAATGATATTCGTTTGTACTCGTCATAGAAATAGAAGTAGGCATGAACTTTATCTATTTTTTGTTATTATTTTCATTTGCACAATATCATATACACAGTTTTATAGGTAATTTTTTTTCTTGAATTATTTTGAGTATCAGCATTTACGAATTCAGTTGTTTTTCGGGGTCAGTGAAGTGTCATTAAGCCAGACAGGAAGTGCGGTATGCACATTACCTCTATGATTGGCAGTGGAGGCAGCTCCTACTCTTCTGATAGCAGTAATGTCACCAGCTTGTCAGCTGAGTGGGTAAAACTCCCTGTGAAGGAGGCTGGTTTCCTCTTCTTCTCCCAAGGAGCCCTGATGAGCTCTGAAAGTCGCAAATTGAGCATAAAAAAACACTTCCTGTCAAAAATAACTGCCACTGTTTCACACGTTCATCAGGCGCTCCTCGTCTCACCGACAGGGTTGGAAATGTGGCAGCTGCAAACAGCTGCCTTTGAGTGAATTTTGAGTGTTTTCACAACAAGTTTTGTTCATTCTTGTTATTGCGAATTGTTATGCGTCTTGCAATAACGATAGTGGGACTGTTGGTTGTGGGAACGTTGGTTGTTTGGTAAAGCACACAGGACGGCGTTTACGGTGTTGTTTAATTTTGCGGGACATGGACATTGGTTGTCATATCCCGCATGGACATAGGCTGTTTTATGGTTCTGTATTGTGCCAAAGACCTGTTTCATTTTAATGGGACTTGTACATTGGTCGTTTGGTAAATCACATAGAATGTTTATGGCCCTATATTGTGCCAAAGACCTGATTAATTTAGCGGGATTTGTACGTTTGTCAGTTTGACAGTTCTGCAGCTGGCTGAGGCATGCCAAGTAGGAGCATAGAGAATGTCTAACGGCAGTTATTACAGACCGTAGCTGACAGCAGAATGGGCTTATTAAGAAAAGAGCAGCCTTTCCCCCCGTAAAAGCCACACGCGCTTACCTGTCCTCCGAAAAGAGGTGTCTTAAATTCATGGAGATAAGTGTTGTTTGTGAACAAAAGCTGCTGTCCTGTCTATTTTTAATAAGTTTTTTTTTTAGTTCTTTAGCAAAGGAGAGAAGAAAGGTGGTGGTAGCTGTTAATCATGACTGTATTTGAAAAACTCACTAAGTGGAGATGAATGATTCAAAATAAGCTACAAGTATGTATGCCCGTACCATTGTAGCCACTGGAGCTAAGCTAACTGAAACACTACACCCTGCAGTTGTGTAGTCTCTGAGCAATTCAATGGCTTGCCCACTTCAAAGAGTCTATATACAGTTTCCCCATTATGACTCATTAAGCTGCAGTGTCCGTGGTAATAACATCTCTCTTTCAGGCTTGGTACTGCTGTTTCAGTAAAGTGATGTATAACTCCGCTTCCCCAGGCTGATTTCCACAAGTGTCTTTGAGCAACAGGGGAAAGGAGGCTTGAGTGGGGAACGCTTATCACCAGGAAATGCATAATCAGGACACAGTTATGTTGTATAGAGGAACAGTGTGATGGTCGCTAAGAGATCTGGGCATATAAGCAGACTTGTTGTGGTTCAAATCTTAGCAAGAACCATTACTGTGTTATCAGTTATTTAACCTGACTTGCTTCATTAATGATTCAGCAGTATAATTTGGATGATATGAAAAGTAATGTAATCCTTGTAAACCACACAGGATAAGGGTTCCTGGAAAGCAAATAGGTCATATAAAATCCTTTAATATTATATGCACAAAACGGCATTTGAAGTCAATCCTGCTCTCTGTCCCACTGAAGCAGTGACCGTAGCCAATTAAACAACTGCCTGTATTCTTCAAAGGAACATTATACATGGTAGTTAATAATGTGACTGATTACTCAATAGCCAGCCAGCATTACAGGATTTCTAGGAATTGGTCAATATACAATGAGAGAGAGAGAGAGATGGGAAGAGCAGAGAAATAGTGTCAAAATTCTAACAAGAAAAAAGAACCCTGCAGTCAGGAGGGTTCTAAAAAGCACCGCGCTCAGCAGAGCCATGGAAGATCAAAGACTATATGTGAGTTCCAGAATGTTCTGCCCTGCAGAGTGCTTTTTGGTGGTGTTAGGGTTTCTGATTTCTTGCACTTTGCCAAACGGAAGGGTATCTTTTTGCACTGCTGCTTGTTCAGTGATTTTTGTTTAGTCAATTTTTTTTGGGAGGGGGGTGGGGCGATGGGTATATAAATCTAGCAGAGGTTATGGAGTTGGGTTTGCAGTATGACAGAAGGATTTTTTTTGCAATTATTATTCCCAAGTGGAGTATTACCATTGTACCCCTGGAGTTATGAATTGTTGTTATGCCCAACCTAAAATAGTCCCTGGATTTGAGCTCCTCACCAAACCAGCCTTGGTACTTTTTAATGCCATTCGTATACGTTAAAGTTGTCTTTGGAAAGTGAGAGTGAGAACTGTAATAAATAATTTGGAGAGGAAATCAATTCTTGCTTGGGAAGGAGATATTGAAAAATTTTGAAATTAATTTTACAATTCCTTTTTATTAAATAGTGAAAGATTAGTCTGATTCTGCTTCTTTTACAGAGAGCATGGTTCTACAGATTTTTACTTTTTTATCTCTACTGTGAAAGCTTCATGTTAATTCCTTTGGCTAAAAGCCTTGTTTGAGAAGTTAGTGCCTGTGTTTCAGTCATTCTTTACTAATCATATTTGCTGACCTAGCGCATCAGGTCACTTGACACAATTATCACAACTTCAAATCTTTCCTGCGAAGCTGATTCACAGACATGACAAGGGACAAGCTTCTTTATCCTTTTAATCAACTGGGCATTAATGCGGCTTTGCGCTGCCATCAAAACTTCGAAGGTCGGCAGACTGTTGAGGGCAGAATTTAATCAGCTCACAAGAATATCTGATGTCATACGACTTTAAAATTTCCGTGGGTCTGTGAAACAGAAGGGAAGTTGACATTGGCTGGGACGGTCGGCGCGGAGCTTTGCGATCTGTCAGCAGCTTTTTTCGACAGCCTCCGCGGAGCAAACAAAGCTGGCACCTCAGCGTTCAGCAGTCATCGTTTACAAACAACGAACTCCCCAACCTCCTCGCTCAGACCACTGCCTCTGCTGACCTTACAGTGTCTGCATACAGAGAGACAAACAAACACTCCCTGTCAGAGCGGGGTGGGGGTGCAACTGCACAAGAGAGGGGCTGTGGCCTTTTGTTCACCTCTACCTCTGGGTCAGACTATAGAGAGAGAGGGAGAGTGAGAGAGAGGGGAGAGAGAGAGAGTGAGAGAGAGGGGGGGAGAGAGAGAGTGAGAGAGAGGGGGAGAGAGAGAAACAGAGAGAGATGGGGGTGGGGGGGGGGCCTTGAGTTGTTTGGTGGCCTCTGGTCTTTCACTCCTCTTTCTGCCAGAGGGGAAGGGTTGGAGGAGAGGGAGAAAAAGAAGGAGAGAAGAGAGGTAGCAAGCCAATATGAGTGAGAGAGAGAGAAAATATTTTGCAGACGACAGGAAGAAAGAGGAGAGACAGAGACAAGAGGAGATTCCTTCTTTAGGAGTCCCCCAAGAGAAAGCGTAAGACACGATAGAATACCAATGTGAGCCTTGAACTTTGACCTCTCAGTCCAGCATGTCTCTGACAGCACGCCCATTGGACTCCAGCAAGAAGAAGGAGAAGGAGCAGTAATGAACCTCGAGACATGGAAATATAGCAGGACCACTTACAGGCCTCCAGACCTTCCCAGTGTTATTCATACATATTTACTAGATCTGACATAAAGCATTCCCTGGGTTTAATGTTCTCACATGACCACCCGTTGGGGTCTTTTTAGGAAGCTTATTAAGTACGATTGTGTTATAAAAATGTTATAATAAGAATATATTTCTCCTCATGTGAAAACAGTATTGGTTACATTGCACATAGAGGAAAATCAAACCCCTTGGTTTCATAATAAAACATATTTGCTTTCCATAATACAGTTTGTTCCTGAATTTCATCAAAACGAAGCAGTCTTTTTATAATGAAAGTTGGAGACAGGCAGCTCTACAGCACATTTCCGAGACAGAGACAATATTGTTCTGTAGGAGAACAGCTATCTCAGATGGGGGCTAAAATCACCACAGTAAATCAATTTTCCTTTCTTTTGGTAAGAGCCACTGACATCTTGTGTGTTTGAGATGTTCAGCAGATCTAAGCTCATTCTCTGTGGCTTATTTTAAAATGAATTTCCATTAATGTTTATTTCTGTATAACATTACAACTGACCAGTTTGTCCTGGTGGGGTTGTTGCTTCTATAGCTTTTAAACACAGAACCAACAGACCAGCAGTATGGACCTTTTAGACAGAACCAACAGACCAGCAGTATGGACCAGGGATGTAGTGGAGGGTAAACTATAGTTTTTAGACAGAACCAACAGACCAGCAGTATGGACCAGGGATGTAGTGGAGGGTAAACTATAGTTTTTAGACAGAACCAACAGACCAGCAGTATGGACCTTTTAGACAGAACCAACAGACCAGCAGTATGGACCTTTTAGACAGAACCAACAGACCAGCAGTATGGACCTTTTAGGCAGAACCAACAGACCAGCAGTATGGACTTTTTAGACAGAACCAACAGACCAGCAGTATGGACCAGAGATGTAGTGGAGGGTAAATGCCTTTTAGCCCTCTTTATATGTTGACTTTCACGCACGTTTTTGTAGCGCTTATGCATGGGAAACTCATAGAAATAAAACCTTTATTGTCTGTTTGTATCTATATGGGAAAGGGCACAAAACACCTCTCGTCTGTTCATCTCTGTGAGTGAGTCAAGTGAGCTCGCTTTTTGTACCTGTGCTCGCCAAAATGTCTTGGTAGCATTATTAAGACTTTTTTTTAAGCGTACCATGGCTATCGATTGTAATATATAAACTATAAAACGAGACCGTGGCTATCCAAACTGTGTGAGAAACTGTGTGTTTGTGTATGTGTCTAGTGGCTAGGAAAGACAGCTGTCAACTAGCGTAGCATTTCTTTTAAAGCTAGCTAATGTTTACTAGTTATGGAGAGCTTGGCGTAGAACTCCATCAAGTTATCCCATTATAGGGTGCAGTGTGGTAGTGGGGTTAGGGAACTGGTTTTGGACCGAAAAAGGGTTCGATTCCCGATTCCCAGGGACACGTGCCGTTTGTACCCTTGAGCAAGGTACTTCACCTGCATTGTTCATATATATATCCAGCTGTATCAATGGATACTATGTATAAATGCAAAAGAAATTATGTGTAAGTCGCTCTGGATAAGAGCGTCTGCTAAATGCCTATAATGTAATAGTGGATGGTGTTCTCATTTTTATTAAAGATATACAAACATAATGGCAAGGTAGGTAATATCAGCCTGGTGTAAATCATTATAGAAGTCAATCTATGCCAAATCAATAGTTTATCATTTTTGTCTGTGTAGGCCTAGAGCATTAGGGTTTACCCACATTTTGTATCACTTTTTCATGGTATTTAATCAAGGGTTTTAATCCAGAGATAATTGTTGCTTTATCTGCTGCCTTGGTAAGCCAGCCTTGTTGTATTCTTACAACCAAAGTGAGCAGTATGAAATAAAAACACTAGTGTTGCATTGCATGCGTCTAATGTACTCCTGGAATTGGATCAATACAAAGATGTGTGTGGCAATGTAGAAATGACAAGAGTGAATATATAATTATAGAACAGCTCAACTAGTCATGGGTGGCTTTCCCAAAGCATGTCGTAGTGAAAAGTATGTCGTGAAACGCGTCGTGAAGATATACTTGCCATTCACGACGCTTTCCAGAAAGTACTCGTAACTCAAAGAGATTGTGAAATGTGTCGCGAGTTCAAGACAACATTGGACTAGTGGTGAAATCTCAAGTGTGTCTTGAGATGTGGTACTAGGCTACTACGTGCAAGTCCTACCTCTGCAGACAGAGGCCGCTAATCTACGTGATACATACAACAACAATTTAGTCTAGAGCAGGTGTAATCAATTAACCCATCATAGGGTTTATAAGGACTTATTGTGACCAGCAAAAAAGCAGTTTGCGAAAAGCATTATATAGTCAAGATAATATTATATTATTTTTTATTTTTTTCGTTGCTTGTGTAACGAATTAGGTTCTGGCAGGGCTCGAACCACTGAACTTCAGGGGGAGAGGCCACGGCGCTAACCACTACGCCAAAGATTAATTCACTGTCAACATTATTTACTTATTATATTTATTTTTCTTGTTCGCTCTTCTTTTTGTTTCTGTCTTTTTTTGTCCGTTAGGTTTGATCTGATTTAAAACGAAAAGCAAAGAAAAAAAATATTCTAAATGATCATAACTCGACAATGCTATTGGGAAAGTGGCTGATAACGATGTGTGATGCTTTCTGTGGTGTGAATCGGCTTTTCTACATCGACCTGTCGGGTCTGTGTTACTCAAAGTTTCTCGTGAAAGTGTGTCTTGAAATATTCAGTCCACGATATACTTTGGGAAAGAGTCGTGAAAATTTCGAGACGTCTTCAAAAAGATTGTGAAGTGTGTCGTCAATTCTGAAGACACATCGGAATCGGGAAAGCCGTCCCATGTTATTAATTATTACCGAGCGCACCTATAATAACTCTGAACCAATAAACTGTGTTTTTCAACTAACTCTGTAATGTTAATCCAGTGGAAATAGATTTTTGAGCAAAGGATATAGTACACAGAGTCCCCGAGGACAGACAAAAAGAAAAGTGAAGAAACCATCATACGGACGCCGTGAAATAGTATTTATATTTCATTTGAGAAATCTAACCCCACTTACAACTCTGCCTCCACTGTCTGAAGAAAATTAAAGGTGTAAAAGAAAAATAAGTTTCATGAAATGAGTGAACTTAGAACTAGTATTTAGATTGTTTAGGAGCATCACTATGCATAAAAATAATAAGAAGAAATAATAATATTCAGAAGACAAGCAGAAACTCCTTCTGCAGTAAAAAGTGTTCTTACAGAGAACACTGGTATAAAGTAAACCCACACATACTTCTCTTCATTTCAGTATGAATGACCAGATGTGCCCAGCTGATATTAGACTAATCCAAATAGTACTTAGCATGAACCCCGGAAAGAGATTAATAGATATCTGTTGTTGATTGAAGGTTATTTTCTCACCAGTTAATCGATATATGGAAACACAGAAATTCTATTTCTTGGCATGGTTTTAAAAATATTTCCAAGCTGTTGCTGGTCACTGCATTTCAAGGCAAATCTGACTGAATGTGACATTGTGTTTAAATCAGTAAAAATAAAGAAAGAACATTAAATATATATATATATATTTTGCCTGCCTGCAGGTCATGTTCTTAATGTAGCCAGAGTGGTAAATTCATCCATCGGTATTATTCTCCACTACAGCCACCAAAAGCCATTAAGTGGTTAAAGGTGCTTTTTCTATAGATTTTTCTTCATTGCTAAGCATTGCTCAGTGACAGACTGCATTTTCCACATTACAGTAATGAGGGCTTATAGTGGGGGTCTGTGGATTGCTGTATTGACCGCCATGGGTGAATATAAGACTGGGTTGGACTTCCTCTGAGAGAAGCTCCAACTTCCTTTCCATAATAAAATTAAGAACCGGATGATTTACTCACTCAACTAAGTAGTGCAAAACTCTTCCACTTCTAATTTTTCCAAGTTGAACTTGTCTTTCATACAAGCAGAATTGCAATGTGAGTGCCGTGGTAGCTTCCTCGGGGGGGAAAACCTGCTGTTCAAGTATTTAGAAGACATTTTATTGAAAATTTTATTGACATTTTACTGTTATGTTTTAGCTAAAAACCCATACCACCCATAACCAATATTTACAAATGTTAAAAGGCTGTAACAGGATGGTGTGAGCCACTGGATGTGTGACTCTTATACGGAATAACCTATGCATGAACCTATGTGTGTTATGTCACATTTGAGAATAAAATTTTACACAAAAGGTATTTCATACATAAGGAATTGCTTTTGTTTATGACTGATTTATGTTAATGTTATTACATGTTAATGAAACACCTGCTGTGTGAAGCCTTTAGGACATATTGCTTTGTGTGACTTTATAAAATCACCCATCTTGAACTGAAGGTCATAGGTCAAGTGCTTCCAAGCTTAGCACCAGGCCATTTACCAATTAGCTCATATTATGGCTTCTGATTTAGAGCAATTTCTCTACCGTTGTTGTGAAAAATTGCATTCTGGTCATTGGTGCCTGAGCTTTCTGAGAGAAAAAGGCACCGGCTTTGTTTCTGAAATGAATGTGCCCATTTGTTAGCGTATCTTACTGACTGTACTGTTGTGTCATGCATCCATTTTCTATATGTTTCTGTGTGGTGCATTTATATAATGCAGATGCAAGGCCAGGGTGGCCAGTTTTTCTCAGTTAAATGTTTTGATGTTCTTATATTGGCACTGATGTTGGCATATTTACTGAAAAATATGTTTTTCTAATGGGGGTGTGGGGGTGGCGGAAGGGACCTTTTGGACTCCATATATTACAATATAAAAGTGTTGCAGTGTACATGTTCAAAAACGGAGATGGTGTACAAACCTGTGTGTGTCTAAATTACTTCAGTATCCAGTGTGTGTTCTGGCGATATAAATTAAAAGTAATTAGGAGAATGTATGCTGTGAAAGTGTCAGTAAGTAGTGTGTGCTTACGATATAATGGAAGGCTATTATGAATTCAATGCATAATGTATTTCTCCCCTTTCTTTTAACTTTGCCCACACTATTTCACATATTTATATTCGACCCTGTAATTCGCAAACCCAGCGCCAACGACGACATCGTATCTCTCTTCAGGATGTCATCCATCTTCCTGTCTGCACGAATACTTCTCTCAGGAGAACGCTGGCCACTGCTGTCATAGAGCAGCTCGCTGCCTCACTCAATGCAAATTCAATTGTTCAAAATTTATTTTGATTTGATCCGATTCAATGTGATGTCTTTCTCTGTATGGTCCTGTCGTGGCTTTTCATCAGTTTCCAGACACTGGCCTGACTTCGTTCAGCATTTGTGCTTAGCATTGGCTTGCGAATTCTGTCAATGGCAAAATTCAGCGATCAACAAATCATCAAAGTGAACTTGCTGCACAATGACTGTGTGGGGGTTAAAAAAACAATAAACTTCTGGTCAATTATTTGTATGTTAAAGTGAAGGGAAAATGTTGACTGAATTCAGGCCGTTGCCTTTTTTCTTTGCTGATAAAGGCTTGAAATATTTCACTCTATGTGTAATGAATCTATATAATATATATACATATACTAATCATATACAATCTACAAGGTTTTAATAATAGTGATGGCATAGCAAAGCATACATGTCATCTATATTCATCAGATTTTATATCAAGTGGCATTTAAATGAACACAAAAATCTAAATATGAAGGCCAGGCATCTGGAATGAAGTGGATTCTCACTGCTGGGGAACTTGATTATCCTTGCAGTGTCGTTTTAGTTACACACAGGAACCAAACAATTTCCCTGACTGGTTGGGGGTCAGTTCAGAATGGCACTGCAGTTATTGAATTGGAATTGGCTGAAAATGTATTCTATTTTCTGAGTGAAATTTAATGTAATGCCATTTCAAACCAGTTCCAATTCAATAGTAATGTTTATGTATGTTGGGATTCTATTATTGTACCGAGCACTCAGTATAATTACCATTGGTAACTAGTTTGTGAGTCACCGGTGGTCATTTTCACAACGTGGTCTTTTATTAAATCCAAGCCAGCTACTGTAAGTGTGCCTTACTCAACCTGTTGAAATAATTAATATTAAACCTGTCGTATCCTGTTATGTCACCGTGGCCAGACATCACTCTATCAACTGAAAGGGCATAAGACATAGCTCACTATTAATCTCCAAAAGTTATACTTTTGTGTAAGAGTTGGCCTTTGCAGTCCCAATTTCCCCAAAGTGGAGTTTGATATTTTCTTTTTGGAACGTGTGTGTGGGGTGCAGGGCAGGGGTATTGAGGGGTAAGGGCTCCCCGTTTGGCATTCAAATAATATTATTATCAGTTAGAAAGTCTTTTAACTTGGAGTAAACGCTACTTGGTCTCATGCCCTTTGCATTGAGAGGTTGACACCTGACATTAGTGACGAGTGGATGGACCATCTTGAGTAAAACCCTGCTGAAAGATAGCCATGTGCCTTTAAGGGTTAGAGGCAGAAACCAGAGCATCCATGTGGCCATTTTTCCAGTATGTTTAGGTGTGTCATTCCCCAGGTTTCAGTGTCCATGAAGGGGGAGGGGGATTGTCCTGTCGGGATGGTCTGGCATGTGACACTGTAGCCGCTGCTTATGTGTCTGTGAAGAGCCTTCTTCGATCGCCTAATAGATGTTTAAACGCTTCAGACAAAGCATCAATCACAACCCCCCCGCCTTCCAACTGTCCTCCAGAGGGGGGTTCATGTCAGGATGTGAGCAATTAGCCCTGGCAGGCTCTCTCCCCACGCTCCGCTTCATGCCATCGGCATGGGCTTGGGTTTCAGGCAAAGGGGAAGCTGAGAAGGCGAGGAAAGTTTTCCCAACAAAACGTTGCTCAGATCCAGCCTGTGTGACTGCCTGCCTGTACAATGGGAACGCCTGTTTCCTCGCTGCATTGTATTGCACAAGTTATCATTTATAAAGTGTCAGGAAAATTTTTAATAGTCCTTAACGCAAGATTAAATAGTCCTTAACGCATCTGTGTGTTTGTGTGGAGAGAGAAAATGAGAGAGGGTGACGGAGAGAAAGAAAGAAAGGGAAAGCACTGTATTATAAACTAATACAATGTGGGGTTTTACTTTTGCATATCCTCCTACAGCTGTAGGCCTCTTGGTGGCATGTTCGTATTGAAACCATTTCTTGTAGCAAAGTGGTCCCGATCGCAAATAATAAAAGGGAAGAATGATATACAGCGGTTCAAAATGAGACGTGAAAATGACGATGATTATGCTTTTCTGGTATTTTCCGAAAGGTCATCATCTTATTGAATTGTCTTTTTGTTGGCATGGCTGTGTATACACTACGAGGTGTTTGTAATATACCCATGAGCACGAAGGGCCACACGACAGCACATCCATCACAGTTTCAGCTCTCATTAGCACATGTACTTTTCCTCTCTCAGCTCTGGGCACATGTAAATTTACCTGCCATGGGAGAAACGGAAAGAGGCTTTTTGCACAATGGAGGGAAGGGATACACAGGCTCTGTGTAAGGAGACTCCTTTCAACCAGGGTTGCGTATGCCTAGCGCTAAAACACCAGGCCTCTGAAGGTCACTGACTTGGTTTGTCCTTGGTACATCCAACTAAACCTTTCCCAGAGGGTCAACATTCAATAAATATTGACTTTATCCCAATTCCCCTCTTACCAGTATACCTTCAATTAATATCCAGTTAAAATATGCTTTCCACATCAATAATAACCACAAGCATAACCCTCAAGTTTGTTTGAGAAGCACACTTCGTGCCCTTTAGAAGTAGATTCTTCTCGGAGAAAAAAATAATCCAACTTCTAACGCCGTCCTTTAATTGGGACACTGGCTAGGAGGAGTTTGCAACAGAGGCCATTAGTCTGGAGTTTGGAAATGGCTCTTTTATTGAATAAACGAGTCTCTCTGGGGCAGTAAACAGTTCTTATTGCTTAATTTTGCATTGAAACCACCAGGTGTTTTTTTAATTTTTATTATGTACATACTCCTCCGAGACTGGAGCTGACCCAAGGCAGTAGTTACTAAAGCTACTCAAGGTATCATCGTTGAATTCCGAGAATAAATCACAAATCGCCAATTTGGGGACGGCGGAAAGTGCCCCAAAGACGCCACTTCGTCTGTGTGCAAAAAAACAGATTTGAATTTAAACGTAACTTTAAAAGCCTCCCTCTGGTCAGCAACCAGGGTCTCACTCTGTAGCCCATTACCGTGCTGTTGAACACCTGTGCATTCCAAACAAAAAAATGTGCGCTGTTTATAACCTTTCATGTATGAAGAGGACTTCTTGTGAGCTGTTTATATGTACTGCAATCTCTGAGGTGCTTTGACAAGTCTTTTGTACGTGAGATTTGATTGAATAAATTATCGTAAATGAATGCGGAACCCACAGGCTATTGTTCATTGTGGACAGTGACAGCGCTTTATAAAACATTATCTGCCAGTGATATATGGCTGGTGATTACTTGACCTTTGTAACCATAATGAGAAACGGCAGCAGTGCCCCGATAACGGGGCACGGCAAGCTTCGGCAACTGGGAGAAAACAAAGGATTTAGTCGCAATTTATATCAGACTGATTTATTTTCCATAATTGCGCAAAGTAATTTATGAACATCGAGGTTCATATTTCTTCGTGCGTATACACTCTGCACCGACAGGAAGATTGAGAGAGATGCGCCTGGCAACTGTGGGTTTTCCTTCATTCGAAAAACTCAATCGGGAATGCAGACATTTCCTCAGCAGGGAAAAGGTGAAGTGGAACATTTAACAGCCAATTAACAGGGAGGAAATGACACTCCAATGTGCATCCATAAAGTAAAGTGCATAAAAATGGAAGTAAAATTTCTGAGCGAAAGGTGTGCTAATGTCAAGTGCATCTGAGAAGTAGGCCCGGATGATCACGACTGTGAACGCAGCCTCCGCGTACACTCCCAGCCCGGCCTCCTGTTTCACGTTGCCATGCGTGGCGTTTCGCTTGCATCGTTGTGTATTTGTTCACGCAGAAAAAGTAGCAGAAAGCTTCATTATTAAAGGATAATTCAATTTTTTTTTCGGACCCATTTTTCTGAACTATTTCCACCATGCTGATTGGTAATGATAATTTTCTCACAATATTTTCAAGCTTTGGTCACCCCGAGGACCTCCCCACTCTGCTTTACGATTATGTTCAATGAGGCATATTTAGGTACAGGTTCAATTTAGAAGTCTATCTAAACCTCTTATTTAGAAGCTAAAACAAGTATGAAAGTTTAAATTTATTCACATAAATTCAAATTTAAATATATTCTGTTGCATATCGTAATATTATTATTAACAATCAGCATGGTGGAAATAGTTTGGAAAAATGGGTCCAAGTCGAAAAAAATATGGAATTATCATTTAAATCTGTCGTGCCAGGAATAACGTTGGGAAAACGTTGGGAAAACTTTCCCCACCCTCCTCACTTTTTTACCTGTTAAAATCTCCATCACACTTCCCCCCCCCATTGCCCTCTCCTAGCAACACAGGAGGAGCTTGTGCCAGGATACAGAGGTCACCGGGTTACCGGAGGATGTTTTGATTGGACAGCAGTGATGGGAGTTTACCATAATCTCCATATGTGTGAATTTAGAACCAAGTCACGAGTCGTTTGGCGATGTGTCAATTTGTAGTAGGTCAAAATGGCACGGTAGCAAATCATGCATAGGTAAACAGTGGCCAGTGTGCGACAGGGAGCGAGGGCCTTTTCGGGGTAAAAACATTCACTGCACCATTAATATTTCATAAACTCATAGGCACCCGTGACCCAGTCGCAATCAATTCGTCAAAGCTGGTATCTGCCGTTAATTATTGAGCACAAGGCTTCGGTTTCCTTTCGTTCGATAACCACCATAAAACACCTGGACCGACAGTGGAATCTTAGCAAATTTGTGGGAAAAATTTAATTGTTACTTTTGCGTTGTCTTGGTGTTGGGATGCCTGCTCATTTGACATTCATAACAGTTGTAATTAGGTGTGAGATAATTGAACATGTACAGTATATTGTACAAATGTTTATTGGGAAAGTAATCGATAGCCGTGCAATCATGGACTGTTACATGCAGTTTGCAGTGTGGTTTCTCTAGTGAGCATGCAGTATATGTGTATTGCTATGGTTGCTATAGAAACATAGAGAATACACGTGGACCTGTGTGGCTTTCATTTCTTTACCAATTTAGAGAAGAGAATTTTTGAAGAGAGTGCAGTCTGCAGGACAATAATTTACCTCTGATTAAAAAGGGATTGAGTTAGTTTTGTGGCTGCTGCAGTGATTGAGATGCATGTGACCAGCCAGCCTGAAGGAGTGGGAATTGGGGATCTGTTATAAGAATATATAGAGTTTATTGGAATCACACAATCAGCACGGCTGCACATAGCCTGCCCACATCTGTCACTCAAATGACTTCCACACTCTGATGTAGGAAATTAGATTATATGAAGGCAGAAGAACTGCTGAGACATGAAAATTTCTCTCTCTCTCTCTCTCTCTCTCTCTCGCTCTCTCTCTCTCTCTCTCTCTCGATCTCTCTCGATCTCTCTCACTTTCTCTGTTTTTTCTGTCACACACACACACACATTGGTACAAGCACACTCATGCACACACACACACACAGAAATTATACATCCTGAAGGCCAGCAGAATAAGGAAATAAAGATATATTCATAAGGAAAGATGTACATTCCATTACATTATAGGCATTTAGCAGACGCTCTTATCCAGAGCAACTTACACAACTTCTTATTACATTTATCCATTCATACAGCTGGATATATACTGAAGCAATTCAGGTTAAGTACCTTGCTCAAGGGTACAACGGCAGTGTCCTACCTGGGAATCGAACCTGCAACCTTTCGGTTACAAGTCCAGCTCCTTAACCATTATACTACACTGCCGCCCACACACATGTACACACATACTGTACGCTATCAGCCACGAGCACGCACACAAGCACTCGCATATGCAAATACACTGTCTTCAGTACATTCTTATGGCTTGTTATGGATGTAGCATGTATACATTAGAAATTGTACATTGGTTATCGGTTCTTGACTGGCATAGTTAACTTGTTAACTCTAGCGCTTTAGTGATGTTGCATCTTCGCTTGCTGGTCTGGGAATATTGTTGGCCAGGTCTGGCACTATTGCCCATATTTGTCAGATGAATGCATGATTATGATTTTCCTATATTGGTAAGTCGCTCTGGATCGGAGCATCTGCTAAATGAACGTAATGTGATGTGATGTCATTTTCATGACACGCATAGATGGTCTTAGCGGTGCCGTTCAGCGTGGCGCCGTTGAAGCGCAGTCCTCCGTGGTCTGACACGGGTGAGTCGCGAGCGGCTCTTTGCACTCATCCAAATGGCTTTGGACAGAGCCGGCCCATAATGACAGAGCCTCAGCGGGATTATTGCCATTTACGCCGACCGGTATCACGAGCAGCGTTCCCAGGACATCGATTGGATCTTAATCCCGCGCCATCAATATCCCCTCCTTCCCACCGCAGTTCCGGCCAGGAGCAGGGCCTGTCAGCCGGATTTGGTGCTGAGCCCCCGTCCTGAAGATCCGGCCTCATTTATCAGCCACGTATACCGGGCTCCTGTCCCATAAGCCCCTCTCCAGAGGCCCCCCCGCTGTAAAAAAAGGCACGTGGAGGCGCCCCGATCCGCCGCCTGACGCTTGCAGCTCCCTGGCTCTCAATTTACGTTAGGCGAATAGGCCGATGGTCAATAATTGAAAAGGCCGCCATAGGCCCTGGGGCTAAAGCCGATCGATGCCTTCCCTCTTATTTTCTTTTCCAAGCCGGTAAGCAGCAAGCACGTAAACTCAAAATAGCCTTTTAAAATATTTATTGCCCCTCCATCTTTTGGGGTGTGCATACGTGGCGGTGGAGGAGGGGTGCTTCTCTCCTCAAAGTAACCAGTGGGAAAAGTGCATGTATTGTCTGCAAGGACAGTGCATATTTGTTCTGGTTATGATTTGTTTAGTGTTTGTAAGGTGAGTGGTGAGAGCAGCAGGCTAAGTTCTCATGGATATTTAATGCTAATGCTAATGCTGCTGAGTGCTTGCCTTTCAGCACGGGGGAGAGAGAGGAGCAGAACTTCCTGTGAGGGTCATAAGAACGCCTGCCGTTCCCCGTTTCTGAACTTAATCACCCGTTATCTGAAAGCCGTTATCTGCACAATTAGCCAAATCGGCCACTTTCTTCAGCCCCTCATCAGCCGCTAATTAAAAGGTGCCTATGACTGCAGGAGTCTGTTTGTATCTGGGGCCAAGGGTGACACGGGAGGCCCTGAGTTGCATTTTCTGCAACTCATTTTCTTTGGCTGTAAAGCGCACTTAAACAGCTTATTATTTCTTTCAGAAAGTCCTCCATGGTCCAAATCGGAAATGCTGTAGGTGCAAGATGGGATATGAGGCCACAAGAATAAAATATAACTATCCAAATGCACCCAATATGATGAGACTTCTTTGTGCTTTCTGGGGGAAAAAAACATCCTGCGTTTCAATCCCGAAGGATAGTTATAAAGACGGCAGCAACCCATCTTTTTCACTTTGAGTTTTTGAGGATTCTGTTGACTTAAGCCAGTCATTGAGTTTATTGACCCAATTTGAGCCTCTCGTTCCCAGCTCAAGAGGGCATTAGCACATTAGCGCGAGCCGGACATCCTGTCGGACCATGGCCTTGCAGGATGCGGTTTGAGTGGATCCCCGCTAATGAGAGGCGTGAGTGTTTTTCTCGTGGTGTCTCAGAATCCCGTTGCCTGACAACTCCGTGGGGCAGTAATCCGCTTTTTAATGAAAGGGGGTCTTTCGGTGAAACTGATTACTCTCTCACTCTGAAGAAGGCTCTGTTATAGGCCCGGGGAGAGAGACCTCACGCGTCCCCGAAGGCCGGCCCTGTCACCGCTCAGCTAAAACCATCCTGTCAGCACTGTCCACTCCTGGCCCTGGCGTTCACTCCCCCAAGGGTTTTTAAAAGTCTTTTCAACAGCAGTTGATTGGCATCCGGACCATCAGGTGATTTTAGTCCCTGTCCAATCAATGGCTCCCATTAAGACATTAAACCAGACCTGGAATGTGTGGTTTTTCAGGGCAGCACTGTCATGTATAAATGAGTGGTTGCATTAGACTCTTAGAAATCTCTTAGAAATCTCATCTTGTTTGTCTCATCTAGTAAAATACTTGCTTGCTGTGGATGTACATGTTAGCTTGTCATGTACATTAAATCGACACCACAGGCTTAATTCTGGCAGCTTACTCTTAAGGTGTAAAGGAGTGTGTTTTAGTGTATTAGTTTGAACTTGAGAGAGCGTGGAGGTGTAATGATGGAAACATAAGGTGAAATTTCCAGTATTATGGCCTTGGCTCCTATCCCTGCTACTAAAACAAACATTTTCTATTTAAAATTAAGAATACACCATAAAAAGAGAAAGAGATATGTATATACATTTTTTAATGGATATTAACCTGTTGGATTTTTATGCTGCATTAATAAGCTCCATTAATAAACTGATTCAGTTATGCTGGGTAAAACCAATCCTGCTGGCTTTCATAACAGTTGTTTGTATTTAAAATTCTAATTATGCTAATAAAAAAAAGTTACTGCAGTTCAAATTCCAAATATGGATTTTCATGAAACAAAGAAAATAAATAGATAATTTGATGTGCAAATTCGTGTTCGTAGTCCTTTGGGACTGCAGTGCTTCTTGTTATTTCTTCAAGTTAATTTTAGTTCTCTTAAAGGGCCATTGGACCTTTCATATGCCAGCATATGAAAATCCACCATGAGTGCTAACTGGCTAGTGAACCAAGGACATGCTTGACTGGACTGTGAGTAGCTACAGGACGGGAAACCGCTATATATGGGAAAGTAATGAATAGGCTAGCAAAGGGCTCAATTGCCAGCCTGTGAGACCAGACCATACTTTCTAGCTTGATGATAGATGTTATCAGCACCATTCAAGTGTAGCTACCCCTGATTGGTGAAAGAGGGTAACTCAAAAAAGCCCACCCCACATGGGGCACGGGAATGCTCTTCCTCTATCTCCTATTTTAGCACAAGGGTTTTAGGCCTTCGGCCTGAACAGCGACGGTTGCGGTCTGCTAGTGGACAATTAGTCATGAATATAGTGCTTTTATGACCAGGAGGTTGCAGGTTCAAACACAGCTGTTACACCCTTGAACCAACACAGTAGACAGTATAGGAAGCTTGGTGAACAGGGAATATTTCAAAAGTTACGTTCTATAGGTTTCCCTCTGCTAAGCAAATACATAGTGCAACATTACTAGCGCGTAATATTACCATGCAATGAATGCGTGCATGTCAGACTGGACTGGATTGTGTATGTGGAAGACCTTTGTTCTTTTTACAGTGATCTGCCAGCACGCTTTGTCCACTCTTTCAGCAACGAGAGACAGCTCCACACTCTCCACCCAGGAGGCCGGTACAATACCAGCATTGGGCATTCAAAGCAGGGAACAGCACTAACAGTCCCGGCCGTGGAACCAAGCAGTGTAGCCAATTAGCCGACTTAACTTAGCCACTGTGCGTAGTTGCTGACCTCTTTAACGGGAAGGGGTCTCGGTAAATGGAACTTGCTCCAGCAGTCTGCGTGACACCTTGTTAAACCTGGCTGGACACCCGAACGCAGTAGCTGTCACCGAGTCCTGATTAATTAATATAAACTGTGCTTAATCTCTTCATCAAAACCCCGGGCTGAAGGGATTATCCCCACAAATTCAACTCGGACCCTGTTCCTTGGCAACAGCTGCAGAACGCGGAGGGGAACCCAAGCCAATTATTTCATTACCACACACAACAGGAGGGGGGAAAATGTGGAAACATACTTACGGGGAAACCTGTTATTTCCACATAAGTGTTTATAGAAACGCATTTGTAGTCACATATTGTATTGTCATTGAATTCATATAAATAACATTGACTAATTATGCTAAGTTATGTTCTGCAGTACATTACATGACACTGTATGAATTATATTTAGCAGCCAGTTTTATCCATAGCGACTAAGAATATGGGAGACACATAATTTCCCTCTTCAGTACCTTGTTCAAATGTGTTTGGTAAGATTTTATAAAATGAAAAGCCATGTAAAGACAGTAACCATTGGAACGTCAGACGGCTTGTCAGTCACTCTGAAAAAATACTTCAGGTAGAAACCAGAAGGCTTGAATGTGAAGTCTCAGGTGGGGCCCCGCTGTTTTATCGTTGAGCGCAGTAAAGTACATAATGTCTCTTCAGGCAGCGGTGTTCATGTGTAATGTCTAAGCTGTATAAACCCAGCCTGGCCAATAGCGTACGGTATGATATTTCTTTCTCGGCGGCTGTCTTAGGTAACGGAACGTGTGGATTTTCCACCTGTCTTATCTCACAAGAAATTATGATGGGTCTTGAAAACCCACTGTGTCGGTAAGTTATAATTAGTGAATGAGCAAGGGGCTGTGCGAGTAGGAATGTCAGAACAGAGGAGCGTTAGTGCTTGCTGGAATGCTGATTGATTTCCGAGCTTCCTCCTCTTGATGCCAGCAAAAACGCTAAGATCAATTTGATGAGGAAGAGTGGGGGGAAAAAAGACCAGTTTCTTCACAGCCTCGCTTTCATGTGTAACGGCGGCAGTCGTCATGCGCGCACTGTCACATGCATCCGCCATTTTCTCACCGTGATGGCGACGGGTCCGGGGTGATTAAGCCACGGTAGTAAACTCCGCAGTACTGTACTTAAATGTATCCAGTAAGGTTCAATCTGACCTGCCTATTGCAGCCAAGTGATCCCTCAACAATTAAGACCAGTCAGACCGCCAACAGAGCTCCCAACAGGAGATGACACCACTGTGTCAGGCTTATGTAATTGTACCCTATTACATGCACTATTCATGGGTCCACAATTATACTTACTACAAGTAGAATTATTCAGCGAAGTAATTTTTCAATGTGGGTTTTGACTGTACCAGGACTCACAGGTCTATATTTTGGTTGGTTAAGGCAGAACATGGCCACCATAACATATCCCAAGGGATCCAAATGACAGTCTTTGTTACTGAACCAAAATCACAGTGTGGAGTAAAAAAAAAAAGTTGTATAAGTATAAAGGAAAAAAAAAATCTTCACATATAAATTCTCTGTAGAGATGCTGCATTTTGCAGAAGTCGAGCGTGAAGTTGACAAGCGGAGAGAGTGGAAAATGCTTCCCATCAAAGTGCCAAAGGTCCCTGAGCAGAAACTGCAGGCAATTCCCTCTTTTTTCCCCCTGTACAGTGCTGAAGAAGAGTTGTATTCCCAGCAGAGAACCTTAACTGTGTTATTAATTTATCCAGGAAGCATGAAAAACAGAGCGCAGGAAGTACCTATTCTCCCACAAAAAAAGAAACCCCATAAACGCAAAAAGGCCTGGGAGGTATGGTATCGTTTACATAGGAGCTTTCTGTGCGGTTCAGAAACCCTGCTTGATAACGGCAGTCCGCTGAGGGAATCTCCTGTCTGATGTGCTTCCTGCTCTCAGGGCAAGAGCAGCCGCGCGGTGTAACGTTTCACATTCTCCCTTTAAGGTTTCGCTCTCAACCAGCCGCTCGGTAGCTCTGCCATGGGAACCCACCCCCCACCCCCAACCCGTTTCCACAGCTCGTAAGGAAACTCGTGGATCGATGAGCTCCTTACAGGCCATAAACATGAACCTGAAGTGGCTTAGGGCAAGTAGGCTACATTATCTGCAATTCCAATCCATTGACAATTGTGATTGATTTTTTATTTTTTTGCATTTTCCCTGTCTGAGATTATAAATGCAAAAAATGTTTTTTTATTTGTATGGATTGTGCATGGCGTCAGAGGGTTTTTTTTACATTCAGTAATTTCTCCTTCTCAGAGGCAGGTGTTAATTGCCATGGGTTTTGCCTGTTAGCTCCTTCCAAACACGGGGATGTCGTTAGTCAGTTACAACGCTGCCATATCCATGCAAAGGAGAAAAGATCATTGTGGAATTATCCCTCAAAAATCCATTCTTAAATAATGCTAATTGGATCTGAGACTCTCAGTTTGCTTCTCTGGGTTATACAAGGTAACTTATGACAGAGATGAAAATGATCTTTTACTAAAGGATAATAAATGTGCGGAAAGCTGTCAGAATTAGTGATTCTGTATATCAGCATGAATATTTCTGTATTCTAAATTAGGCAGTTTTGAGCTTTAGGTCAGCTATTACTGATCAAACAAACTATGAAATTACCATATAATTAAAATAAAAACAAACACATTTCCGCTGCAATAAATATAAAAGGCATGCATAACAAAAATGTCCCCAGGGTTTTTTATTTATTTATTTTACGGTGAGGAAATTTATATTGCCTTGTTATGAAAAATAGAATTGTGTGAAAGAAGCTTTGATTTTCTCAAGTGTGCCTCTTAATTGACGGATTTTAGCTTTGGATGGGAAATGAAGTCCCTCCACTTAATGGGCGTGGGGAAGTCATTTTGTCACAGAACAAAGGCTTCAGACTATTCCAGCCGGCACCGAGGGTTACCTTGAAAGGAACAAACCTTAACAACGACGTCACTTCAATTGACCTGTGCTTTCAGATCACTCTTGGTTCATTATAAATCTGTTTATTTCTTTTTTATATGTATTTGTAGGGCTTTTTTCAGCTTTATTGGACAGTATAGTGTAGAGAGACAGTAAGAATGGGGAGCGAGAGAGAGGGAGAGACGTGCGACAAAGGTCGCGCGGTCAGATTCGAGCCGCCGACGTCGCGGCTCGCGATGAACATGTGGATAGCGCTCTACAGGCTACACCACCGATACGCCCCGTAAATCAGTTTTATTTCTATGCTTAGCAGCAGTCGCCCGTGGCTAGGGCACCTTAGAGTACCGAACGCACATATACCACCCATTTATTCTGCCCCATATAGTGCATCTACTGATGTATTCAGGCTGGGTACATTGCTTGAGGCTACTGCGGCAATGCAAAACTAAGGATTCAAACCTGTAGCCTTCTGTGTGTTTGAGCGGTTTGTGCTAACCGCTGTGCCAGCCTGCCAGCCATTATAAATCTCCAGCCTGTCTGCAGGAGAGGGGAGGCAGCGCGGAGAGGGGAGGCAGCGCGGAGAGGGGAGGTAGCATGGAGAGGGGAGGTAGCGTGGAGAGGGGAGGCGCAAGCCGATGTGTTAATTGCTTTTCCGCGGGTTTGTCCCCGGAGGCCCGAACGTTGCGGGACGCTTTTGTGTTTGGGAGGGAAATTGAAGAGGGAGATACCGGACTCTGAGGTTAATTGGGGAAGACAACTCACTCCAGCTGACTGAAATCTATTAGCATCCGCTGCACGTGTCCAGCTGAGCCGATCTGTCGCTCGGACATAACGGAGCGAAGCTCCTGCGTTAGCCTCCCGTGTTCTGAGCAGACGTACGCTCGCTCACTCGCGCAGACGCAAACACGCCCATGCGCTCCATCCCTCCCACGCATTCACACTCGCACACATTGTACCCTACATGCATGCACGCACGTATTCACATACTCTTGCTCGCATGCAAAAACACACATAATCATGTGCACGTTCTCAGACGCAAAGTTACATAACGTACACGTACATAAAAACACACGCAAATAATATGATATATTTAGAATGCTTAATGTAGTAAATTGATATTTCTAGCATTTCTATTTCTAGCCGTGTTCCCTCTCACGCAGCTAAATTAAAAAGTAATGCTGTTATGCTGCCTTTAACCGCCACCCCCTTTCCCCCACTCATCTATAACGCATGAGCTCCATCTCTCACCTGTGTCACATTCTCACGTTCAGTCCTCTCCACCCAGAGAGGCGTGCTAGCATACGCGTTTGACTCTCCGCCAGCAAAGAGGATGTGGCTCAGGCAGAGAAATGAAAGGAGAGAAAGAGAGAAAAAGTGAATGAGCGAGAAACGAGTGTGAGAGGAAGCGGGTCAGGGTGCAGGAGACTTTTAAGAAGGTGGGGTAGAGCATGATGCGTCTGTTTTTTACAAATATATTGAATGCTGCTTCCTGGACAGTGGACAGTGAGTCAGCCAGACCCACCCCAGGTGTGTGGAGGGAGATGAGGCCCTTATTGGGGGTGGTCCTAATGAAGAGACTCGTGGAGCAGACCTGGGTGGACCTGCATGTCTAGGCCTGTACCCTTGGGCTGCAAAGAGCGCTTTCAGGAGGGAAGGAGGGGTGCGTGGTTGACAGGAAAAGGCTCTCACGCTCTTTATTGAATCCGTGCCGGCAAAACGGAACAGGCATTGACCATTACCTAGAAAGCAATGGCAGCTGTCTTCCCCACTCATTTAGCTTGCCTGTGCTGTGGTTTTGTTGACTTGTGTGGTGTCATTCTCACAGTCAGTTTTACCTGATAGTGTGTCCTTTTTATGCCTTCGCGTCCGTCCATCCCATTCTCGTGAACGCCATATCTCAGGAACGCCTTGAGGGAATTTATTCACATTTGGCCTAAACGTCCACTTGGACTCAAGGATGAACTGATTAGATTTTGGTGGTCAAAGGTCAAGGTCACTGTGACCTCACAAATGACGATTTTGGCCATAACTCAATAATTATTACGCTAGTAAAAAGAATTCTTACGCTAGTTGTGACAAAATTTCACACAAATGTCTAATTGGATAAAATGACGAAGTAATTACATTTTATATCCAAAAGTTCAAAGGTCAACTTCACTGTGACATCATACTAAGTGAAGACAGCATGTTTCTCACTGGAAATTATTCACTGGAATCATACATGTTAATATAGTCATAATTTCACCAATAAATACACTTCATACCTTTTGAATTAAATTTCTTGAAGGTCTTCACTACATATATTTTATGAGTCTGGACAGACATGGATGTAAACCGCAACTTGACTTGTTGGCGGAGGCATACAACCGCAAGGCGGTTATTTCTAGTTTTATATGAATTTGGCACCCAATGCGAGGCTGAGCATATCCAATTCACACCCCGATTTGGAATAGCCAATCATCTGCAACCCCAGCTGCATACACTGCGTGAACCCCACTGCCGGTTCGGGAGAGTGTAGATATCCACTGTAGGGGGCAGTCAAAGTGGGACTCAGGAAATGCTGCCATTTGGAAGAACCTGAGAACTGGAGCTCATCATGCATTTCACAGGACCAGAGGGCCTTGTGATAAAATAATCGGTTACTCTGACTTCCTTTGGGGTCAGGCTTTTTGCTCCCAAGAATGTCCCCATCTGCTAAAAATGGAGATAAGGGCGAATTGAACTGTTTGCCATGATTGTGAATGTATCTTCTAAGGGCCTTTAGGGTTGGAAAGGTCATCAAAGACCTGGCCAAACCATAGGAAAGGAATGTCCTCACAGAACATCTGTGGTCTCCAGTAACCCAACACCTGGGCATTTCCTAAGGGAAAGCCTCAGGGCAATACCACAGTGCCCTCATTTGGGCACCCCTGTCATTACAGTCTTTAATTCTCTTCTGTACCAGGACTCTAAAACGTCTGTTAAGATTGTTAATAACCATGTAATAACCTACAAACATTGCACATGTGATCCTTATATTGTTACATTATGTCTTATGTGGTAGTAACAGGAATTGCATGTGAAATGGTTCATCAGGAGGGAATTTCCATGACAACTGCACCATAATATTATATCACCTTAGCCTGTTTGGTATGTATGGATTCAGATAAAATCAAGGAATTGACTGAAATACATTTCATACCAAATAAAGTTTAATAAAGCATAGTTTCAGTGACTCAGGGAAAAACTGTAACAGTGGAATGTTCTCTCTGGTAATTGCCTCCTTTTCCCCTCTCCCTACTCAAACATCCCCAAAGGTGGGGGTCTAAATTCCAGATTGACCACCCTTCGAGGTTAATTTATGGCACTGCCGCCTGGTTCAAACACATGATTTGGCATAAAAGGAAGAGAGACAAGCCTATCAGGGAAGATTGTAACCGATTTCCCACACCATGCATATTCTGTGTCTGTGTGTAGCTGAACAGGCTGGGTAAGATATTTACTCTGTTTCTTTTCTTAAATCTATGTTTTGTGTAATTGACTGTTAAATCTCCATGACTCTAATCCATTTTATACCCTTTTCAGCCTAAATTACGACTGAATATTCAGGGGGACAATTCTGACCAAGGACCAACTGATCAGTGGCCTGGTACAGCACGTCTTTAGTGGTGTTCTCAAGTTGGGAAAGGCAGCCAAGTTCTGCCCGCAAAACAGGGTTGGTAGTGCATGATTCTGGTGATTTGATGTGAAGAGAACCCTTGGACGTTCTACGTCGGTTCTTGTCAAATTCGCCTTAAGGAGCCCTCTGAATGCACTCTGACCTGGGCTCGCAACTATCTATGTAAAATATAATGCATGTATCATGTTGGGTAGACCCCCAATCTCTGCGTTCTCCAACGAACTGAAATTCAGCAATAATGCTGATTCCGGCAAGCATATATTAAGTAATGGTGGTACCTAAGGACGAGTCGAGTGTAACCACTCCAAGCTGCACGCATGATTAAAACCAAATTTTAAATTATTATTTTAAATGGAGTCAGATAAATTACGAGAGTAAAACAATAGTAACTACTGTAATTGTGCTCTGTTCATATGAATGGAGGATAAATAAATAACATCTGTTGTTTGCGTAACATCAGAAAAACACGTTGCACCTTCCCCCCCAGCTATTCCCTCATTGGTTTAGCTGTGCGGGTTCTACACCACGGTTCTTCTCAGAAACACGTGGTGTCGCCAGCTGCTTCTTTTCACACTGCAGACTACAGCTGCAGTGGGAGCAGAGTCAGAGGAGGACCTTTCCTATGCAAAGTTGACTGCAATCTACAGGCACCCAGTCGACCAGCAGGAGTCGCTAGATAGCAATGCACACGGAAACCCTATCCGACTGAACCCTTCCATTCCCTGGGCGACGAAATCGGCAATTGCACGTCGCCCTACGGCCACGGTCGGCACTGGCACAGTCCGGATTCGATCCGAGGCCGTGAGGGTCATCAATGTACCACAGTGTGGCGCCTTAACTGAATGAGCCGTCCAGCAGCCCGCGATAGTGTGTTCTTAACAAATATGTGCTGTGGCATGGAGGTTGCTGTTGGCCAGGTAGTTAATCCTGTTGGCCAGGAGCTCAGTGCTCGGCTTCCTCTGTGACACTTCACCCTTCGCAAACTTTGCAACTGAATACAAACTTAGACCAGCATGTTCACTTACCAGAGATAGTATTTTACGCCTCAGTTGGCATTTACCTTTTTCCGTTGGTTCAATAATTCATGAAATAACGAATTCGATGGCACGTCCAAATTCAAATATCTCCCTGTTATAAATCTCATATAACTGTCTGCTGAATGCTGCCATCTTGATGCTTCTGACATTTAATTGCTGATTAAGTCATGAATCAGGTTTTATTTGTATATTTCAGCTATGTCATTTACCTGCATGAACTGCCTGATTTATCTCTGTTTAAAAGACACCCAGGGCCATTCTCTGAAAGACTTAGTAATTCATTGAACATTTCTGTTTTAATACTTGTATCTAATTAAAGTGTGAATTTAGTTGAAGTTTCCAACAAGTAAAGAAATAAAAAAGAAATAAGTCAATACATTTTAAATGCCCCCACAGGCTTTTAGATACATGGCTCATTTGGTGCATGTAGAATGAAGTATACACCAAGTGAATGGTCGTTAGGGTTGATATAGGAATTCCTCTGCTGGCCAATCAGGCTCTTTCCTTGTTTTATTCCCTAACAGAACTACCAGGGGACGTGTTTAATGCCATTCATAATGTACATTTCCGGCATTTAACAGACGCTTTTAGCCAAGGCGACACACGGAATCTTACACTTTCTGGGGAATGGACTCAGGTTACGAGATTTTAAGGTTAAGAGTACAGGAAACGCTCAAGCATTATATATACCAGGGTAAATAATGCCACCACGCAACTGGGTATACCGCGCACACGAGACGGAGCAAAATCTGAGAAATTGCAATTTAGCTTTATGTCAGGCTGAGCCTCGAGCGTGCCGTTGTTTTCCAACTCTTGTCTGTTACTGTAGTTTAGCCTTATTGCAGTGCTACGCACCCTTAAAGGCTTGGAAAATACGCCATGAATTACCACAGTTCACTGAGGAGGGAGCTGAACTCCACAGCGCAATAAAATAAGGAGAGGGACGGTAAAAGGCAGTTGGTTGGTGTGTTTGGATTACATTCTTCCACCGGTGCAGTGCACACTGAATTATTGAGCACCTCTGTGTCGCTTTTAAGGCCTCCGTTTCTGTGGAAATGTAAGATGTGCAATGTGCATCACGTGTAGCAACGTGAGATCTTATGCATAAATAGCACGCGTGCCTCCAGATTAATAAACCTCGTTTTTTTTATTTTGTGTTTTAATTGCTGGCGACTGTCTCACACCAACACTTTTCGAAAATGTAAATGAGCATTAAACGCATAGCGTTGCGAATAGTATTCAGTCATTTGGCTGGAGATTTTTACCCGTTCGCTGGTATTTGCAATAGCGCTCATTTGTCGTCTGTCTCTCCTTCCACCGAAGTGCCAGGGAGCGCGAGACAAGAGGAGAGTTAAGTCTCTTTCATCAGTCGCCTTGGCTCGCAGAACAGTGCAAATCCCAGAGGCCCTCGAGCACGGCACGAATTTGTCAGGCCTCGCGATTATGACACAAAACGCATATTTCTGACTGAGAATGTGCAAGAAAAAAAACCCAACGTTAATGAGTTTTCGGCTTTGTATCCAAGAGCCGTGTGGGAGGAAGACCAAAGACATGACTACTATTGTTACCCAAAATCTCATGCATATTTGTGGTAGGCTACATAAATCCCTCAGCATTTGCTACGTAACGTTTCATAATGTCATGTTTCATAGTTAGTACGGCACAATGTTCTGACTGGTTAGATCTGCCTTGTCTTTCGTTTTTTCTATTAAGTGTCATATGAAAATCAACAATGTGTAGATATGGGATTTCCTCTGGTATCAGGGTCACTTGTAGTATTTTTTTTGGGGGGGGGGGGGGGCTGCCCCTTCTCCAGCTTTACAGAACTTTTTTGGGGAATGATAAGAGGGAAAATGTCATTTATTTCTAGACTCGTAAAAGGCTCAGAGGAAAGCTGTCCAGATTTATAGCCCTTCAACCACCACTGATTAAATTTAAAACCCCAGGTTCAATTTTCACTTAGTCCTGGGTGATACCCCCACCCCACCCATACAGTCGCCGCATCTCATTCCCGCTGGTGGAAATTGACGCTGTCAGGAATGCAAAAAGGCATTTCTTTGTTTATTCATCCAGACTGTGCAGCTGGGTGGCCTGGACCCATCAGCTTTTGGCACACTCGGTGGAATGGAAAAAAGCCCTCGCCCCCAACAGATACGAGCGCTGTCGCCGGGCCAGGAGAGGGTGCCTCAAAAATATAAGGGCGAGAGAAAAAGAAAAAAACAGGGTTTGAAGAGAACAGGACTCAGAAGTGTGGCCAAACCACGTCCCGGGCCGCTGGATTTCATCTCTTTGACTTGGCGGCAGAGGGCCGTGGGTCTGGGATTGGACTGCCGCTGCGGAGACTCTGCTGGCAGTGTCAGTACAGATGGTCCTCTGTGCCTCAAAGGCAGGCTTTTTCTCTTTGATTTTTTTCTATCAACCCCTCTGTCACAGTAGGACACTGTCATTCTCTCTATAGTGGGAAAGGGGTATAATGAGCCAGTCTGGTTCCAGCTCTTCAGTGGGAAAGGGGTATAATGAGCCAGTCTGGTTCCAGCTCTTCAGTGGGAAAGGGGTATAATGAGCCAGCCTGGTTCCAGTTCTTCAGTGGGAAAGGGGTATATAGAGCCAGCCTGGTTCCAGCTCTGTAGTGAGTAAGGGGTATAATGAGCCAGTCTGGTTCCAGCTCTTCAGTGGGAAAGGGGTATAATGAGCCAGCCTGGTTCCAGCTCTACAGTGGGAAAGAGGTATAATGAGCCAGCCTGGTTCCAGCTCTACAGTGGGAAAGGGGCATAATAAGCCAGCCTGGTTCCAGCTTTACAGTGGGAAAGGGGTATAATGAGCCAGCCTGGTTCCAGTTATACAGTGGGAAATGGGGTATATGAGCCTGCCTGGTTCCAGTTCTACAGTGAGAAAGGGGTATAATGAGCCAGACTGGTCCAAGCTCTACAGTGGGAAAGGGGTATAATGAGCCAGCCTGGTTCCAGTTCTTCAGTGGGAAAGGAGTATTTAGAGCCAGCCTGGTTCCAGCTCTGTAGTGAGAAAGAGGTATAATGAGCCAGCCTGGTTCCAGCTCTTCAGTGGGAAAGGGGGAAATGAGCCAGCCTGGTTCCAGCTCTACAGTGGGAAAGAGGTATAATGAGCCAGCCTGGTTCCAGTTCTACAGAGGGAAAGGGCTATAATGAGCCAGCCTGGTTCCAGCTCTACAGTGGGAAAGGGGTATAATGAGCCAGACTAGTCCAAACTCTACAGTGGGACAGCTATATAATGAGCCAGCCTGGTTCCAGCTCTGCAGTGTGAAAGGGGTATAATGAGCCAGCCTGGTTCCAGTTCTTCAGTGGGAAAGGGGTATATAGAGCCAGCCTGGTTCCAGCTCTTCAGTGGGAAAGGGGTATAATGAGCCAAACTGGTTCCAGCTCTTCAGTGGGAAAGAAGTATAATGAGCCAGCCTGGTTCCAGCTCTTCAGTGGGAAAGCTGTATAATGAGCCAGCCTGGTTCCAGTTCTATAGCGGGAAAGGGGTATAATGAGCCAGCCTGTTTCCAGTTCTACAGTGGGAAAGGGGTATAATGAGCCAGCCTGGTTCCAGCTCTACAGTGGGAAAGGGGTATAATGAGCCAGCCTGGTTCCAGCTCTACAGTGAGAAAGAGGTATAATGAGCCAGCCTGGTTCCAGCTCTGCATTGGGAAAGGGGTATATAGAGTCACCTGGTCCATATACAGACGTAGGAGGACAGACGTAGGACAGAAAGACATTGGATTGGATTAGAAAACTCAACACCATATTCCCAGGAGGATTAAACAAACGCTGGTAAAAACTTCAACACAAGAGGGACCAAATTCTTCCTACTTAAAGGCTGCAGTACACTGAATGGCCAGTGCAAACTTTTCTTTCCCAAGGAGCCCTCATAAGGGGTAACTTTTTTCTAAATCTACAAAGGGGTATTGCTTGATAGTAGCCATATAGTGGGAAGTTTCTCTTCTCCAAGATGTGTTGTGTAATTCTGCCCCTCCACTGTTCATTGCCCTCTTCTCCCTGCGATCCCTCCCCCCACACAGGACTAAGAAAGTCAGCCACTGCTACCGCATCGCCTACCGTCACATGGAGAGGACGCTAAGCCAGGAGGAAGTGCGCTTCGTCCACCAGGCCATCGAGAGGGCGGCCGAGCAGGACCTGGGGGTGCAGGGGAGGTACTGAGCCCGGCCCAGACCAGCCGCCCCGGTCAGTCACCCACCCTGCCCCGTCCTCCAACTTCTCAGTGTGTTTCCCTGATACAATGGCCGCACTGAATCACGTAGCCACACCTATACCGTGCTGTGAGGGCGATATGTGTGATTTAAGGCTCAAGTCAGGAGCTGGCTCCTGGCCACCACAGGAGAGGCCGACAGGTAAATAAAGCATGAAACCTGCCTACCGTCCATTTGTGTGTAATTTCCCACACACTTTATTTTTCTTTGAGACCTTGATTTACTGACCAGGTCAGCTCTGATGTCATTCTAACACTTATTGTACTGCAACTCAAGAGTAGAAACCCCACTGACTAAGGTAATCTTTGTGGAAAGTGTAAGACAAATAAATGTATTTATCAATAATAAAATGGCCAGCTGGGCACTGCTGGGTGGTCTGCGGTATTTCTTTGTGTTTATGTCGTCCATGGCTCCATGCCTCGTGCACAGCCACAGGTCTTTGTGTTTATGTCGTCCATGGCTCCATGCCTCGTGCACAGCCACAGGTCTTTGTGTTTATGTCGTCCATGGCTCCATGCCTCGTGCACAGCCACAGGTCTTTGTGTTTATGTTGTCCATGGCTCCATGCCTCGTGCACAGCCACAGGTCTTTGTGTTTATGTTGTCCATGGCTCCATGCCTCGTGCACAGCCACAGGTCTTTGTGTTTATGTTGTCCATGGCTCCATGTCTCGTGCACAGCCACAGGTCTTTGTGTTTATGTCATCCATGGCTCCATGTCTCGTGTACAGCCACAGGTCTTTGTGTTTATGTTGTCCATGGCTCCATGTCTCGTGCACAGCCACAGGTCTTTGTGTTTATGTCGTCCATGGCTCCATGTCTCGTGTACAGCCACAGGCAGAGCCGGTTTTTGGCATAGGCAGTATAGGCAAATGCTAAGGGCGCCACCACCCAGAGGGGGCGCAACAAATGGGAGAAGAAAAAAAAAAAGTTTCACTTTTTAAAAAAAAAATAATTGTAATAATTTTTGACTAATACTACTAGTTAACACTGTTATTTCGAAATATTAAATAACCCCACAACAACCAGCGTAGCTCTATAGCATAGCCTATTAAATAATAATAATTTCTTAGTTCATGTCACCCCGCCCCCCTCCAGCCAGGCAATTAGACTTTACCTGCGCTCCCTCTCCGGTTAATGGTAAAGTGTGGCTATCGTGACCCTCGCATTATATGCTATCAACATGTCGAAAAGACCAAAGCTGTCCGGTGCTCAGGGAAGGAAAAGAAGGAAAGAAGAGGAGGAACAATGTGAAAAGGGCAGAGGTACAGTAGCGTTAATGTGATGAACTGAATTGTCTAGTGCTCTCTGACTTTAGGCGCATCCTGCCCCGGTACCGGGGGCGCTTGGGTTGAAGAGGATAGTGCCAGATAACTTAAGTCAGCTAGCTAATATTACTGTAGCCGAGCCGAGCGTTACATTAGCTAGTCACTAGTCACTCACACTAGAGTGCGGATCGGGCCGCATATTTCTGTCCGAACCCGACCGAGTCCGAGATAGTAGTAACCGAGCCCGACCCGAACCCGACAGGAATTCTGCTTTTTATGTCCGAACCCGACCTGAGCCCGACGCAGTTAATGTAAGGCACTGAAGCGCTGACATAGTGTTTCCCTGTCACGCAGTTGTTGTTACCATGGTTACAGCTTCCCTGTTTAGTGGACACTGGGCACCTAAATGACCGTCAAAAAATAAAATAATATATTTATAATAAGTTTGTTCTTGTGTTGAGTGTGCGGTTTACACTGAACCATCAATTATTGGACAAAGCTCAGTGTGCCACTTCTCTTTTTTTGGACGTACTCTTGCTGCAACCTGCACCTCTATTGGAGAGACACGTGTACGTTGAACTATTTTTCTGTTGGTAATCATACTTTTACTTGAATACAGTTTTTTGGTACTCTACCCGCCTCTGCTGGCCATTGTGAACGTTCCTTTGCACATTGTTTAATTGCATTTGGAGGTTGTTTCTGGACTTGTGAAAGTAGCTTTTTGTTCTCAGTTGCCGATTAAAGCCGTGTCTTTTATTTTCGATAATGATTTAGCTGGAGAAAATGTGTTTTCTCTGCCTGAAGTTACGAATGAGCCTAGCATGAATGACAGTACTGATAACGTGGCATGATAATTTCTCTTTGTTTTCACTGCGTGTGTAGTGACACACACAATATTCGGTATCATTTTTATTTATTTCACACTATATTTTCACCAAAAACAACTTGAAGCACCATGTGAAGTAGGCTAACCCATCCTAATTAGTAGTTCAAAAGTAAAATGTTCGCTAGTTGTTCGGCCGCCGTGACCGAGCCCGACCCGAGCCCGAACATCATTTTAAAGGTTTAGTCCGAGCCCGGCCCGACCCGTCGGGCCCCGTCAGGTTCGGGTCGGGTATCCACCCTCTAACTCACACACACACATCAGCTCTCTCAGTCACTCTGCACCTTCTTGCTAGCTAGCTGTACAGCGGCAAGAGAATGGTCGCCTCATCTTGAAAAATACATAGACTATGCGTGCATAACAGTAGCCTACATAAAATAAAAGTAGGCTACATAACAACTAATAAAAATAAGAGAACTGTAGTACCAGTCATCATCAGGGAAATTTGGTCTATTCAGCAGGTGTTAGTCCTGTGTCATACTGTAGGCTACATTTTTATTAACATCTGGTTACCCTGTAATCAAAATGCTATTCCTTTTCATCTCCTTTATAATTAATTGTTGTAGTAAGCCTTTGGTTTGTTGTGTTACAGTTCATAATCTCTAAAGTTAGTTTATATAGTTAGTTACATCAGTGTTTTAAAGTGCATATCATTAATGTTAATGCCAAATAAGCTTTCCCATTATGCTATATTAGTATTACACTGCAGTTTACTGCTTTTTTTGGACTGTAAATGTAAATCTACATTTCATTGTAATGACAATAATGTTTAATTAAATTTCCATTAGTATGCATGCCCATCTTATGTACAGTATAGCAGACATGCATCTTTTTAAGTTTTTCATCTTTATTCTTGTAAAAAAAAAAAATACTAATAGACTAACACCCAATGGTAATACACTCTTCTTCTATATTTTACCTTACTTTATTTATGGCAGTAGGCTACTGGTTTCTTTAATATATATATTGAAGATACTATATTGTAAATATCTATAATAATAATGTCACTTGTTCACTGTTTTTATGTTAACTGTTTAATTTTGTGGGTTATTTTCAGTAAAAGAAAAATGTGAAAACAAAAGTGTGAGTGCATGTTATTGGTAGTGAATAAACTGTGATGCAAGGGGGTGCCAGATAAAATCCTGCCTAGGGCAGCCAATTGGTCAGAGCCGGCCCTGGCCACAGGTCTTTGTGTTTATGTCGTCCATGGCTCCATGTCTCGTGCACAGCCACAGGTCTTTGTGTTTATGTCGTCCATGGCTCCATGTCTCGTGTACAGCCACAGGTCTTTGTGTTTATGTCGTCCATGGCTCCATGTCTCGTGTACAGCCACAGGTCTTTGTGTTTATGTCGTCCATGGCTCTGTCAGGCCAAAATGTGTCCGGGAGCCAAAATGTGTCCGGGCACGTCATCGGAATGCTTGGAATGTCGTTGCTATGCCAACAGACACGCGAGCATTGTGACGCGTAGCTCGCACTTGCTTTGACCTCAGAATCGCCGGGTGACAAGCTGGCACTTGCTTTTATCCTACAAAACATGACAACAACTCACTAAATAAAAGTTAACAAATAACATTTATTGAAAACAATATTCAACGTAACAAAACATTTTTAGGAAACGTGCCTGATTATTACAACGGCATTTTCATTGGGTGAACGCGATCGCATAGCAAATACAGTAAAAAAAAAAAAAATCGGTCATCAGAAAAACTACCAATAGGCCCACAAAAAAATAACAATTAGGCGTACTGATCGACGTGACATTAGATTAGTTTTATTGGGCTATTCAACAACGCGATAGGCCTACTTACTCTTTCCACCTCGCTGGTTTAACTTGCAGGGCGAACAGGCTAATGCGTTTTTTTTTGTTTTTTTTTAATCCGGCGTTGTTAACATTATTAACGGATGCTCGTTTTTTTATAAAGCAACATTTGACCAGGAAACTACTATGTAGTATTGCTAGCTAGTTAGTTTCAGTAAAAGACTATCTACTTCAAAATTAATCACTAGCTAACACAATCTAAAATCGAAAACAATTAACAATATAAAGCACAGTAGCCTATACAAAAGGATATTATAAAAGTTATCTGTCTATCTCCGGCGATTCTGAGGTGAAATGAATCACCAAAACAATCTAAAATTGAAAACAATTAACAATATAAAGCTTAGTAGCCTATACAAAGGGAAATTATAAAGGTTATCTGAGTGATAGTGATGGTTATTTGAGTGATGTAGTGATCTATCTCCGTCCAACGATCTCCGGCGATTCTGAGGTCAAAGCAAGTGCAAGCTCGTTACAATGCTATCGCGTCACAATGCTCGCGTGTCTGTTGGCATAGCAACGACATTCCAAGCATTCCGATGCCTTGCCCGGACACATTTTGGCTCCCGGACACATTTTGGCCTGACAGCTCCATGTCTCGTGCACAGCCACAGGTCTTTGTGTTTATGTCGTCCATGGCTCCATGTCTCGTGTACAGCCACAGGTCTTTGTGTTTATGTCGTCCATGGCTCCATGTCTCGTGTACAGCCACAGGTCTTTGTGTTTATGTCGTCCATGGCTCCATGCCTCGTGCACAGTTCTTTCACCTTGATTGTTTTCAGTTCAATAACGCTTATCCAGTCACGCGATCTAAATGATTGTTCTTATCACACGCTTCACAATGGGATTGTAACACTACGCTCTTAACAGGTCAACAGCTGAGTCTTGAGAAATATTAGCACTTGTAACAGTAAGGCACTTTTCATAATTAATCCAAAGAATTTAAAAAAAAATTAATTATGGTTGAACAAAAGCTATAGTGAGAGTCAACGTTCATGAAATACATTCACTTTTTAGTTGTCAAGGCCGTTATTTTAGAAAGTATATACAGGTGCAGCTCAAAAAATTAGAATATCGTGAAAAAGTTCAATATTTTTTGTCACTCATTTCAGAAAGTGAAACTCATATATTATATAGATTCATTACACATAGCATGAAATATTTCAAGCCTTTATTTCTTGTAATTTTGATGATTATGGCTTACAGCTAATGAAACCCAAATTTCAGTGTCTCAGAAAATTAGAATATTTTGCTTTAACATATTTAATATTTGGTCGCATATCCTTTGCATGCTGTTACTTCCTGAAGTCTGTGACCAATCAACATCAAAAGACTCTCGATATCTTATTTTCAGGTACTGTTACAAGCGATACTATAACCTCTCTGCATTTGAACTGATCTCTATGGGAATTGGGGGGTAAGACTAGATTCAGCTGTAAATTACACTGGTACAGTATGGAACACATGACTGGCGAAATGGCTGTAAGTCATCAAGGGTCTGAGCTATCGAACGAGCCCCAAACCATCACTCTGTTGCCAGATATGGAGTAGATGTGGATGGATCACTGCAAGGGTTATTTCTCCTGACTCATTTTCCTATAGAAGTGAGGAGAAACAAACCTTAAAGGGACCCATCCACATCTACTCCATATCTGGCCGCAGAGTGATGGTTTTGGGCTCATTTGATACCTTAGACCCTTAATGACGTACAGCCATTTTGCCAGGCATGTGTTCCATACTGTACCAGCGTAATTTACAGCTGAATCTAGTCTTACCCCCCAATTCTCATAGAGATCAGTTCAAATGCAGAGAGGTTATAATATCGCTTGTAACAGTAACTGAAAATAAGATATTGAGAGTCTTTTGATGTTGATTGGTCACAGACTTCAGGAAGTAACAGCATGCAAAGAATATGCGACCAAATATTAAATATGATACTTTAAAAATATGTTAAAGCAAAATATTCTAATTTTCTGAGACACTGAATTTTGGGTTTCATTAGCTGTAAGCCATAATCATCAAAATTACAGGAAATAAAGGCTTGAAATATTTCACTCTATGTGTAATGAATCTATATAATATATGAGTTTCACTTTCTGAAATGAGTGACCAAAAATATTGAACTTTTTCACGATATTCAAATTTTTTGAGCTGCACCTGTACATGTGCCAGGTTGTTTTGGCAGCTTACTGTACCGATTTGAGCATCTGTTGAGACCCACTTCTGTTTTCCCACATCAATTTCCTTGATCATTGGTTTTCACACAACAAAGATAATTGGGATTTTTTTGTTTTACTACAGCTCATGGCCGTAGTAAAACTGTGCTTTTGTTTCTAAAACGGGATTTTTTTAAGCACTGACAGAAATTTTATTGATGGGGTACATTTCCAAACATCTGAATTCAATTTTTCGTAATTATTTTATGAAACAGAATGCCTCACAAAGAGAGTATTAAAAATGTATATTACATTCTAATCAAATTTTGTGTTGGACAGGGAAAAAATGCCTGATTCAGCTAAACTGTTTTTATGTCTTTCCAGTCATAGTAATAATAAAGGATGCCGGAATTCTTGGAGAGATGTCCGGTAAAAGCATGTTTAATTGGGACTTATCTCCCAGCCTGGCAAATTAAATAAAGCATGGGATGAAGGAAGCTCTCTCATTCCCACTTCCTGTCTTTCTTCTTCTTTTAGTCTTTCTCTCACTCAGGCACTCTCCTCTTTCTGCTCTCATCTCTTCATCCGTCTCTTCTTTCTCTCAAATCCAAATTCACATTCAGCTGTGGTCTATCGGAATGCCTGCACAAAACGCATTTTGTATGCTACGGCAAATGTATTGATTATTTAGCCATGCCACAGACAATGCAGACGTAGATGGTAACTAAAACGTAGTGCCATTTCTAAAAATGAAAACCTAGATGCTCCGACTGAGTTTTTGTCACTGTTGTGGCAGGGTCTCTACCACTTCTCCGTTCTCCTCAGACCAGCTGGCAGGCGCGTCCTGCACCTTACTTAGCTCCTAGACTTGCAATCTACTTCTCTCCCGTTATGAAAGGGTTTCACGGCAGTTGCTGTTTTTTATGCATATTCTATTACTCCTCTGTAGTTCGAGCAAGAAGCAGAAAGTGAATCTCCCTCATTTGCAGTTCCTAATAACAACATAGCCATTCCCCAGTAAAAAAGTGTCTCTCTCTTTCTCTCTCTCTCTCTTCCACTCTTTCTATTCTGTTTCCACTGAGCTGTGTTCAACTGGGGGATTCCAATTAGTCACTCTCTTTTTTTGTTGTTGTACCTCACAGATGTGTCTCCATGTTTTCCTGTTATTCAGAGACTGGCTTTGTTGATTGGACTGGGAAATTGGCTGAGAGCCAATAAAGTATCCTAGCCTGTGCAGGTGGGCTCTGGCAGCCAATCACAAGTTGAGTAGTTTGAGTAGTAAGATGCACATATTAGAACCACTATAATCATCAAATCGTCCTGATCCATTTCAGGCCCTTTGGTTACTCTAAAAAATGAGTGTGGAAAAAAACATTCATGCTTACCTGAGAATAGACAGGTTAATATAGTGAGCATGGTACAATGGGTCAATCCAATGGGAGCTCAGAGACACACACCAAGCTCTTTGTTTTAATTGTACAAATATGTATATATGTATATATATATATTATTAGTAGTAGTAGTAGTAGTAGTAGTAATAAAAATGTAATGATTAGTGTTTGTTTCCAGGAATTGAATGTCTAGTGAAAGTGGCATCAAGAAGAAAAGTGTAAAAGAGGTCGAGTCCGTCTTTCTCTAATTGTTAAGGTACAGCTTCTCCATCTGCTAGGACACCCTGCTGAGATTTTCAAGTACAAAGAAAGACTGCGTTCCACTCTGGAATTTGCAACCGATCCTTAAATCGATTGTGAGAGACATACTACGTTCTCTCCTAGCGTTATTGCCGGGGCTAACTTCATCAAGAGCTGTTTTCAAACGTCCACCCCGCAGTCAGTAGCAGCGGCACAGTAAGCAGGCATCTGCCCTGCGCTGGTGGGGGTTGGTTTGTAGGAGCAAGAACAGCCGCAGTCTGCGCGCCATTAATCTAGTTTGGCTTTTTTCCTCTCAATGAAGAAGAGGGATTGTTTCGCTCGCAGCTCGCCTGCGACGGGCCGCACTAATCACATCAGTGTTGAGGCCTGAGACTGGGGCAGACGCATCGCTGTGGGGGGTGGGTGGGGGCGGGGCTGTTCAGATGGGCGGGAGGGTGTGGTCAAAGAGATCCTCAGTTTTCAAGGCATTTTTACAGTGGGAAAGCGCAGCAAACATCCCTGATTTCTCTAGTCTGGCTGCCGTTCACTGTTCTAAACTGCGTCTGAGTCCATCCATCTCTGTTTAATGGCCTACTGCACAAGAGTGATGTCTCCTTGCAGAAAGCTGCCAGTTAAGTCCCCCTCATTCCTTTTCCCTGTTTTTATGAAGTGTGTCTGCTTCATGGCGGACAGCTTTCAGTCTGTTTTTTAGCTGAGTTCTGCATCTCACTTCGGCAGTAATCAGAAAGGCAGAGATGGAAGTTGGTGATGTTATTTTTACCTCTTGCTTTATATGCTGTTTAAAGGAACTGATATACTTGGCCAGCAGCCATACCACCATGCACTCTGCTCATGTTGAATGGCTGAAGCTAAGCAGGTGTGGGCTTGGTTAGTACTTGGATTGGAGACCTCCTGGGAAAACTAAGTTGCTGCTGGAAGTGGTGTTGGTGGGCCAGTAGGGGGTATCTTTCCTCTGGTCAAATAAAATCCCAGTGCCCCAGTGCAGTGATGGGTACACTGTGTTGTAGGAGATGCCGTCTTCCAGATGAGATGTTAAACCGAGGTCCTGACTCAAAAAAGTGGTCATTAAAAATCCCATGCCACTTTTCGCAAAGAGTAGGGGGTTTCTTGATGTCCAACTGAGCTCTCTCAACCTGCCACCTAATCATCCCCTGATTTAATTGGCTAGAAAAAAATAGTTTTCTCCTTCTCAACCTCAACTGATGTGTGCTGAGCGTTCTGCCGCAAAATGGCTGCTAGGTGGGTGCTACATATTGGTGGTGTTTGCGCCAAGTTTCCCCCTCGCCATTGTAAGTGTCCTTGAGTTTTTTGAAAGGCGCGTGTAAAATATAATGTATAATAATAATAATAATAATAATAATAATAATAAAGGTAGTGCACCAGTTGCAGAACAAATGTATTTAAAGTGGGCCGGCTTGCAACAGCATCACCGTTAGTGCATAGACAGGTAATAGACATTCTTAACAATACGCATGCGGATAATCGAAAGGTCCAAGAAACGGAGATGTTTCTGAACTATCCTTCTACGTGACCACCAGCTGTTTATGTGAAAAATGCAGGGGGAGGGAAGGGGAATCTGCAAGGCAGGCAATCACGCCTCCATAACAACAGCATTACTGTCGGACCCGCGGCGCTGTGGGACACATTAAACAGCGCCATTTTTCAGGCCCTGTCCCATTAAGGGACCCTGTGCCCAACCACCTCCTCTCCCCTCCCCCAGCCTCTCCAGGTTAAGCAGGCATCAATCACAGTGCAACCCTCTCCTCTCCATTCTGCTGTGTCCCCACAGATTCATTTCTATTCGTTGGGTCTATATGGGCATCTGTCCACCCCCACCCCCACCCTCTTCCACTGCTAAATCAATATCTCGTACCCTAAAAACGACGTATTTTAATACACACACATACACGTATATCCCAACGCTGGTTTTTCTCAGAATTGTAATCGTTGCGCAACTTGGGATATGATTGGAGTCGCAATGTTCTCCATGACCAGTCAGTGAGACCCACTCGTGACTAGCACACCATCGCTGACGGAAGCCATATTCGCTCCTCGCTGCATGCAAATCTCCGATCCGCTGGCTGCAAGCTGTGCAGCCGTCTGAAAGAACACCTGTTCGGCAGGGGCGTGTCCAAGGGGGGGCCTGTGGTGGCACCCGCCAACGCAGAAATTTGATTGGCCACCACGGGTGCCACCACGGAAAACTACTTACAGATGACAAAATATGCTACTATTTCATATCATTGATTTATAGGTTTAGTGGATGGAAATTTTGCTAGATCGCGAGGTAAAACCACACATTAACGATTTAAATCTTCATTTACCTCAAAGCGTAGGCCTGGCTGTAAATAACTTTAGGCCAACCACTTATTTTTTCCTGTACCCTAAGTCGCATCACATACATCACAAAGTCCGACAGCCAGTCACTCACCAGAGTCTGTTGGCACTCTGCAGTTGAACACTAAGTTCAGTAAGTATTAACCTATATGAACCAGATTTTCATAAATATACATAGGCCTATATAATTTATAACATTTTCTTTATCATCCCCAGTGAACAACAGTCGTCCATGGATGACTAAATTGTGTTGGAAACGTGTCTTGGAAGCTTTTTCAATGGCTTTTCAACAACATTTTGTGGCATTTCGCGCACAGGGTCAAATTACACCAAACTGTTTATCGATACGTCACGTTTTCGGTCAAGGATGTTCGCCAAATTCAATAAACCTGTGATCTGCTTTAGGTTACCTGATCCTGAGGTAAAAGGTAGTTAGCTAAGCAAACGTTACTTTACCCACGGTTAAACATTTTACATGAACCTAATCGTTATATTACTATATTATGACTATACCATTAACCTAATCGATATTCAAAGACAACGTTTAATCTGGCCGCATTTTTTTAAGTTTAATGTTAAGTCTGAATGTTACAGATTCAAATTGCTTCAAAATGCAGCGTAGGCTGAAGTTTCATTAAATTGAGAGTAATTCATATTTCATTCTCGTCACTGGTGATCATTGATCTTGACTTTTGTAGGTAATCCATTGTGTTTGATTCTGGGTGTCTCTTTTAAAATGTAATCAGTACTCATACCCTCAATGTTATAATCTATAAAATCTGACTTCAACTCAGTAACTTCACTGCTTTTTGAAGCAATGTTTTTAAACAGGATGTGTCCATCACCATATGAAAATGGGCTAAATTCTTAGTTTTACACAATCCATAAAGACTATTTTGTCATACTTGAATGAGCTACATGGTATTTTCTGTTATTGCTTCAAAAGGTTAGTTAACCAACATAGGGACTACCTGTGAGGGTGGAGTCAGGTTCGGAGAACCAGATGCGACTGAGAGGAATCTAAAAGTATCGCACCTTAGTGGAACACCAAAGACGCGGAACTGTGTCCGCGTCAGGAAGGAAAAAACTAAGAATACAAATAAAGACTCTTGGCGTACAGCCAAAGAAAATCAACCCATAAAATAAGGGGAGAAATAGAAACTCAATAAGAGCACAGAAAAACAGAACACACCTCCTCCTCTCAACTAAAAGAGAGAAAACACAACAGAGGTAAAAACGAAACAAAAAAAAAAGAATGAAATGATAACGACTCAAATAGTAAGGCGGAAAATACTCGAAACTCGAGTGAAAAAAATTTAAACAGAGAAAACCTCTCACCCTCAATACGAGAGGGAACTGAAGAGAGGAGAAAACGGTAAAGAAAGAAACAGGAAAATCAGGAAAATCAAAACGAGGACTGAAAGTGCAAACGAGGAATAATAAATCTTATATACGGAAAAACTCCAAGCTACACAGGCAAGTCCCACGTAATACCAAAGCAGAGCGATGGTACAAAGTGGTCACCTTAGTATCTAAACCATAACCGGCTGCGTATAATAACAAACAACGTAGAAGCACCGGAAGACGGAAATGCGGAGCTTAAATAGCCGGCAGGTAAGTCAGCGCAGGTGCGGCGACTGATTGCCAATGCCGGAGAAAACCCGGTGCGGAGCGTGAAAAGAATAAAGAAACGAACGTCAAAAGGACGTTAAAAAGAAACACGACCGCAGAATATATTAAGCCTGCCAAACCATGACACTACCACAGTCATATCTGTACAAGTAGTTGTGTAATTGAAATGGTAAACAAGCAGGCACTTTAAGGATGCCAACCTGCATTTGCATATAGTAAACCCAACACAAATTATTGATCCTTTGTAGCAGTGCAATGCCTACTAGCTAAGAAACCCACCTCCTGTAACTAGACTGCATTGACTGCTCTGCTAAATGACTGCAACTGAAGTTTGACAATTATTTGAGAGCCGTAGGGAGATTGTGGAGGGGGTTCTGCAATATACATATTTAATTTAGTGTGATTGCAATATGACTGTCTGTCTCTACATTTTTCCCTCCCTCTATCTCCCCTCTCTATTTATCCCTCATCCCTCTATTTCTCCCTCTATCTCCCCTCTCTATTTGTCCCCCTCCCTCTATTTCTCCCTCTATCTCCCCTCTCTATTTGCCCCCCCTCCCTCTCCCTGTATTTGTCCCTTCCTCTCCCTCTGTATCGCTGCTTCCTTTTTCCTCCGAATCCTAGATTTTTTTTCTTTCTTGTATTTCCTCTATCAATCCCCTCTAGCATAGTTACCCTCTATCTGGCATCTGTTTATCCTGACCTCTATCCTCTCTCTAACCTCTGTCCTCTATATACTCTCTGTACTCTTTCTCTATATACACCATATATCACTCTGTATGTAGTGTCTCTCTATCCTCTATCCATCAATCAGTGTGTGATATTCATATTGTAATTGGTTTTATTAGTAGTCTGCAATGTAATTTTAAAAATTAACATTTGACAATATTGGAAAGAAATGACATTTGTTGTGATAGCCAAGCAAACGTCAAATCTGGTCATTCATAGATGCCCCCCCTGTGTAATTCTGTGCTAAGCTTGGGCCCCCCTCTTTAAAATTGGTCTGGACGCTCCACTACTGTTCGGTCCTCGAGGAGGATCGAGGACACTTTATTGACTGCTCCCAAGAGGACATTTAAAATGACAGCAGCAACCTGTAAGTGCAAGATATACATGCAGGGTGTACGTCAGAGAAGTTTCATCAAAAATAATACTGCGCAAAACATAAAAGACAAAATGGACACCACAGTGGTGCAATCCCAAGAGGAATGAAAAATATTGTTCTTTCACGATATTCCCCCGGTTCTGTCTCCCTGGAATATTGTGTAGCGGCACATAGATAGTTAATCTCTGATATATCTCACCTCTGCATGTGTATTGGACATGCTCAAGTGGTCGATATATATATGTGTGATATGACGTCTTCACCTTGAATTTTAACAAGATTTCTCCTTGTGTAATTGACACTCTGTCGGCTCAGCACATTGTAGTATAACTGACTTTTCAGACCCAAAGCAAATCACTTATTTATGCATTTATCTATTTATTTATTTTTAATCAGCGCGTGATGTCATTCCTTATATACTGTCAGACGAGACCTCGTGGGTTCATAATTACCATACCTTGCCCCTTTGATCTCCGAAGGGTGCACATGGAATTATTATCTTTATAAATACAGTTTACATTTTTGAGCTGCTCATGAATACATATTAAAAATGTAAATGAGCAACATTTGGTTTGGCTGGTATGCTACAGCCGCAATGAGATATATTATCATTTTGACATGGAGTGGTGACCAGTACTGTAGCTATCAAGAAATAAATTCTAAAACCTGATTCCTTTCTCTACTCCTCTGGTACAATCAATTCCATTTTGGGCTCATATGTTACCCCAGACTTTTCCTTCTGTCAAACTGCCGTGGTTGAGATTTAGCATTTTTACATAGTTTTGACCATAAGGAAAAACTGGGTAAATGAACAAAGTTTATATAAAGCCGTATACCTACATATACCCAGCACAGCACTCTTCCCAGTGACCAACCTGGAGTCATATTGACCAATTGGACATTTGTGTTATCGGAGGGATATTGAGCAGTCGACTCCTTGGAAGAGTGGGAAGAGACTAGAGTTCTGAGATTCAAAGCCCCCCCCATACATGCTTGCATTCTGGTCATTTTTCAGTTGTGGAATATTTACAGGAAGTTGAACCATTGGCTTTGAGCACTCTGACCTCCCACTGCAGTTGCCATGGTATTGTGCTATCCATTACATTAACATTCTTAGCATTTAACAGACATTCTAATCCAGAGAAATTTACACAGTTTACACTCTTTACATATGACGCAGCTGATTACGTACCAAAGAAATGTACGTGAATAAGGTACGGTATCTATTCAGGTACAACGGTAGAGTCCAACCTTGGGGTTCAGCCTTCATGCTCATATATGCAGGCTTGCTTTCCTAACCGCTGCGCTACACTGCTGATCCTCATGAAGGTCGAGGCCAGTTGTGCATGAAGGGCACGGCAGTTTTTGCAGGATTCTTTTTCAAAAAGCAGCGAAAATGTCAAGAATATGAATTCATTCCGATCCTCTAGAACCTGTTCAAAGTGGCTGATACAAAGGAGATAGAGGTTTTTTTTTATAGATCTGCAGACAAAAAGCTGAAAGAAATTTCTGGATAGCACTAAACGCATGGCCAGTGAAAGCTGCTGACTCAGCGGATTAGGTACTATGTAAGTTGTCCTTTACAAAGTCATTATGAAGTATAAAGATAAACGTCTTTGAAAGGCCTTCTTTTCTAGAGTTTGTGGGCCATTTCTTCCCTCCATTATATTCTTACAGACATCTGTTCTTATTGGGTTTTATGTACTGTACTTAAAAAAACGCATATCAAAATACACGTTCTTGGAAAAGTACTCATTTGCGATAAATATTGTATGTGTTCCAATTGTCCCACTGGCATTGTTGGAACGGATTACAGCAGTGTGGCATGGTGGTTAGAGAACCAGGTTTACAACTCCCAAGGTTTTGGGTTTAATTCTTAGTGGGGCCTTTGCCACTGTACCCTTAAGCGAGGTACTTATTCTGAATTGCTTCGGTAAATATCCAGCTGTATAAATGGGCTGTGTGTGAAATAAGCAGTGTGAGTCGCTCTCAATAAGAGTGTCTGCTAAATGCCTGAAATATAAGCTTTGTGTGAATGGTAGTGCAGAACGTGACTTTAGATTGGAGAGATGAGCAAACAAACTTTTCGTATTTCTCCGTTTTCTCACCGCAGTTGTTGCTGGTCTCGTTTCCACATCTCTCAGTTTCACGTTAATTAATTGAACTGTTACGGCTCTAACAACATGGCACCACAAAGCACGACCCTCAATGGCCAGTGTGTCAAACCTTAATGAACGTGAGCCAAACAGCTATGGCAGTTGTGATGGACCTTAGTCAATAATGACGTATTCACCGCCTCCCATATCCTCCCAGTAGGGAGACCCAGTAGATAAGAGAAGATTTTTTTAGAAGTGTCTTGGATGACAAAAACATGTTGCAGTGAAAATATTCTCAAAAATACTTTTTTATTTTATTGTTATTGAATGTCTTTTGTGGTGTAGCCTTTGGCATAGTAGAATATATGGTTCTTGAGATGAAAACCAGAGACTCATGTCCCCTGAATTGTCTGGTCTTCAGAGGATATCCCTTTAATTGAGGAAAACAAACTTGATCCTTTTGCAATCTTCCCGAGTCTGCTTTCCTGAAAGTTGGATGATTTTGTATGTAAATGGCTTTGGCTCTCATCCTTCCATAAAAGAGAATTGGAGCATCTGGAATTTCCCTTTTCCCCGATGAATGCAAAATTTCATTTCCAGAGACAACCCCTTTCTGAGAAGAGTCCATTTCTGGTTGGATCACTCTTCCAATCATTTAGTTATCTTTGCAGAAATAGCTTCATTAGGGCTATACTTGGCTTAAGAATTTTTTTATTTGCTCTCTCGTTTATTTTGCTTAGAAAAACACTTACAGTACGTGTATCTTTTTTTTGCCATGGAGATGTGCTTTTTTGTCATGTTTTTTGTGCTTTCTTGTATTTCAAATGAATATACTGGGTCACAGGCACCATTGAGTGTGACAATCACAGCACGTTCAGTATACCTATGGGAGTTGCATACTACAAAATTGTACTGTGAAATATGCGGTTTCTTGTTAAGTGGCGAAGAAGTGAGCATTGTCTTAGCTAAGCCCTGTTGTCTTGCAAAATATCACACCTGTAGCTTTACAAAGACATACACTTATAAATGGTGAATTTTGGTTTGACTGCGGTGCAATCTTACCAACCAGTTTGCCTGTTATTGCAGTCGTCTATTTTATGAGCTGTGACAGGTTTATTAAGTGCGACGTTAAGCTTTTTGCCTGCCCCGTTACCCACACTCCCTGTAGACTCCGCACTCCTGCGTTTGAGTGCGGAACTCTTTATGTATGTGAAGCTTTTTGCCTGCCCCGTTACCCACACTCCCTGCAGACTCTGAGCCTCTTTGCGTAGATGACGGAATGCTCGTTTGCAGTTGTCACAGCAAAGGACACAAACATTTCTGGGAAAAGAAATGTCCTGCAGGGGTTGTTTGTAGTGCCAGTGAGAGTGAGGCCTGGTTTCCCATGATCAGCGATGACCTCACATGCAAAACATACACACACACACACACACACACACACACACACTCCATTGTTTATTAATGGAGGGGTAATCCTGAGAGGTTGATGATGTCAAACCACTAGGCCTATCCAAGTTCTGTGTAATGGGTGTATGAAAGTGTATCCCCCCCCCCCCACACACACACACACACACACACACACATACACACCCGCTACCGCTACCCACCCTCCAACCTTCTTGGTACGGACATGAAAGGTGAGCTTTCATTAAACAGAAAACAAACGCAGTCATTTTCCCATCTGAGATTTTTTCATGCAGGCCAGGGTCTTTGTTTGCTTGCTGGTTTGTTTGTTTGGTTGGCTTGGGGGGGTGGGGGGGTGGGGGGGGGTTGGTGCGGTCCAGGGGGGGTTTGGTGCTTGGCTGAGTGAAGAAGAGGGGTGCAGGGGTGACTTTCCTGCCTGTAGGGGTCAAATCGGAATATTGAAAGAGTGCAGGCTGAAATCTGCCAGAGCCAAATGGTTGCCATGGAAATTTAGTTTATGTTAGAGGCATATTTCGCCCAGACAATGTCGCATGTGAATATTTGACATGTGGCGCATAATCTGAAAGCAGAAAACACTTTTTTTTTGTTGTTGCATGAAACAGGTTAAAGAAACATTTTTAACACGTTTTAACGGTGAAAAGCAAATAACAATGTTCCAAAAACAAATGCATGTCTACCAGCAGATGATCATCTGATTGGAGCAGATTGAGACAGTGAACAAACCAGTAAAAAAAAAAAAACTCTTTGCTCTCTAATCATCTTGATTTTTTTCAACGTGACCAGTCCGTGCCTCATCATGTATTCCAAAATTAAACAAGTGTGAAATTTGTCCTTTCCAATCTCAGCCTTGTGATCTTTGCGGCAACTGTAGGTGACTAATGAGTGCGCATCATGAGAAAATGTCAGGCTTGCTCAAGACTGATATTGCGCAAAAAACATACAAACATGATGACGAGAGCAGACCATTCATCTGCCCATCTTGCGTTCATCGGTTTGGCGTACATCTGCAATAATAATGATACCCTTGTGTGATTGTTATTGTGATACCCTCAGAGTTGATAATAATAATAATAATAATAATAATAATAATAATAGTAATAATAATAATGAATTAAATGTATAGAGCGCATTTCTTGAACCCAATGCGCTGTACACAAAAAAATAAAATAAAATAATAAAATCAAAAATACAATTTTAGTATACGTCCTTATATGCCAGTTTACAGGAGGGCTTTAAAGGTCTTGAGCGACTGCGCTTCTCTGATAGGGGCTGGGAGTGTGTTAGGGTTAGGGCTAAAGGTGTTGTGAGACTGTGCTTCTCTGATAGGGGCTGGGAGTGTGTTAGGGTTAGGGCTAAAGGTGTTGTGAGACTGTGCTTCTCTGATAGGGGCTGGGAGTGTGTTAGGGTTAGGGCTAAAGGTGTTGTGAGACTGTGCTTCTCTGATAGGGGCTGGGAGTGTGTTAGGGTTAGGGCTAAAGGTGTTGAGAGACTGTGCTTCTCTGATAGGGGCTGGGAGTGTGTTAGGGTTAGGGCTAAAGGTGTTGAGAGACTGTGCTTCTCTGATAGGGGCTGGGAGTGTGTTAGGGTTAGGGCTAAAGGTGTTGTGAGACTGTGCTTCTCTGATAGGGGCTGGGAGTGTGTTAGGGTTAGGGCTAAAGGTGTTGAGAGACTGTTCTTCTCTGATAGGGGCTGGGAGTGTGTTAGGGTTAGGGCTAAAGGTATTGAGAGACTGTGCTTCTCTGATAGGGGCTGGGAGTGTGTTAGGGTTAGGGCTAAAGGTGTTGAGAGACTGTGCTTCTCTGATAGGGGCTGGGAGTGTGTTAGGGTTAGGGCTAAAGGTGTTGAGAGACTGTGCTTCTCTGATAGGGGCTGGGAGTGTGTTAGGGTTAGGGCTAAAGGTGTTGTGAGACTGTGCTTCTCTGATAGGGGCTGGGAGTGTGTTAGGGTTAGGGCTAAAGGTGTTGTGAGACTGTGCTTCTCTGATAGGGGCTGGGAGTGTGTTAGGGTTAGGGCTAAAGGTGTTGAGAGACTGTGCTTCTCTGATAGGGGCTGGGAGTGTGTTAGGGTTAGGGTTAGGGCTAAATGCCCTGCACATGGCTCCCATGGTTTTAAGGCTGCATCGGGGCTGCTGGAGAGAGATTGAGCTGGAGGAGCGAAGAATGCACGTGGGACAGGGCAATTTAATGAGGTCAGATAAATACGATGGGCCAATGGTGTGATTGGCTTATAGGTATGATTGGTATGAACTAGAACTTTAAAATCAATACGTGAGTGGAAGGGGAGCCAGTGTAGGCTGAATAACACGGGGTAATGTGCTCACGGGGGGAGGTGTGCATAAGAGTCCAGGCAGTACAATTTTGAACATGCTGCAGCCGGTTGATACATTCAGCAGATGACCCCAAAAGGAGGACATTGCAATAATCCAAACGAGATGAGATGAAGGCGTGAATGAGGCATTCGGCTGCTCGTTTGGAAAGCAAGGGTCGAATTTTTGTTTCTATGTTTCGGGGATGAAAAAATGAGACCTTCGTAATTTTCTTGATGTGGGCCTCCAGAGATGGTTGACTATCCAGTATCACCCCAAGGTTACATATTGTGCTGAGATTGAATGTGGGTGAGGGTATCGGCTTTCAAAATGTTTTCATATTGAGCCTGTGAACTTGCCTTCATCACGTCACTTGAGTTCATCCAGTTCTCTGCTCAGACTTGTAAAAGGGTTCAGGCAGCAGGGGGGTTTTAGTTTTTTTTGGAAGTGAAAAAACAGCTACGCAAATGAGTCAAGGCGAGAGTACAAGTGCTCCAACTGTGCTGCAGTGAAGGAAGCAGGCCTAAATCAGGCCTCCCTTGGGGCTCCAAATTGGGTTTTTTTTTTTTCTCGCAAATTCAAGGCAGGTATTTTTAGAAGCTGGTGAATCACGCTCCGAGAACGTGACCGCCATACGCATCCCGAGAACGTGATCGCCATAGATACGCATCTCGCAGAGTCTTCGTCAAAGTCTCACGCTGCACTGGAAATGATGACGTGATAAAGACATCTCTGCCACTGACACACGCCCCGGAATCAGACGCATCTCACAGCGGCTTTTTACCTCATGCACATGGAGGGGGTGAGAGGGCGAGAGAGAGTGTGTGTGTGTGAGAGAGAGAGAGAGAGAAAGAGAGTGTGTGTGTGTGTGAGAGAGAGATAGTGTGTGTGTGTGTGTGTGTGTGTGTGTGTGTGAGAGAGAGAGCGAGCGGGAGAGTGTGTGTGTGTGTGTGTGTGTGTGTGTGTGTGTGTGTGTGTGTGTGTGTGTGAGAGACAGAGACTGAGAAAGAGAGAGAGATAGTGTGTGTGTGTGTGTGTGTGTGTGTGAAAGAGAGAGATAGAGAGAGAGAGTGTATGTGTGTGCAAGTGAGAGAGAGCGTGTGTGTATGTGTGTGGGAGAGAGAGTGTGTATGTGTGTGCAAGAGAGAGAGTGTGTTTGTGTGTGTGAGAGAGAGAAAGAGAGACAGAGAAAGAGAGAGAAGCTTTTTCTGTGTCAAACTCAAGTGGCACGTACGTACTTCCTATTTTACCCTACATTGGAAGTACAGCACATTATAAAGTAATACTTAGTAATACTTTTTTTATTTCACAGAGAGTGTGTGAAAGTTTGAAAGTAGAAACAGAGCTGTCTTCTGAAACGATGGTGTGTTTTTTCTCCTTCTGAGTGCCCGTCCCTATAAGGACGCACAGGAAGAGTGTGAGCAAGCGGCCTGATTCATCGATGTCGAGTCAGTGTCTTGGACATGAGAGGGTGTCACTGGGCTTGGCAGATGGCCTTTAATCAGCTTTACAGTGTTGTGTCCACAGAAACGTAGAGCTCATTGTTTGAACGAAACACACGTGTGCTCACGCACATTTTTGCACACACAAACACACAGTGCAAGTTCACTCAAACACGCTCATACCCACTCACTCTCACCCAACACACAAAAACATACACTTGGCCATGTACACTCAGCACGACATTCCTGCTCCCAGTCTGTTGAGTGAAGTCACAGCACATGAGTATGAGCATGCTCACTGACACACACTCACACACAAATGTGTCCCCTCAGCCAGTGAAACACACACACATCCTCTCCCTCAGCCAGTGAAACACACACACATCCTCTCCCTCAGCCGGTGAAACACACACACATCCTCTCCCTCAGCCAGTGAAACACACACACATCCTCTCCCTCAGCCAGTGAAACACACACATCCTTGCCCTCAGCCAGTGAAACACACACACATCCTCTCTCTCAGCCAGTGAAACACACACACATCCTCTCCCTCAGCCAGTGAAACACACACATATCCTCTCTCTCAGCCAGTGAAACACACACACATCCTCTCTCTCAGCCAGTGAAACACACACACATCCTCTCCCTCAGCCAGTGAAACACACACACATCCTCTCCCTCAGCCAGTGAAACACACACACATCCTCTCTCTCAGCCAGTGAAACACACACACATCCTCTCTCTCAGCCAGTGAAACACACACACATCCTCTCTCTCAGCCAGTGAAACACACACACATCCTCTCCCTCAGCCAGTGAAACACACACATATCCTCTCTCTCAGCCAGTGAAACACACACACATCCTCTCTCTCAGCCAGTGAAACACACACACATCCTCTCCCTCAGCCAGTGAAACACACACACATCCTCTCCCTCAGCCAGTGAAACACACACACATCCTCTCTCTCAGCCAGTGAAACACACACATATCCTCTCTCTCAGCCAGTGAAACACACACACATCCTCTCTCTCAGCCAGTGAAACACACACACATCCTCTCCCTCAGCCAGTGAAACACACACACATCCTCTCCCTCAGCCAGTGAAACACACACACATCCTCTCCCTCAGCCAGTGAAACACACACACATCCTCTCCCTCAGCCAGTGAAACACACACATCCTCTCCCTCAGCCAGTGAAACACACACATATCCTCTCTCTCAGCCAGTGAAACACACACACATCCTCTCCCTCAGCCAGTGAAACACACACACATCCTCTCCCTCAGCCAGTGAAACACACACACATCCTCTCCCTCAGCCAGTGAAACACACACACATCCTCTCCCTCAGCCAGTGAAACACACACACATCCTCTCCCTCAGCCAGTGAAACACACACACATCCTCTCCCTCAGCCAGTGAAACACACACATATCCTCTCCCTCAGCCAGTGAAACACACACACATCCTCTCCCTCAGCCAGTGAAACACACACACATCCTCTCCCTCAGCCAGTGAAACACACACGCATCCTCTCCCTCAGCCAGTGAAACACACACACATCCTCTCCCTCAGCCAGTGAAACACACACACATCCTCTCTCTCAGCCAGTGAAACACACACACATCCTCTCCCTCAGCCAGTGAAACACACACACATCCTCTCCCTCAGCCAGTGAAACACACACACATCCTCTCCCTCAGCCAGTGAAACACACACACATCCTCTCTCTCAGCCAGTGAAACACACACATCCTTGCCCTCAGCCAGTGAAACACACACACATCCTCTCCCTCAGCCAGTGAAACACACACACATCCTCTCCCTCAGACAGTGAAACACACACACATCCTCTCCCTCAGCCAGTGAAACACACACACATCCTCTCCCTCAGCCAGTGAAGCACACACACATCCTTTCTCTCTCTCTCTCTCTCTCTCTCTCTCTCTCTCTCTCTCTCTCTCTCTCTCTCTCTTTAATATAATTAACTAACAATACTGCAAAGAAGTCGAGCAGTAAAACAGATGCATTACTGACTAATGTAGTCACTCTCTCTCTCTCTCCCACCCTCTCTCATTTCCTCAAACACACACACACACACACATGCACGGTAGTCTAATTAGGCTACTTTTTACAGTCCACATCTCGCTCAGTTTCTTGCATATTCAAGCAACCCTCAACAAGTGCTTCTACCCAGAGGGTGTGTGTGAGACTTCACTGGAGAACCACTGAAAAGCATGTAAGTCCTACAGCAGAAGAAACACAAAGGAGGAAAGACACTACTGAGGAGTTCCTGACACTGCAGTACTGGGCTCTGTGCTCTCTGCAGGTTCCCTCTCATGGTTTAGCGGGTCCGCCTCCTCTGAGAGCTTCTCTGGCGAATTCCCAGCTTGTTCTGTGAGAGGATCCTAATTTTCAGTCGTTTCATTGAAACGATGGGAAACACTTTACTTGTAGGATAAATTATTCATTTGCTCTGCCTGTGCCGCTCTCCAATACCTGATGCTTGCTGTTGCTCGTTCATGCAGCCAAGATTATGTAGGGCTAAGTACGCTAAACAGTGGCCAAGAGAGAGAATGCCACTGCGCCTTGGACTAAGACCCACAAACTGTTGATAGGAAAGTCCAGTGTTCTTTTTAAAAAATGATTTCCCCCTATTTTTTCTTGTCCATTTGGAAAGCTCTATCCCATCTCTTTCGGTACTCACTGCCGAAACCTCCACTATCGATGTGGGAGCCTGCAGATAAGTACACGCCCTCCTAAGCATGTGATGTCGCCCGCCGATTCTTATCGCACTGCAGTTCGCAGGCTGGGCTCGCGCAGGTCCAATGTTCATTTATTTGAAAAATAAACGTGTTTATACACTGATAAGTAACAGATCGCCTTCTTAGGTTCTTCGTGATCGATGATGGAGACGGAGAGCAAAAGACCAACTGGAAAGAGAAACAGCGGGGAAATCAAATTTGGTTTCTTTCTACTGCTGTTTTTGTAAAAAATTTTGCCGAGGGTTTGATGTCAACATGCGGCATCTCGGCACCTCTTGCCCTGGTGTAACGAGCAGTTGCGTGTATAACGTTTCTCAGCATCGGGGCTGAGTAAACAACACTGCGATTGCTCACACTATACTAGTAAATAAAGTACCGCAAGGCCCTGATCGTCTGACTGCTTTGAAAGATTTTTAATTCCACAGCAGCTCTGATGTTTGTACTTCCTTTTTTTGGGGGAAATGCCGTATGTGACAGCTCACAACAGTTGGAATGATACAGTTCTAGCATTAGTTGTCATCAATAAGAGATCATTAGTTGTAATCAATAAGAGAGGCTACATCACTCCTGTAATCAACACTAACTCTCCTGCAGTACAGCAAGGCATGTAAAGTAACTGGCTTACAGGTACGAGTACCAGAGGCGTACATGCTCTTTAAAGAATCAGAGGGGTTTCGAACACAGAGGTGCGTGGAGGGAGACCACGTGGAAAGAGACGCCCCAGAATAAAAAGAGCTGTTCAGATGCTGGTGGACTGGTCAGGTGGTGAGTGGAACAAAAAACATCTTTAAACAATGCCAGCTTCCTGCCAGATTTCAGTAGGGCTAAAACACAGACCCAGACAGAGGAGAGAGGGCAGGGGTAAGTGTAAATAAAGCACAGTCTGTTCCCCTGAAACGTTCAGTTCCCCTAAAACGGAGAAACTGTGTTTGAAAAGGGCTGTCCACCCTGTATCGTTTTACCTGTTTCACATATGTCGCTCTCAGTATTTCATTGCAAACTAAAGAAAAACCTTTTTTTTTTGCATTTGTGGCACTTTATTGTGACCTAAATTATGAAGATAAACTAATCTAAGGTAGCATTGTAAATGGTACAGCTGTATTGTTTCATCTAAGCCAGTTACCAAGTTTCTGTGATGCTCACACCTGGGGCCACATGTATAAAACTCTGAGTAAAAGAATGCGTAAAATAATGCTCAGGGTGAAAGTCGGAAATCTGCTTTAAAAACGTTTTCCACTTTCTGTCGCGGTGTCGCCATATCACACGGACTCCAAACATTGCGTACCTATGATGTCCATCGTGTGCAGAGGTACGCAGATTCCCACAGCGTGTTATATCATACATCTGAATTTCTGCGTGGAAACTCGCTTACACGGCTTTCTCAGGGCATTTTTTTGATCAGCACTGTTTATTCATGTGGCCCCTGGAGTTATAAAGCCTTAAATAGAACACCCCCGAACTAGGTGAGAATTGACCAAATTTGACATCTGCGCAAAGGGGCTTTGCATTTGGCATCTGTGCAAACAGCGGAGCTCTTTGTATGGGGGTAGTTGTCACACACAGTAAAATGCCCAGTGTTAAATCAACTCTTACAGAGTACATTTGGTCCTTGTTAAAGTTGCATTACTACGGCACAGCAGTACATTTGGGACATATTTGGCAATTCTTTGTTTAGTTTTTTTGGAGGACTTAATGTCTTTGTTTAACGTACGGCTGTCATGTCTGCTGTGCTTCTACTGTTGTTTCTGGTCGTGTTTTTCCAGTCTACACACACAATCCAAGTTAATTTATGATTGAACCATAAATATTACATGATTTGGCATCGACACAAATCAGAGGATGGATGTGCACTGCATGTGAAAAGAAAAGCAACAAGGGGCATGGAAATTGTATTATGAGCAGCAGAAATAATTATTTTTAGAACAATGTGTGCAGGGAGTCTCACAAGCAAGAGATTGGATTTCATGCTTTAATTGATACGTGCAAACCTTCCAATTACACTTGATCGCTGTGGGTAGATGCTCTATGCAGCGCTATATGAAGCTGCCGACCCCAGGACATGTGACTGGCCTGAAGTTAATTAATCCTCAGAAAATGCAAGTCAGATGTTGTTGCATAGATATTATTTTACTGCAAAATAAAGATAGAAGTAATGGGTACTGTGTGTGTGTGTGTGTGTGTGTGTGTGTGTGTGTGTGTGTGTGTGTGTGTGTGTGTGTGTGTGTTGAAAATTTTGAATTCTATTGATTTGTTGAATGTCGATTAAATCCTGGAGAATTTTGTTCTATGTAAAAAAAAAACTAAGACAATGAAAGATGAAAAAGATGATTATATGATATTATAATCATATATATATATATAATATATGATTATAGTTCTTAATATTCTATGGTTAATATTTGTGTTGTTGTGTGTAATTAAAATATAAATTTTGTGCATTCAGGATCATGTGTTGGGAAATGAATCTACATATATTTATTTAAATTCCCTACTGAGAATAGTCATATTTAAGGAACTACAGGGGAACAAAGTGAATATGTTCCTATTATGGTAAGGCTGTTGCTATGGCAAAATGAATGTAAGGGCCTTCATTTTAACACTACTACAATCAAATGATCAGGTATTTTTTCATTGAAATCTATTGGGTCCTGTTCATAGCTAAATACAGTTGGGAGTTATTTTTCTGTACTTAGTATGGTTATGATCGCATACAGTATGGTTATGAAGTACAGTAACAAACATAGTATTCTGCCAGCCCTGCTGCTGGAAGACTTTTCTCAGATTTAACGTGTGATGCATGATACACCACACTTAAAAGCTGAGAGAAATATGAAATGTGATGATGATTATTAATTCATCTACCAGCTCAAGGCAAAACATAATTTTTTTTTTCTTAAATAGCCACCTCCAACCAAAGGCTCACAGAAATGTTCCTTGTGTTCTCAGCACCTCTTTTTTGACGATATAAGTTTGACTTTCTGAGCGCTAAACATAACAGTGTCAGATGAAAATAGTGTGTGAACAGTAGCTACTAACATTTAACATCATGTTTTTTTACCTACCATGTCCCCATGATAGACAGCATGTATCCATGTTTCCAGGAATAATCAGAGGGCATGTTTTTCTTGTGAAATCCGGTATTTGTGAACCGTCCAATCGAAATAGCCTTCTATAGCTGAGAGGTGATTAAAGGGGCCATGCCTATGTTATTTAATTCTGGGATAAGACGGTTTTTTAAGGTAACTACACATATTTAATAAACATGTTGTAAATAATAAATGAAAACTATATACTTGCCCTTGGGAGAGTTACATCACAGTAACTGTACTGTAGACAAACAGTATGAATACGGTTATACACAAATTAGTGCCCCCAGGATTCCGCTATTGCGCGATCGTGGAAATTTCCGTGGAATTCTGGGCCAATACCTGCAGGCATACCCTTCTCGTTTTGACAGGCAGACTGTCATAGGCGGCCTTTGCTATGTTTTATTCGTTTCATGTGAAACGGGCCTCTCAACTGAAAGGGGCCTCACCGCAATCATAAACTGAAAAAAGTATTTATATAATTTAAAAAATAGAAATCAGTGAATAAAAGAACCGCCGACCCAGTTGTTTTTCCATTCAGCCACTGTAGGCGTTTCTAACTTTCTATTTCAGTGATGCCTTGCTTCTCCTTATTTTTCTATAGGCTAGTCTGGATCTGTCCATTTCTGACCTATCAAAACACTTGCTGCTAGCTATGATGTCAGAATTATCACATAGGCATACAGTGGATTCATAATACCACATAACATTTCTGTGCATAATTCGCATAAAATACGTAGCCTAATGTATTTATATATCTTAAAAGGTCAGCGTTTTTACATAACAGCAAGGTATTACAGCCGCGAGTATCGCTGTGGAAACATCAACGTTGCTGGGCAGTGGCAAAATGGAATAAGAATCTTTTCAACATTCAACAGAAACCAGTTGTAGAACTGTTACGAGGTAGGATATTTGGTTCCTCAATCTGTTTATCAGAGATTTGTAGGAAAAACATTTTCACGTTATACCTATACATTGGGTAGGCGTAGCCTACATAGGCTACAGTAGCTACGCAAAGGAAAAGACACCTAATGTTTATTTGTAACAGTTTCAACTTTTTAATAATAGCCTATAGGCTAGCCTATTATTGTTCCTATATCAGAACAAACATTTTTGTAGTGTGTAGAAACGGTCGCCTACATTTTATGCATGTTATTGTCTGACTGTGGCAAGATGGTTGTAAACGGGTTTTGTATGCACAAGCGGCGACACTAGGAATCCCGCATTGGAATTTTAAGATTTTAAAGTTGTTTACAATTTCAGAGAAATACGAATAGGCAACTATAATTGGGACATTGACGACTAGGCTAGCACCGTAGATAGGGCGAATAGCCTGCGTGTTCGTAGTGAAAGAGCGCATTGCGCTTGATGCAGCATTTGTTGTAGTTATCGTCCAATGATTATTATTTTTGAAAACTAAAGGTTGTAAATCTAAATGAGAAACCGTGATATTAAAGTGAGTATGAAACATATCCGCTGCTGAAAGGGTAATATCCTATCTTATGTTACACGAGAATGGAGGAAAGCTGTTTTGTACAGTGTGCAACAAAGTACTTGATTAATAACACTGCCTTCCCACCACGTTAACACAATACAAGTGTCAATTGACTGAGTGACTCCTGCTCTTTGTTTTTATTGAGTTAACCTAAGTCTGCCATTTTAACAAGACAACTGTAACTTAATTATTATATGACCATTATCTTGTCAAATAATGGTCATATAATAATAAAGTTACAATAAGGCCACTTTTTTCAGTGGAAAATCCTATTTTCAAATCACAGATTTTACAAAGTCTGCCGCAGATTTTAAGATTTTTTTCCATGGAATCCTGGGGGGACTAACAAATTACACAAAGGGAGGAATGTTTTCTTTTGGTAAATATTTAACAAACCTTCATTTAACACATTAACTCAGATATCATCTGTTTACTCAAACCCTCTCCTACCACTACTGTTGTTAAAGTTCTGACAGGAAACTGCTACCAGAAATATGATGACGTCAGAGGAATTCAATCATTATTCAGGAAGTGGATATTGTATGTCATGTAAGTAATCAGAATTACCAAACATTCTGTTTTGCTTCAGTGACGACATTTACTTATGTTCCTGACTGATTATAGTGGTGAAATTATCCCATATAAGATAGGAAAATCACATGCTCATAAAGTGAATTGGAGTTCATAAACTGTAGATGGTAAGGACTGGTATACACTTGGCACTCAAAAGACAAACTTTTTTCCATGATATATTCTTATTAGTTAAGACACTTCAGAAGGTGCAAGACAGACATTTCAGCATAACTAATAAAGAATGTATGTATGATGAAAAAAGAGTTAGCTTCTGGAGTGTGAAACCGTCACCAGTCCTTAATTAAAACGGTCCCGTCTGCCAGTGAGAATGGGAGAAACTGTCCCTCCCACCGCGATTCTGCCAACTAACGTCCACTTTTGAATATTATCCACAGATGTAAGTTCACACCTTTCTCCCAGCGTTAGCAGTGCACTTAAGGTAAGGAGAATATGAAGATGTTCACCTCCTAGGAATATTTGGGGCCCATACTGTTGTGACAGTATATTACAAAATAAACGTTGTGTATTTTATGCTCTATTATGCTCATCATTCAATTAAGGCTAAATTATATTTGTTTCTTTTAAATATTGATTTACCTAATAACAGCAGCATTTATATGAATTAGCTAGCTTTGCTGGCAGGGTCAACCAAAATCACGTATCTATGAGAGAGCGTAGACATGGTTTACAGATTCAATTTACTGTGCTACAGAAAATGATCCCTACAATACTTCAAAATCAAATTGTTAAAATCCCATAAACATCCCATAAAAACAGCAACAATCACCACAGGGAATAGCGCTTTATTTATCTCCTAATGACTTGCTAATAGAAGATCATCGCTCTAGCGAACGGTGTTATTTCCTAAATAGTTGCAGAAAATATTCAGATGTGTGAGTATTTTTTTGACAGCAAAGTTTTCCAGAGATTGTCTTTTCCCTTAAATTTGTGTGTGACTCTTCGATTTCGATGTTCTTCCCCAATGTCACGAAACCTGCCGTCAAGTATGGCGATGCAGTCCACAATTAGTTTTGATCCGATCTGTCTTGCATGAAGAATTTTAAGGGCACTGTGACCACAGGCCTGCAGTAACACAAGGAATCTTAATGTAGTGTTGAGATATATTTCGCCACATCTATAGCATTGACTATCAGGTAGGCCTATAAATTATCATTAATAATGCAGAGCACTGGGCCCACGAGTTCCTGGAGGGCATTTACACCTCGCTTACAGATGCACAACAATCCTCAAGTTATCCTAAAACGGAATTTTTTTTAATCATTTTTCGACAACGTAGACATCATTTACAGGTATGCAGCCTTCACCCTTAAACCTCTAGATGCCATATCCCGCTGTCTGCTCTAAGATTCATCGCAGGTGATCAATTTGGCACACATCACTGTCTTTTTTAAGAAAAGGTTGGCTGGCCCTCTCTGTCTGTGAGACGTGATCAGCACTGTTTTTATGTTTTTATCTATAAAGCCCTGCTGGGCAGGCTACCACTTTATCCTCACTTTTGAATTGAAACGCTGCAAACTATCACACATGCTCACAAGACTGGCTTGTAGCCCAGGTGCCAAAGACAAAGTCTGACCTAGGATAGACTGCTTTTAGCTTTTTATTTCTCTCATACTTGGAATGGTTTGCAAAAAAGTTTTTTTTTTTTACTGCCTTTGAGACAATTTAAGAACCTAATGTTGAATCTTATTGTTTTTGTTTTAACTAATGTTTTAAATTGAGTTTATTAATTAGTGGACGTTTATGAGCAGGCTTGAAAGAGGACGTAGCCTATAATCAAAGCTGACTTATACTGAGCAAGATAGTAGCAAGTATTGGAGCGGTATGCACAGCTACTTTTTTTTTTCATACATTTCGGTAACTGCCGCAGAGATCATTCTCAAAACTGAAACTTGTAAATAACTATCTGAAGAACCCGATGGGACAGGAGCGACTTTCTGGATTGGGATTTTATTCATGGAGAATGACCCTGCAAGGACGTTCTCAAGATTATAGATTACTTTGACGAGCACAAGGAAAAGAACAGAGGGTATGTCTGAAATGATTGAGTAGGCTACACGATTACTGTTTTATTCGTAGTGCATTTGATGCAAGGGCACATTTATATAGTCAGGGTGCAATTAGCACATGTGTTTTATTTCTTGATTCTTGTGGGTGGTGTGTGTAGTTTGGCAGGGTGGCGGTCCAATTCTTTGCACCGGGGCCCAGAGAACATGCACTGGCTGGGCAGGGAGGGGGGGAGGTAGAACCTTGGGGGGGTTATGGCAGTGACTGGGCCCCTGAAAGCTTTACCCCCCCCCCCACCACCTCCCTTATGTGGACTTGATTGCAGTAATAACAGTGTGTGAAGACAAATACTTAAATGCTCAAAAGCCGTCTGGCCCTTTAACGACAAACAGACATGCGCTTTCGTTGAACCATCTCCTAAAAGCCATGGCTGAATTGCTGAAATGCTGAAAGAAGAGAAACCATTGCTTTAATGAGATGTGTGGAAAATATCTATGGGGAGATTTTGCAATATTCAAGATGAATAACAAAGGGAGACTGTAGTCTCGGGCCAGGGTAATGCAAATTCTGCTGCAAATTTGTGTCCTCCGAGGCTACGCAATCGCTTCTTTCCACAAGAATATTCAAAGTGAACAAAAATCAAACCGCTCAAGTGTGAAAATGCATTGACGATGAATTTTGCTGTAATTTTCCGAGTGATCAGAGAGGCTTTTTTTTTGCTGAGACAGGAGTGACAGGTTTTCCTTGTTGAGCTACCGCACGAGCGCGAGAATCTGGCTTATCAACAGCATCAGCCTCTACAAGGACGTGAATGTGATTGCGTTCGCCTTGCACGTTATGATGAAACAGGCCGATATTTCCAGCACATTGCTGTAATGAGAACAGGCCTTCCTGGGCAGAGCTGCATACAGTGTTTCTTCTAGGCCAGCTTTGTCAGGTGGAGCACATGCAGGTAAAAGTAAAACACTGTGGATTCATCTGACCCAACATTTTATTTCTAAAGAGTCAGTCTTATTTCTTTTAAGGGTGCTCATGTAAGGCTGTTGTTGTGTTTTGAAACAGAACCACCAGTGAAATGTCAGATGTAAGTACCCAATGAATAATTGACAACTAAATGTACTGTTTATGTTATGTTTCTCTATAATGGTGCTTTGTGTGTGCAGCGGATAGCGTTTGCTTATTCTGTAATGGCTTCTTAGCCAGTGTAAATGCTATAATGTAGTATTTTGGAATTAGCCATTTCTATCATGAAGAACTCGGTATTCTTTGTCCGTATTCTTTGCTTGTAAACTCTACATATGAATTTAATAATGAATGGTGGAGGGATTTGTGGAAGTCGACCCATTTTTTTGAATAATTAAAAACCCTACATAAAGGATGACAACAATATATTTTTTTCCCATTTTGAACGCCTCAATTATCTTGACAAGCAGGCAGAGAAAGATTGTCTTTATCCAGCAGGCTGGCAGTGTACTGTGAGTCCCATTTATGGATATCTTTCAGCGTGTTTCTGCTCAGCATACAGTAAACAAGTAAACGTAGCAGGCAAGTCCAATGCCACTGCACCTGTGCCCACGAACCAATCAGGTTTGAGTATTGTGAGCCTTGCTCCCAGTGCCATAGAAATGATTGTATGCTGGTTAGTATACGATGCAGGGCCGCAGGAGTTGGCTCTGGCTTCATCTCAACATTGTCCTGGATTTTACCTGAATGCATTGTATCCTCTGTACATTACATTATATTACATTGCGGTCACTTAGCAGACGCTCTTATCCAGGGCAACTTGCAGAAGTGGTGAACATCAGTGTTAGTGTTAGTCTCGAGAATAGTGCCATTTCACCAAGAAGGCCTATTTGTAATCAAGTGCATCAATCGCTGTAGGATTAAGTCATGAGCAAGGTTGAGACGCAAGCATTGTGTTTGTTTGGCAGCAGTGCAGTTAGTACACAGTAAAGTGTCCAGTGTCAATTCAACTTTAACAGAGTACATATGAGCCTAATCTGGCCCGAGTAGTAGTAGTATGTACACTGCTAGAGTTGAATTAACACTGGACATTTTACTGTGTATAATTGTGAGGGAACTAGGCTACCCAGGTTGTAGGTTTGAATCCCAGATGACTGCCGTTGTAGCCTTTGTCTGGAATATCTGGTGTAGGCTCACACACACATTCCCACCAGTCATTCTTTTGGCTTACTTCTCTTTCTTTCATTTTGGGGTCATTAGCCAGCTTGGAGGGTGGAGCCAGGATGACACGACACCTGAAGATTGGGTTCATGAAGATCACCGGATTTGCTTCAGGAAAATCGCCGACTGTATGAATTGTTTGTATGTAAAAAAGAATGTAAACGGTGTAAGTCATTCTGTATAAGAGCATCCGCTAAGTTGTGAAATGCAATGTAAGAACGCTGTTCTGCTGGCCACTGCTTACTGAATGTAGAGTCGGGGTAAAAAAATGAATGACGCCCCACATCCTGTTCCACGGGACGATTTGTAAAACATTATGGATGCTTTGAAGACGAGTACAGGGGCACTTTACACAGATAATGAGTTGAAAGGCGAGGAAATGTGGATTTGCCGTAATGGATGGTGTGCGGTTGTGTTTGTTGAATGGAGGCTGATCGATGAAAGACATTTTAGCGCTACTGCGAGGAAACAATATGTGCACATGCATAGTTATCAATCTGAAACAGGAAGTGGTGGTAAGGACAGGAGGAAGCGCTATGATGGTCTACTTTGTACGAGATATCATTAAAAATATATTATCTCTCAGTTCATGTTTTTTACCATTCAATTTGAAATGGATATTATATTGATAAAATATAATTATATCCAGAGAGCTGGCAACGGTAGCCTATGTCCTTTATTTTTCAACTGAGTTATGCATTGAAAACAATGCCTGATATTTCACCTCTGTGAGCATTGAAATATTTCTCTTGGATATTGAGTACATCACATGATGCACCATGTCTAAGCAAGTTAGTAATGTGTACTAACTAGTATTAACATCTTCATTTCACAAACTGCTCCAGCGCCTCCGCAATCCTGACCAGACAGGTTAGATAATGGATAGTTGGATAAGCCCACTGTATTATCATTTCTTTGTCTTGGTCCTTCCCTGGTTTAGACACATCACCCAAAGATGTCAACATGCTGCCATTTAAAGGTTTGGATTGGATTACTGGAGGTGGATTGTGTTACTGGAATTTCAAACAATTACCATAATAGCTCCATTTTTTTTAAGTAGATAATGTTTTGTTGTAGTGGTTCTCTGTGCCAGAAACACGGAGGAAATGTTTGGAGGTCCAGGTACGACAGATAGGGAGTCTTAAAGTGTTCCTATGAACACCACAGAAACGGACAATAGTCCGTAGTGGAAAAGGGGGAAATAAGGGGAACACAAATAACCTCGCAATAAAAGGCGAGGAGCTCGATATCCGAGCAAAACAAAAGAAATAAGCAGTCACGCTTAATACAAATAACCTCGCGATAAAAGGCGAGGAGCTCGATATCCGAGTAAAACAAAATAAATAAGCAGTCACGCTTAATACAAATAACCTCGCGATAAAAGGCGAGGAGCTCTAAATCCGAGCACAACAAAAGAAATAAGCTGTAACGCTTATCTAACTCCCGTTTGTGGAGTGAGCAAACCGAAAGAAAAGAGAAACTTCAAAAGCCCGAAGACTTAGAGAGCGCTCGTAGGTATGAGAATAAACAAAGAAACGAAAACCCTAAACTCTGAACTAAGAGCTAAAAAGATCACTTTGTTTTTCCTACGTTGTACTGCTAACAAGTGCCGCATTGATAAGCAAAGCGGTCGATAGCAGAACAACTTCCTATACTCTTTCACCGGCTCGAATGTTACGAGAAATAACATGGAAGCAATGAGAAACGGAGGAAGCGGGGTATAAGTAGTGAGCGGATATGCAGAACAGGTGAACTCACTAATTACCAAGACGAAAGCAAAACCCGTAGTGGAACACAGAAAATGTTTCAGCCCTTTAGTATAGGGCAAAAAAGGGCGGCCAAAAAACCCTGAGATAAGAAAAGAGAGCCGCACAGTCCGACTGGTTTTAGTTGAAAGTATATTTCAGCCCTTAAATAGTAAGTGGCGAGGAACAACAAAAACCAGCAGACCCTGCGGCTCTCCAGGACCAGGGTTGGCCACCCCTGGTATAGGGCTACTAAAAATGATCTTGTACCAGTCAAAATCATTGACTGGTATCATGCTTCTCAAGTTCACAACATCACAAAAATTCAGAGATTTGAAATTGTCGGTGCTTTTACAAATTCAGGCAAATGACTTTGGCCACAGACAAGACAAGGCACCCCAGATAACAATTTTCTGTTCCAACATGACTTTCTTCGAGAATTCTACTCATATTATGAAAATACCAATCAACTGGATTTAGGCTCCAACATGACTCTTTCAACAAGTGACCAGACTATTTTTTTTTTCCATTGCTAGCAGAGCTTCAAGTGAAACACCTGCTCTGAGTTTTCGTTTCTGACGGATTGTCATTGATTTACCCAACGCTTGAAGAGGTTTCTGAAACTGGCGCAGGCAGAGTTCCTGAAAAACCCTTCTGTTCTCGTAACTAAAATGTGAGGAGTATACAGTCCTCCTCAGGTTGGGGAGGGACAGGTCTCCGTAAGTGGAAAGCATCGAGCATCAGCGAGCAAAGGGCACGTCTCAGTGTCAGATCTGCATGACGGGAGCAAGCGGCGGACATGAAATCAGGAACAATGAGGTCCGAGTGGTTGTCTCCGACATTTGGTTTGCTGTTTATGGTCTCTTAGCCTTACATTACATAACAGTCACTTGGCAGATGCTTTTATCCAGAGAGACCTACAGAGGTGGAGGACATCAGTGTTAGTCTCGGGAATACAGAAGTGTGACATCGCCAAGCAAGCACATACGGCCCATTTATAATCAATAGGTGTCAAGTTAGCCAAACAAACCAACAATGAGTATTGCAAACAGAAGTAAACGCCGCTACACAGCTAACTTGTTATCGACAGTTGTTGCCCCAGTAACCATCTGGTTCTCATTCTCTCCGTGTTCTCAGTTGCTTTTCAAACGGCATTGCTCTGTTTGCGCCTCCGACATGCTGTCATCTTTTCTCCAAAAAGGGTCTTTTTCTCACTGGGTCCTGCAATGGAAATGCAATTCTATTTTTTATTTATTTTTTTAAAAGCTGAACATAGCTGATTGTGGGTAGGTGGGTGATTATGCGTTGTGGCAGATGTTAGCAGTGAGTGTGGAGAACAACTCAGAACAACTTTTGAGTAAAATTGTTCCAGCTGTTAATGTATTTTGTTTTTGATTGATTTGGCAGCAGAAGGTAAACAGCACTGCATGCAAGTACTGCCTGTGGATATGGGCTGTCAAAGAGATGCCAGAGTAAGCTTACTTCAGCTGTTGATCATTTAAATTGATTGAATAATTAGGCTGCAATGAACCTCTGACTGTAAGAAACAGAAATGTTTGGGTCCCACAAGGTCCATAATTACATTGGTGCATCATACATACTGTATGTGGATTGATAACAGAGTTCTTAATATGTTTGAAGGATGTTTCTGCATTTTACACCAATAAAATAGAAATATGGGTTGAGTGCTTTGATTCAGCTTCAGTTTCAGGTCATGTTTGAGAAGCAAAGCTGCGAAGCTTACTGACAGTTTGGCAGCAATGTATTCACTGTTATTATAATACTGGCCTTTTCGGTCTTATCTTCTTTTTTAAACGTTGAATTTTTTTGTGTGTCAGATGGTTCAGTGATCATCGTCCATCTCCATGTGTACAGGGAATTCATTCATTCATTTGTTCACGCATTCAGTCATTTACTCATTCATATTATTTTTTATTCAAGATGAATTTCCCCATTTGTGGCTACAAGAATATGTGGCTCATCACTGGTTTTCTTTTATGTGCTGGTTACCATGGTGATAATGATCAAACCCTATTTTTGTACAGCTGAATTCCTAACCCACGGGAAACAGTGAGCAAAAATACGCTCATATTTATTGTTGATATACCTGAGTTCGTGCTGGCCAGGTTTGAAGTGAATACTTCCTTAGCGGTGCTACTGTAAGGACCCGCAGGCCCTTTTAACAGGCGGTTTAGTCACGCATCTGAACAGGGCGTGGCGTGCTTCTGGGCGGTGTTTTAGACACCACAGTCTGCTCCTGGCATCACGGTTTGATCCCAGCTATGTCGGGGAGTTCTGATGACTCAATGCCAATTAGAGGACGGTAAATGATGCGGTTGTGCGCGAGGCTCTCGGAGAATTAGCAGGTGCGGTGTGCATCTGAATGTAGGTCATAAACATCAGTGGAAAGCCAGACGATTATATTCGCTTAAAAAGGGAAAAGCATTTTTTGAACCTTTCCCATTGTTCCCAGGAGTGTGCCCTGATCACACATCCTTTCTCCCTGTGAGAACCCTTTCGTCTCACAGAAGTATGAAGATGAAATCAAGCCAACACAACTAGCCATAAGAAAGTGGTTGGACTGTGGGTTGGACTCACACCTCCTGATTCGGTTTCACACCTGATCACGTGACATTTCTTCCCCTCGTGGGAGTCACCTCGCACTGCCCCTACCACGTTGACTGAAAAAAAAACATCAATAATATTTTTGTCTGTGTCCATGTGATTTCGACCTATTCGTAGTATCGTTTTTTTGTATATATATACTTCCGGGGGTATTGCCTCCTGTCTACCTTTGTTTCCAATGGAAGAGGGGATTTGTAAACGGTAGATGCTTTGATCTGGTATTCCTCTTATACTAACTGCCCATGTGAGCACGTGTCTACTGAATTTCTTACTTTCTCACGCTGCCATTTTAATCTCAGCAGGTAACGTTGAAATTGTATCTAATAGTCAGACACTACAAAAAATACCTTGCACGTGTTCTTCTATGATACATTTAATCAAATAATGTTTGTTTCAATTAAACGACGTGGTAAAGACGCAGGAATTTGAATTTTTCTTTTTTTCTAGAAATAGAGACCCTTGCAGTCTTTGTTTTGGACACCAATAATCTGGGTTCTCTGTGCTCGTCGCCGTTGCCTACAGATGTTTTTGCTCAACTTTAGAGAAAATATGAGGGTAAAAAATTAAGAGAAGCGCCAATTATAGCAGGACAAAGAAAATAACGTGAAATCTTTCGGTGACTTCATGTCTAGTTTCCAAATATGTATCTGAAAAACATATATCTGCACCAAATGGTCCTTTAAGAGAAAATGGACCAAGCAATAGCCTTTTTAAAATCTACATATTTTTTTGTAGCCTACTTTATAATAGGTCTACTTTTTTCACTTGCTTAAAAATGTCCACTACAAAAATCCCTCGGTAAGTAGACTGTAACATTGCGTAGAAAGAATGTATTACATGTAAAAGTATTTGCATTGAAAACTATTTAAATAGGCTGTTAAATAAGTGGATTGTGTTCACATGTGGAGAGATGTGTGAAGTGTTGCCCAACACATTCCTTCATTAACACTGATGATGGCTTAACTCTTCCACACACAGATTATTTAATAAACCTGTGTTTAATGTCATTTTCATTTTAAAAATGTCAACAAATTAAGAAACGTATCTTTAAACTGTAAATAATCTCAATAGTATTTACCTGGCTTAAATGTTATAACTTACTTCCCTATAGCACATTATTTAACTGTAGTGCACCTAATGTTGGAAGTTAATATATACTAAGTGTTACTAAAATTAGCATTCTGGAAGTCAATATTACACCTCAAAACACATTTTATTTTTAATTTATGTCCTCTTTGCAATAATGTTATCAGAACTTTGTTCATACAACGGTCAATATATAAACGCCAAATGAATTCAGCTGGTAAATCAGCTTTTTATATGGTAACTTTCCATGATTTATAGTGTATCTATTTTATTTATTATCTATTTTTCCAACACAGTTTTGGTGTAAGTTACTATGATGTATAAAATATTATAATCTATGATATTTAAAAATATATATGGTTTATTTTATTCGACATAGGTCAAAGTTAATTCTTCAAAATGTGCAGTATTGTCAGAATTGAGATTTGCGGAAATGTGTGATTTATACAGCAGTATGCTGTATTTTAAAAAAGAAATAAGGTTGTGAAAAAAGTGTAAACATGGTCAATTAGACTATTTGTGCCAAATTCAAAAGCGTGTAGGCTAATGTTTTCTGTTTACTTACATGTTATTGTTAGCTGCTTTTTAGACACTGAAGAAATGCGAATAAGATTGTTAAGATTTTTTTTCTACAATTTTTAATTTTACAATTAATATTCAATTAAATATTACCATAGTCATTCAGCAATAGCTGGTGTTTTTCCCCTTTAATCTAGCCATCTGACAAAATGCGCCATCTGTGCTAAAAATAGGCCAAGGCTGGGGCTACACACGGTGCCAAATCAACAGGAAGCAACTTAATGCCATTCGTCCAGGGGTGCCTTATTAATTATTAAACTATGTCTGCTTCTAAGACACAAATCGCGTCGTCACTTTTAAATGTTTTATACGCTGCCGACTATGCCGCCTTAAATTATTTTTATTTTTTTGTTAAAATAATAAGACATGAAAGTGGCGGCGTTGTAAAGAATTCATGCAACTATCGTTGGTTGTTAGTAAAAAATCATTGCTTGGGTGCATAATCCGTCGTTATTAGCCGACGTTATTACCTTTAAATAATTTAAATATTTTAAAAATATTGAACCCACAGCCTATACTATGGAGGGGGGTGTTCTTACGACCAGTTATGATGTAGTAGGCCTAATGCTTATTTCCTTAAAACCATATTATTACAGACTCAACAAGTAAAGCTGTTCATTTTGGTTGTGCTTAAAAGAACACCACACACTTGTTTCAAACAGTAACTGGTTTATTTAATATATATTTTAATAATTTGTAGCAATCTGAATTTTAAATCTCTTGGGTTTAGTTATCACTCTTTCTTAAAATCATCTGATATACATATTGCCATACGGTTTCCCGTAGGCTATCTATGGTTTTGGAATATTCAGGTATTATAAGTAACATCCCCATAAACAAACAAACAAAATACATATACTTGTAAAGGCTGTGAAACGTGATCTATGCCTTGGCAACATCAAAGAAAGCGAGCAAATTTCACTTCATCCAACTTTTTTTTTTGTTTTTTTGCAGCCATCATGTGATACAGTACGTTTCTTTTCTTTTTTTTTTCCTCTATGTAACCTACGTGACGACATTCTATCTTAATGACGGAAACACACTGTGAAGCGCGGTGGCAACAGTCAAAATGTATTCTGGGTTCTTTTTTTTAGATATTGGGCGACGGCATTGGCTTCCATTGGTATCCTGTTGCCATAGTTTGGTTCCATGGTTGCCCCCGTGTCACGTGTTCCTCTCCTTTCGCCACAAGTTTCTTATGGACTCCAGCCGTTCCTGAGTCTTTTTTTAATTTGTATTTCCTCTTTTGTTGATCGGAACGTGATGGGTGAGCAGGAAATAAAACACACGGTGCAATCCACCGCGACTTGCCCCAGTTACACTTGACTTGGCATGACAAATTTGGTCAATGAAAAAAAAAAGTTTAAAATGATAGTCACCAGGAAGCAGACCTGGGATGCACTGCCTGAACCGCAGTATAGGCCTACTTTGTAAATTAATTAACAATTCAAACACTGTTTGACTGCCATGCGTGCTACTTGACAAATTTATAAGCATATGATTCTAAATTCTCTGGGAGCTGAATCTGATTAGTAGCTTTACCTATATGGAATAGGAAATTTAGCATTTTCTTGGGCAGAATGTGTAATTTAACTGTAATAGATTGCGGCGGTAATAAGGAGAAATAACTTTGTAATTCAGACTTAAACGCTGCTAAGTGTTTATAACCTAAATAAGAACTGGAATGACCCCAGGCCAGGTCTGAAAGCCACGATGAAGTATTCCCAGGGGGCTGCCCGCCAATTTTTAAATAAAAAAATCAGGAGGTCTCTTCTGAATGAGGGTGATTTTCAAAAGTATATAAATCCATGTAGGTGTAGCTACAATAAAGTGTATTAAATCGACAGATTTATTTTTTATTATTTTCACGTTGGTAGTCATGGTCGTTGTTTTTGTTTTTTTTCTTTCTTAAAAAGCAAGCCATGTCACTAGCGCGGAAAGTGCTGCCAGAAGCATCGTGACGCAGAACGGCACTGTGGGTCGGGGGGCCCCGTTCTCTCCTCCGCACAGTTCAAACAAGCTGCCACGGAACTCCAGTTTTCGGGATTCTTTTTGGAGTTTTACCCATAAATCCGTTGCTTCTTCTGGGCAGTCCGCAAGCGCGGTTTTGGCGCAAATGTTGAAGTCATCCCAGTATCTGCAAATCAAATAATCAGAGAGGTGTTTTATAAATCAAATTCTATTTAAATAATGGGCCTGTATATGTGGATAAGGATGGTGCATATCTGAACCGTTATTCACTATTATGTGTTTCCTTTTTGTTGCTAATATTTTTGTTGATATTGTCCAAATTATTTTGCTATTCTTCTTCATTGTATTTTGTTATTTAATATGTCATAAACGATAACACATCTCGATGTAATAACGTAAAACAACACGAATGTACCATGCTATTAAAAATAAATAAATTTAGTAGGCTACATATCCTCCGTGACATTTAATTAGCAAGTCCTTCGTTAATTTAATGCATGAAAATAACCAAAAACAGGTCGGAACGCTGTGATAGTCAATTTGTTTTGTTTCTTTAAGTATGCATGCTTTGGTGGTTCACTTGAAGGTCTATCCACCTCCCACCAACCCTTCGGCTGATCTGGTAAAACTATGCTGAGTTCATACATTTGTAATAAATAATGAAATATAGACATGCCAGGGGGACCTTTCCGCTGTAATCGCGTCTCCCCGTGGGAAATCAAGGCTTCCTCCTCTCCTCTGCACTGAAGAAGCGAGTAGACGCTGGAGAGACGCACCTGACCTGTGGTTTTTAACCCTTTGACAGTCTGGCCTGGATTTGTAGTCAAAATTTCTCTATTTAACCATAATACATTTTGGCCGAGAATGACTGTTTTAGAATCCATTGGACTGTCCCATTTTCCAATATGAAAACATGGGAGATCCGATGTATAGATATATATGTATATATGTATCCGATCGTATTCGCGTCAGTAGACCTATTTCAAAAGCCACCACAGAACGTATTTCGATTTTTAAAATCAGTTTAATTAATATTAAATAAATCAATTTTCTACACATTTATTTTTTCATTGAAAAATATGCTAAATTGAAATACTGATATATTCTTGTATTCTTGATCTTGGCGCGCTCAAAGTGACCAAATGTCACCTCTCCCCAAAATATACCCGTCTACTACAATAACATAACAACAGACTTCAAGACGATGCAGCGGAAATGGGTATATTCCATTCATATTAGTGGAGGTGATGTGAACAGGGGTACAGTGCCGTAACGCGCGCTTGCTGGTAGTTTTGGTAAGGGCGCTTAAGAATTAATGAGGGAGGTCTCGTCTCGTGCCATCTGTCTTCCAGTCTCAGTCTGTGTTAACTGGGTCACGGTGGAACCCGTACCCCCCCCCCCCCCCGATAGATCCTACAGGGTAAAAATTCAACTTACGAACAGATGGTCTGTAGGTTTTCTCTTTCGTCCAGTTCCTTTGGGTAGTTCACCATGTTTTCTCCCAGTCTGAGCAGGCAGTCTGAGAAACCTTTAAATATGATATTACATCTCCCTGTAGCTCCCACTGCCTGCAGCAGATACGCTGAAATTAGAGAAGAGAATTACGCATTGAATTACGGGTATTATGCATTGTAGCTATATCCATGAACAATTATATTTCTAATGACTACAGTAATGTATGATGTAATTATTGGTATGATATTCCATAGTTCTTGCATGTTATAATTGCATATTAAAGATTGTGTGTATAGTTAAAATTGTGTAAGTATCTATAGCTAACATAGCTATTTCGTATTATTTGCACACAAAAATATGATGGTGGGTATTGCCCGTGACTTCTAAGTGTATATATATATATATATATATATATATATATATAAGCATAGGCTACACACGGAGATTGTTTTATTTGCCTTTATCTGAGAATAAAATGACCAAGTATCGTGCGCTATCTACGAGGTTGAAGCCACAAAGGAACATGAGGTAATGCTTTTGAAGTAGGGATGGGAGATCTATTTCTTTGTGGTGCGGTGGTTGTAAGTGGAGGGGGGCGTGGCATGGCGCAATGCTTAATATACAACAGGAAAGGCTTAAAAATCCATTCGATTTGTGTGTGTACACGCGTGCCTGCGTGCGCGCGGGGCATAGTGAGGCCATTAATTGTAAGACGTTGTTCAGTTTTGGGGGAGGTGTTCAAATGCTAACATACACACAGTTGACAAATAAGAGTGGGTTCCAAGCAGAGGCGCTGTAAGGTTATTCCTTTAATCTTGGCCAAGCACATTTTTTTGCATGCCTTTGGAACACGGTGATGGGAGGCACGGGTTTGTCACTTCCGGGCGCTCAGGGTTCGTTGAGCAGGAGATTCGGTCAATTGATCAGATTGTAACAATCCTACTAGCTCTCCGCCTGAGTGGCCGTGGTCAGACCGTGGAGCCGCACGATTTATCCTCGTCAGTAGCCTACTGATAGAGGCGGTCGAGAGGTAGAGGCACAATTGACCAGTACAACTGTTTAGATTAAGGGCAGGAATACTAATAATAATTCTGATTATTTGTAATATTAAAAATAAATAATTTTGTTGCAATGTCTGACATTTTTTCCGATAGATAGCCTACTGAAATGTTCGACCTTTTGAATTGTTTTACTTCTGTCGGTAATTTATAGTATTTGATTCTGATAATCTTGAAAACGAACAGTATTTTTGCATTAAAAATAGTCTTAATCGACAAAATCATTAAGGAATGAAGCCAACGTGTTTGACTTCCCTCCGCATTCCCGTGGCGTATCGGATGCTACGAAGTAGCCTACTGCCTTTTACCTACGAGACTTATGCTGACTACCTCCCCATATTTTACAACATATTATATAGCTACAGATTCTAAACCAAAATATAATCGAACTTTAGGCTACTAACCTCGATTTCACGAATCCTGATTCTTCGAAGTATCGTTTTCAACCCATTGCAAAATGATATTCACTTTACTGGTAGGCTAACCTGAAACGATGTTGTAGGCTACATATTTTCTTTTGGATTACATATTCGTGTACATTTTAATTCCAACTGGTATAGCCTATGTTATGCTATGTGTTTTCGCTAGTAATCCCGTTACCTTTGAACATGGGCACAATAAAACCGAAAGCAATGTTGGCGGTTTTATCTATTTTCAGCAAGCCCTGTGTAGATTTTAGACGATAGGAAGAGAGGTCATACAAGTTAGGCTCGTGTATCGGGTACAAATTATATAGATCTTCCACGATTTATTTTATTCCGAAAGAAGTGATGTCATAAACAGATTTCTTAGCATTTTTGTCCGTTCAAATGTATCTCCGGACCCTATCTGGTACGCTACTCCCGTCTTAATTTGTACACGTTATATAGGCTACCTGCTTTGCACGTATTAAATATGGATGGCTCTATTTCTTAAAAGGTCACACTACCCAAAAGCACATGGTAGGCTATACAGTTAAGTGTAGCCTACATGCACAATTGATAAAATCGTGTCTGCCTCTGTGGCAGGTCAGTCGTTTTTTTTGTTTTGAGCCGGGGGGGGCGCGAGATCTACAACTGATGCAGGAGGTAGACTATGCTGTGTGTAGGCTACTATGCCCGAACCATCCCTCTGTCGAATAAAACCAACACAAGGCAATTCCACTCAGGGAAGTCGGTTGTTGCATAACCTTGTATTACATTTCTCTAAAGAGCACACAGATGAAGTAATGCAATACTTAAGCATGTACTAAATATTAGCCTATACGCTTCTCGCACTATTTATAATCGAGGGATAATTTCCTGTCATAGACTACATATACTTTATTGTTACTTCATTAACTCATTATTTCAATTAAAATGGGATTTTTATATAGCGTTGTGTGTGGTATAAAATGTTTTAAAATAGGATTTGGCATATGCAAAACTGCGGGCTATTAAGCACTTTTTTATGTAGGCTTTGCCTTATTTCAGTGTGCCATAAAAACAAACGTTAACACTTCTCCGTCAGATAGTAGTGCTATGTTAAATGCACTTTTGTAAGTCGCTTAGGCCAATAGTAAATGACGAAATTGTAAAGTGTAGGCTAATACCCCGATGTTTATACTGGTAATCGGGATGATAAGAAACAAAAAGTGTTGCAATTGGAGTGTATAATGCAATGGAGCATGGCTTGTTTAAGAAGAAATATAATTTAGCAAAATAGTGTGTATGAATGTTGTCATGTTTGTAATCAATGATTGTATCGCTTTCTTCAGAAACTGACAGAAGTATTTGCAAATATATAATTTTTTTTCAATTATTTGTCCCTAGCGCCCCTGCCCTCCAAAAAAACTGAATTATGCATTACAGTATCAAAACCAGCCTATCAAATCAAAAAAGAGGTCATGTTGTTATGACCAATTTTACCAATACCTTATGGTACCCCATTTTTTTATGTTATAGGAAATGGGTAATTCAATTGTTAAACGTGTAAATATTAATGTATGATTTAGTTTGACATTTTCCATGGTAATAATTGTTATAGGCTACCACGTCCACGCTAGTGCTATAGAAACACTATTTGTGACAGCCGCGTCCGTAGAGGTAGTTGTTAATTTTGTTAATTTCTTTAAAAGGTTACACTGCCATAGTGATGTTATGTGTGAAAGAACATAACAGTTCGGCATGCATTTATAAAGTATTTTTGACCTGCTCGGCATATGAGCGTTTAACCCGAATTAAAATAATTCAGTGCAGATTCAGGTGGAATATTTCTCCCCAATAGCACGCACTGATGCGGCGTGAAATATTTATGTCACCCATGCCTGCTGCTGTCGACTTATTAAGACACGATTGCCACTGTACTACCTTATCTATCTGTAATGTTATGCAATGTTTCGAGAGATGGCTGCACTGTTATGCGGGTATTCGTGACCTTGTCCCTTCAAATAAAACCTTCGAACGAACCAATGTAGCCAAACATTAGGCTACTTATTGGGCATATTTAATATTTAAAAAATGCTATTTGGTTTGCCGAGAGAGAGAATACGCGCTCACTCCATTATATTTCAAATTCTTCCGCAACTGCCAAGAATGTTCTCAGTTGATCGGCTACAGGACGCAAGTTATTTGTTTAATTTGATCTTTTTTATACGTCTAGTATAAGTTTAAAAATAAAAATTCTAATTTTGTGATTTGTATGAATGTAATTCGTTATTTCCCCTTGATTCACATAACATTTCGATAGTCTCGTCTTTTTATTATTAAAGCATATTCTCTGTCATATGCATTGATGTTATTCGCTTAAAATGCACAGCCTACGAAATTACTGATTTAGACAAAACACTAAAGCATGCAGCAATACTTTTTTCCCACACTATAAAAATGTGTAGTTCAAGACTCACCTAATTGCACTGCAAGAAACAGTGAGATATATCTGCCGGTCAAAGTTAATCCCATCCTACGTTCAGTAAAACCATTTGAGAGTGCACATCTTAAATAACTTGACGAAGAGACGGGAGTAAATTCTGCACATCAGACATTGCCGCAACGTCCAAGCAGCAGCAGCAGCGGTTTCTCTCGTTTTCCTATCCCCTTTTTACGCGCGCGGACAGTGAGGCGAAGAGGCGAGAAACGGTGCACCCCATTAGGCTAGGGCGGTGATTCTTTTTTTCCCTCACGCCCACATTGCTCGGGTGACGTAGAAATGACTGACAGATCCCCTTTTCCTAAGTTTTCTCATTTGCCAGAAGACACAAGCACTTCATTCTTTTTTTTCTTTCTTTTTTTTTTGCACACACATTTCAGGAGACCGCGGTGTTTCCACATTTGTGTCATGAACGCGCTTGTAGACTACGCCGAAGACTAACACTCTCAAGCGTTGACCCCCACCCCCTCATATTGTGTAAGGCGTTAATATTTTATTTTAAGTAGTATTTTCACATACAAATGGACAAAAATACAGACGCTGTTGATACATACATACATACATACATACATGCATACATACATAGAGACAGACAGAATTATGGATTGTCCCGTGGGTGCTATGTGTATAGTGACGTGCTCACGGTGACGCTTTCTCAGCGGAACCGCCGGGAATTAGACATGGGACGCCCTGGGGTGACGCCGGGACAGTTATTTGTGGTGATATTACTCAGTACAGCTAGGAGAACGGTTATGTACTATATTAGCTTTGTGTTGCATATATTCATCTAGTGGAATTATTGTGATGGTCTGCAGAGCAGCGTCCGAAAGAATGGCGTAACCAGGTGTAGCTTAATTGTACCCTGATCTTGTCACAATGTTAATGCGACCAAGATGAGTGAAGATCCACTTGCAAAAATACACAGGTTTTGGCGGGAACAACTCTTTAAAATGGTTGTATTTCTGCTTTGCTCTGGTTTAAATCATTTAGGGGATTCCGAGGATGGATGTTGTGGTCGGAGGAGGAAAGAGGTAAAGGCACCCCTCAGGATCACCTATAAGGACAGAAGAATGACGGCATACCTCTTCGCTGAGAAATACTTTGCTCTTCCGTACATCGTGAAGTCAACTGAATTCAAAGATACAGATTTTAATTGCTGACTTTTTCGTTTGTTTCACACCATAGCCTACACATCTGACGGAATACAGTGTGTTTAAGGCGTGCACGTATTCTTAAGAAGAATTCACTGCAATAAGACCACTGACACTGACCACTTCTCCTGCAGCAAGGACTACTCACGCGCACACCCAACTGCTGAATAATTGGGTCCCCGGACAGCTCATTTAAAGTAGCCAAAGCATAATGCGCGTTTAGGAAAGTGGATCCGAGAATGGTAGCGCGGTTCCCAGAAGGGTACTTCTACCTGCCTGTGTTATTTCCTGCACATTTTGCACCCCATTCATTGAGCCACGGTGCATTTTTTCCAATGGTTTAACACTTAGCCTATGCAGCTAACTCACGAAAGGGAATCCAGACCTGGACGAGGCTACATGTGTGTCATTGTTAGAATAGTCAGCAAAGACCAAATTCACCTTCATATCTGCATTTTTCTATTTCATGCAAATTCAGATTTATTAAAAATTTTGATTTATTTAAAAAAAAGGCTTGTTGAGTTTACTATGCCGGTTGGGGAAGCTCTCCATTACCAAGGCGTCCTTAAACGCAAGTTAAAATAGTAGCAGCTCAGAAATATAGCAGACTGACCTATTGTCAGAGGAATGAAAACTAGCAAGTAGTGGGCTGCCCCAGTTTTTTCAATGGGAAGCCCACAGAGCGAGCTGTGATTTAATTAAGAATTTCTCGCCCTCTTGTGGTGTATGATAGTAATTGACCTGGCAGGGAGGAGTGAACAGGCATGTGACGCACTTGCAATGATTCTCAGAAACAGTCACGACTCACGTCCGGTCTATGAACAGAAGGCAAATTAGGAAAGCAGAGACGATGAATTAGGAAAAATACAGTTTTTAATAAATTCGATAGGCATGTGGATTAAAGCACGACATGCAAAATACCGAATACAATTTAAAAAACAGCTTTTCCACCCCTGATAGATATAACAGCTCTTGTTTCACTGTGAAATTGGTAAACACTACGTGTTTTCTATAAGAAAGTTGACATATATCCAATATATACATATACAAATATCCAAATAAGGCCATTATTATTGGCATAGTGTTGTCCCACAATTCTAGAAGTCCTGCATCCAAGGCATTGTATTACAGTAAGCTGAAAGTATTAGCCAGAGCACCACCCAGCAAACAGTGGACGTCCCAGGGACGTACCATTTTACTCCTCTCAAAGTTATGATGTGACGTTCCCTAGGGATGTCCTTAAAGTCCTATGGTCACTGTTTGGTTACAATATGACATTTAACTAGAATTTTTCGGGGACGTTCAAGCAACGTCCCTATCCGACTATGATATGACGTTGTGCTCATAACATTCGGGACATTCAGGGACGTTCCTGCAACATCTGTTACTGGTTACAATATAATGTCATGTAATGAATGTCTGGAAGAGGTTACTAGAACATCCCAGGAACGTTCTCTGTGACGTCCCCATAACATTTACAAACCCTACAAAAAGACGTCAAGGCGACGTCCTGATGACATTTCGAGATGTTCAGGTGATGTCCCAGGGACCTAATTTTGTTAGCTGGGCATACACAATTACATCCTTACGCACAATCAATTTATACAGCCAGACATTTTACTGAAGCAATTCAGGATAAGTACCTTGCTCAAGGGTCCAACGGCAATGCCCCGGCTTACTAGAAATGGAACCCACAACCTCCCAGTCTCATACCCTGCCTGATCTAATTAACTATAGCACTGCCCTTGGAGATAGTGTTTCAGTAGGCAGGGTATCCCTGAGACCGTCCAGCAGGTTTAAACTCTCCGGAATTAATGAAGGACAACTGCAACTACTACTATTGCTATTACTACTACTACACATACTATAGTCTTTTCTTTTTTAGCTGAAATTAGCTGCGTTAGAGACCCAGAACTGCTGCGCTCAGCAGACGCTGTAATCGCAGGCTTCATAACCTAATGATTCTCCTGGAGTTCATCATCCCCATCTGTTGTTGCAACATTCTGGTTTTCGCCTATTATCTTGAGACCATCGCGTATTCTTTTAACATTTTGTAACCTCGTCCATTTCTTTGTTCTTTCAGAAAAGCACAAATCCCAGGGATGCGGTGTGGTGCTTAGCACGGGTAACGCCGGGGCGTTCAGAAATGCCTCCTCTCCTGTTAGACAAAGACCAGGAGACAGGGCTTCAACCTCTGCGCGAGAAAGGGCTCTGACAGAGAGCCGGTTTCCCCTCACGCGCCGACACAGACGCGCGCCGTCATCCCGACGTCTCCGCCGGCGGGGAAAAAAGGCAGGAAGAGGTGTTCCTCTCCTCCCTCGCTCCGTCTCCCATCGCGCCGAGGCTTTCAGGCTCCCGGAGACGTCGTAGGCTCGTCAGAGATGAGAGCCGACACGCGACAGGGCCTTGCAGGATGATGCAGGGGGAGCTCTACAGACAAGTAGCTGCCGCTGCAGCTTCAATGACCTAGAAATGAGAAAGGTTCAGGCAGGATGGAGAGACACGGACAGGGAGGGAGCGGATTTCTGACATTGCCCCTTTGCGTGTGCGCGTGCACGTATGTACACGTGTGGACACACGTTTGTGCACGATCCCCTCTTCAGACAACTGTCTCAAGCAGCGGTCCCCAACTCTGTTTCTGGAGATCTACCGTCCTGTGGGGTTTCGTTTCAACCCCAACTTGGCACACCTGATTCTAGTAATTAACAGTTCAATGAGATCGCTAGCTGTTGGATGAGGTGTGCTTTGTTAGGTTTGTAGTGAAAACCTACCGGGCGGTAGAGCTCCAGGAACAGGGTTGGGGACCAGGTTATGCAGCAGTGTGGTGCCAATCAGGAAGAGTCTGGTGTAATCTCCAGTATCCTCACAAATTAGGGTTTTTTTTTTTCAACCTGAGAATTGAGTTTTTGTTTGTGAAATATCCATTGAATCCTGTTTGGAGATAGGATTTACATTTTTCTTTCAGTTCAGTTGAGACTTATGCAAATCAGTAATGAAACGGAAGCTACCTTCAGATGCTCAATATGTTGCAGATAATTGCAGACTGAGGTTGACACTGATATGGGACTCAAATTAAAACGTGGGTTATAAAGTTGTTCCAATAGGATCTCCCCTCTTATGTCACGAATAGCCTAACTTATTTTAAGGAGTGGGTTAAAACCCCACAGATTGTATGGTTAAGGTGGTGAGGTTATATTTATCAGCATCGGTCTAACAGGCAAAATAGCTTTCAGTCATGTTCCATATCTAGGATGTCGAATAATTAGCAATAATTAAAAACAGAGCGATACAGTGATGGCAATTAAACTGTCCCAAACGGTTTTTTGATTGTATACAAAAAAGGGAAAATTTGATGTTTGTTTTTTATGACTTCAGGAAAGTTCCAGGAAAACCATTGGAGGATCAGAGTGACGTGATTGCACATTGCCATCTTCGTTGCGTACAATGCACGAGACTCCTTAACCGCTAATGTTAATCTGAGAGCATGTCGGGCTCTCCCTTAACCCCTGGCCGTTTGCATGGCAAGAACAAAAGCAGAACAAATGTGCCACTTTTTTTTTTTTACCACCTCTCCGCTTAACCTCGCCTTCAAAACACTCTTCCAAAACACTCAACCTAGCTTTCTATAATAATCAAGTTGGTGGAATCGCGGAAGGTGATGCACTTCGCCCGTAAAATGTTCCGGCTAACGTCGCCTTATTGTCTTTTGACGGCTTCCCGGGGTTCCGCTGGTGCCTGGCGGTAATTGCCTGTGAGAAGATGCAGCGCGGAAAATATTAGTGTGCGCTGCGGGTTTGATCCACGGCTATTACAAACCGAGGGCTGAGGTGAACGCCGCGTGGGTCGGGGTGAAAATTCCAAGCGTATTTTTGCCCTTTTAATGCCTGCGGGGTAGTCATGCATGAGCAGCAATGATAAACATTGGGTCTTTATATAGTAAAATGGAGGGAAATGGGTCCCCACAGGTAGGCCTATGCCATTCCAGATTAATTTCTTTGAAGGGGTTACGTTCGTGCGAGCCAAATCAAAGCGCCGCGCACGGAATGGGCCCGGGCATGCTGTATGCGTCTGTCACCGAGTGTTCAGTACGGCAAAGATTTATATTCTGACTCAAATTGATATTCAGTCTACGGCAGCGTTGTGCTTCCTCATTCAGTATGTGTCCCTATAAATAGCTGGAGAGGCATTTAAAATGCAAGACCTGATTAGACTGAATCCCTCAGCGTTCCAGGGCCTACTCCCTCACAAGCGCATTGTCACTGCAGCCTTTATCAAAACGTTCTGGGCTGGTGGACATGCCCCATACCCCCCCCAGGCAGCAGAGAGCCTGTCGTCGAGTGAACCGAAGCCCCTTTTCCTCGGACCCGCTGGGAATACCACCCCTGAGCCTGCGCTGTCTATCGGCTCATCTGCACAAACCTCGATCTCAGACTCCTGCTCTCGTCGTCGTTCGGTCAGTAGCTGTAGTCAGCCCGTGTCCTTGTGGCGTGTCTTCTTCCTCGCTTCCTCGTCTCACGCAACTGGCCGCGCCCCCATCGATGGGACACATGCTTCAGTGCCTGGAGGGGTAAAAACAGTGTCCCAGGCTTAGCTGGATTAGGATTTGGGATTTGGTGCGCTCTCCACAATTGGATATTTGTCAGTACTGTTCTCTCACACCGACTGAATGGATGGCAGCTACTCTCTGCTGGGGAGAATGAGGGAGCATGTCTGTTGTGTTTACCAATTTCACTATGATGAGAGGGTTTCCCTCTTAGACCCTTCAGCAATTAAGTGCAAATAAACAGGTAAACTGAACACCTGAACTTTTAAAAAAAAGATTTTATTAGCGTAAGCACGCCTCTTTAATGGCCAGCTCAACCACCTAGTATTGCACACCCCGAGTCCCGATATCCTGCCCAACAACATGCCGGACCCAACCCCACCTGATTGAGCCATCTCTACCGTTTGGTTTATGAGTCAAGTCCAACACACTTCCCAACAAGACACCAAGACCCAAAACCTGCTCCACCAAATGATCGAGGGCCATTAAAGGGTTAACAAAAAAGCACAAAGGACTAACATCAGAAAATAGTCAATAGATGCTAAATCCAGAGAAACAATCAATTAACGGCAAAGTCAATCAAATTAAGAGGCTGTATTTAAAAAACATCGAATATTCTGTCCTAATAGAATAGAATAACTTTTATTTTCCCGCTAGGGAACTTCAGTTGTAGCCCCAGCAACAACAAAAAAGACAGACAGTGGGGCAGACCCACAACACACAAACAAACATATCAAACAAAAACATCCAACAGAATCATTACATTAATCAAGTGAATTAAAGTGCAATACAGCCATTATTAAAAATAGCCCCCGCTGTCCCAAGATGTCCAGTGTCACCAGGCAATCCAACACACAAACTCCGCCTCCACGACTCTCCTCCATACATGCAGCGCCGCGGTCTCTGTACATCGCCAAAACGGAGCACCGAACTGCGTCCTTCCCTGGTTGCCTTTTGAAGATTGCCTGCACTCCCGGATCAGTCCCGAAATCTTCAACTCCGGTGAAGAGCGATGGTAAACTTTGTTGCTGCAGTCTGCAGATCCAACGGACATAAATGCTAAAAAGCAGGAATGTCCACTACTGTACCGAGTGTTGTTATACCATGGCTCCTGAATAGCAGGGGCGTCATAGGTGGTGGTGGTGGTGGGGGGGGGGGGTAGTTGAACTGATTACCCAGGGCCCCAAGGAAGGGGAAGGGGCCCTCAGAAGGCCTTTTTTGGGAGGGGGGCCCATAGAGACTGCATTTGCACGGGGCCCAGGATTTCGTGCTACACCCCTGCTCAATAGCATAATTTTCTATAAGCACGGACATCTGGCATGAGCAACATGCTTCTTCCCATAATGCACTTCTTTGTTTAATTTCATGGCACATCGCTAACGAAAACAGAGGCTATTGCAGAGAAAGCGCACCTGGCCGCGTTTGAGAGCTTTAACGCCGGCAAGGCCGCATCTTGCGTAAGCCTAACGCAAACAAGAAGCACGTATGAAGGCCCTCTCAGGAAGAGCAGCAGTGTTTATCTCTCGCCTCGGCGGTAGGAGGAAATCCTAAAGTGTAATTCACTGAGGTAATGAGAGGGATATTATGCAGCATCAAGTAACAAGCTAGGCAAAAGTTCTCATGAAAATGTCATTAAGCAGCATTTTAAAATGTACCCTGGGGAAACCCCGTCTCGTCGGACGTACCCGGCGTGCGCGTACCCGGCGAGCACCTGTTAGTCTCCCTCTCACAAGGGGGGCTTACAGGTGCGTGGTGCTGTATGGCTGGCATAATGTTTTCTTGAGGAAGTGTTTCTGTCAGTGTGTCGGGCGCCGGAACAGGGGCCTGAAGACATTTTTGGCTTCTACACGGGTCTCAGAGGGACCTTAACTCTCCTCTCATTGCCATCTGCCAGCCAGCACCCCCTTCCTATGGAGAGCTGCCAAAACAGAACCCCTTATTCCCAACAACTGTCACCCCCCCCCCCCCCTCTTTAAACACTCCCCTGAATTTAAATGACCTGCTAATAATGACACTTTTCGCAGTGTTCTGCGTTAGCGCGGCTCCCCATTCTAGAAGGCTTCTGTATAGTTTTTTTTTTGTCTCATTACCTCTACGTTTTGCCAGCAGAAGCTATCGGTTCTGACCTTGATGACTTGGCACCAGCGCTGTTCTTTACCTGAACCTGCATGCGCTTATGCGGTTTGTTCTGAATAAGCATCTGCTAAATGCCTAAATGTAAATGTAGAAGCTGCCTTGTGTGCAATATGTGGCCATTTGAGTAAGAGGGATATTTTTTATGGGGGCAGACTGCAGTTGATTGACAGCAGGGTAGTTATCAGACACACCCCCCCCCCCCCCCCCGCCACCAGTCTGAGATGAGCATAAAGTGTGCAGAGACACTGAGAGGCCTAGTTTAAAAATCTGGGGGTTTTTATTTTTGTAAATATGCATCACAAATCGGAGTTGCGGGTTGTGTGGTTCTGTGTGGCATGGAAATAGAAGGGGTCTGATCAGGGGGATCCCATACATACCCCTCTTATGTTTGTTTCTCCCTTTAATTGTTTAACTGCTGCCTGACGATGGCTGCTTTTGGTTACTATTTATACAGGTTATTTTTTAATTATCATTCAAGTTGTCACACACACACACACACACACACACACACACACACACACACACACACACACACACACACGCACACACATGCAGGTTTGAATAATGTCCTCTTTCCCAGTTAGTGATTTGTAGAACTCGTCCCTTTTTCTGGTAGTGATCAGCGGTGTTAGTCACTACCCTTCCTGTTAGTGAGTCACTCGCCATCTTTTATTAATAGTTGTAAAAGCTAAACACGGTAATAAAAAGTGAGTCTGTGCTGAAACGTGCGAGCGTAAGCTTCTTGTTCTATTTGTCATGCCGCCGTCGCTGGTTTCTCAGGCCAAGGTAAGAGAGGCAGTTTATTAGAGCGTAACGGTCCATAATAACATTACGCTGTGGTTTGCCAGCGGCTCTCCTGCCTGTCGCAGCACACTTTGTTTTTCCAGCTTACACCTCCGGCAGGCTCTGAGGATGATTCAGGTCGAATGAGCGCATAACTCAGACATTTATGCACGGCACTTCAACGAGGACCGAACGCACTTCCCACAAATCCCCCCCCCCCCAAATAAGAAGGTAGCAGCCAGCGACACCTTTCTGCTGATGGTGATGGTGGGGGGGGGGTGCATCAGTGGTGTAAGGGCATGTGATATTAGTGCACAGCAGTAGTGTAAGGGCATGTGATATTAGTGCACAGCAGTAGTCTAAGGGCATGTGATATCAGTGCACAGCAGTAGTGTAAGGGCATGTGATATTAGTGCACAGCAGTAGTGTAAGGGCATGTGATATTAGTGCACAGCAGTAGTGTAAGGGCATGTGATATTAGTGCACAGCAGTAGTGTAAGGGCATGTGATATTAGTGCACAAAAAAAATCCCTCATCAAGAAATATTATTATATTATTTTTAACAAAACCAAGTGTGCCACAATTATTGGCACCCCTAGAAATTTTTATGAACAAAATGTAACTGAAGCATTTTTTCCATTTATATTTTAATTTTTAAAGTTAATCAGAGTGTTTAGGAACTTTCCAGCAGTAATCCACAACTTCCTGTTTCACTGTGGTATAAATATGAGGTGACACAGAGGCCATTTTCCCTTATTCATACATCAACATGGGAAAGATAAGAGAACACACAAATCAAATGAGGGAAACATGTGTTGAGCTTCATAAGTCAGGGAATGGCTTTAAAAAAATTGCTACTCACCTGAAAATGCCCATATCTACCATTAGGGCAATACTTAAAAAGTTCAAAGCAACTGGAATTGTTACAAACTTGGAAGAGGACCCAAGTTTATTTTGCCCCCACGCACAGCGAGGAGGATGGTAAAAGAAGCAAAAAAATCCCCAAGGATAACTGTTGGAAAATTACAGAGGAAAGTAGCATCTTGGGGTCATCAAGTCTCCAAAACTACCATTAGACGTCACCTCCATGCCAACAAATTATTTTAAAGGCATGCCAGAAAAAAGCCTTTCCTGTCATTTCACCACAAACGTAAGCACCTGGAGTTTGCTAAATGCTACTGGAACTTTGACTGGAACCATGTTCTATGGTCAGATGAAATGAAAATTGAGCTTTTCGGCAACCAACACTTAAGGTGGGTTTGGCGTAAAAAGAAGGATGGCTAGACCGAAAATAACCTGATCCCCACTGTTAAGTATGGTGGAGGTTCCGTCATGTTGTGGGGCTGTTTTTCCTCCAAAGGCCCTGGGAACACCTTGTTAGGGTACATGGCATCATGAACTCCATGAAATACCAGGTCATTTTTTATCTGAATCTGGCTGCCTCTGCCAGGAAACTAAAACTGGGTCGTCCAGCAAGAAAATGATCCAAAACATACGTCCAGATCAACACAAAAATGGTTAACTGAACACAAAATCAAGCTTCTGCCATGGCCATCTCAGTCCCCTGACCTAAACCTCATTGAAAACCTGTGGGCTGAGCTGAAGAGGAGAGTGCACAAGAGAGGACCTAGGACTCTGGATGATCTGGAGAGATTCTGTGAAGAGGAATGGTCTCAGATGTTTTGTTCTGTATTATCCAACCTTATGAGAAGACTCAATGCTGTTTTATTGGCAAAGAGAGGTTGTACAAAGTATTAAATGCAGGGGTGCCAATAATTGTGGCACATGTGGTTTTGTTAAAAATAATTATTTCTTAATGAGGGATTGTTTTTCTCAGAATAAATTTATTTCAATTAAAGGTTGGATTTTTCTATTTTTTTCAGTGTGAGATTAAGCTAATTCACCAAAAGGTGCATTTTTTATAACCATTTTTACTCATCTTTACCAGTGGTGCCAATAATTGTGGAGGGCGCTGTATATACAGTATATCCAGCCAAACACTTGTCCTGTTTTTATAGGTTATCTTCCCAACAGACGACTGTAAATGCACTTCAAATGTCATAAGGATATCCCACGCTAACAGCTTCATGACAAATTGTTTTTAAGCAATGTACACATTTCCGCATAAAATCGAAACCCATGAGTGAACGGACTCATCACATGTAGCGCTTGGTCCAGGTCAGGATCCATAGACACGTTTGTTCTTACCGAGGATGGAGATGGTTTTGAAATCACCGGCGAGCTTGTAGACAATCCCCGGGCTCGCGTCTCGATCCGCCGCATAGCGCTAACCTGCGGTCTGAACATGGGGTGCCATCGAACGCAGAGGAACCCCTTGGTAAGAAGCGCGGCTGAAGCTTGTACATGGGAAAAGAAGGTAACGAGACATTTCAAACGAGAGACCTCCGCTGTTCCGGCCCTCGGTTCATTATCCAAAGCAACCAATCAAAACGGTCTCCGGCCCAGAAGCGGGGTGCAAGGTTAGCCTAATTGCTGCGCCTGGGCTCCCCTCGGAGGTTGTGACATTTCCGTCCAAGTCACCTGCTCCCAGAAATCACCCTCAACTTGCCAATTTACAGCAGTGAATACAAATTGGGGGGGGGGGGGGATCCGGTCCAGGGTGACGGCCCGTCTTGTAGGCCGGCGAAGCTCCAGTCTTAGCCCTGCTGACTCTCATTACCCTTAAAGACAGTGAATTTATTAGGGAGCCAGCAGGATCGCCTTTAATCTTCTTCTTAATATGGCCTGTACTGAATGTCTCGCTCAGACCAGTATTCCTGTTTTAAATGGACTGAAGCAGCGCTGACATAATTAATTGGCGCTGGATTGCTTAACGTGATGTTATCTTAGTCTTTCTGGCTGAAAATGGAACAAAAAACAAGTCGGGGAGCTATGTGTACGTGCAATATGTGAACATACTGCACATTAAAATATGCTATAATATATGGGTGTATTTTTCTCCCAGTTTGGAATGCCAAGTTTTTGACTGTTTGTGCTGCGACCTCTGTCAGTTTGAGAGAGCGCGGACAAGCGAGCGCTCCCCCCTGAACCATGTGATGTTAGCTGCTGTATCTTTTCGCCACAGTCCACCGGTAAACTCACACAGACAATGAGGAGTCAGAGGAGGCCGCTTCATGCGCAGCTTGTGCAAGCCAGACTGCATGTGTCCAATTGACCAGAGGGGGGCGCCGATGGGCAGTGAGAGAGGGACGTCCTGCCGATTACAATCCCTCGCCCTACAGGCCCTGTCATTGTCCCGATTCGGTACCAGACCGTGGGGCATGTCCACACACTAGAACGGGGTCATAAACAGGGTGGCAGCCCTCAAAAGGATTCAAATTTAAAAGCAGTAATTCCACAGATCTTGCATGAAACACCAGAGGAACAACATGAGTTTGCACTAAAGTAGTAGTGGAGTTTTACACAACATCCTGGACAAAAACTTTGTTGGTTCAATCTCTCCCCCTGCGGGCCCGGGACTCATTCAGAAAATATGCGCTTGACACATTGCCGTTTACTGCTGTTCCAGTGGTCAACGAAACAGATGTGGAGGGCGGTGATGTCAGTACAGTCAGCCCACTTAACGTCACCCTTCCCCTCCTGCTCCCAAATGCAGCAGTGCTGGTGCCGTGAGAACAGGAGAGGCCCTGTCAAAAATGAAACGTTACCCAATCCCCATTGAGGTGGCCTTCAGAACACAATCCTGTTCTGCAGTAGTTTCCAATGAATTATTAACCAAATGTGTCTACCATTTTCCCCCTGTGTCTTTCCCAAATGTGTCTTTTTTTCCATCTGTTTTGTTTATTCGTTTTTTGAAGAAACGGCAGTGCAATAGCATTTGCTGAAGATGATTTTCGACGAGAGGTTTCAGGTTTCAGAGTCATTTTCCATGTTCGTTTTCCATGCTCAATCGCATTTAGCTGACCTTATCGGCAGCGCTAAACAAACAAAAGCAACTTCGACAATGCTCTGCAGGGGACAACAAATATGTCTTCTGTTTCCATCTGATCCGACCCTGTATATCGTTCCAGTCTTGTTGTGGGCAGACTTATGTTCTCCAGGCTACTTATGCATTCATATTTATACTAATGAATGAAAAATTTAATAAAGAAATATGGGCCTGGACCAACAGGATGGCCTGTGCGCAAAACTATGGTGAGTCTGCAGACAAAAGTGTTTGATTTATGTCAGAGAAATGCCCACCAAAATACATAATTGCTTTTTTATCAAGTAGCAATTATGTATTTGGTGTGTAGCAGGTGGTTTTGCTGAATGTGACTTATATTTGATGTATTTTCTATCTATCTATCCAGGTAGTTTCACTGAGAACTGTCCTCTGCAACTGACCTTGACATCACCCCAATATAACAGACTTCAAAGTTTGTGGTGGTCAAAGTGCCAAAAATGTACATTCGAAACAATCAACAGCAATGTTTCTTTCTGAATAGACACGGTTACTCCTGAGCATCCACTGACCTTGTGCACATATTTTTTTGAAAACTACTTCTTCTTAGTTATTCAATTCTCCGTGTAGCAACCGCTTGAGAATTCGCCACTACACAACCCCGCCAGCCGGTAGTAGGAAGGAGGGCGCCACGTCAGAGCTCCCGACCGCGTTTCCAACTCGCTCTGGGCCACATGTTCGCGATGATTTTCCTCTGCCGAGTCCCTCCCCCTACCCCGGCAATGGACACCAATAGCCACTCCCTCAAGCCGCCGGCCATACTGGGATCTGGCAGGACCTGTGGCCCGAACCCCTGATCCCTGCACCAACTGAAAGTCGGTGCTTTTACCGCTGCGCCACCACGGCGGCCTGAAAACTTTGAAGGGGGTTTCTACCGAAATAATATATACAGGTATATTTATATGTAGTATGTATTATGTATGTATATTTGCTCGGATATACACAGTTGTCATACTTTGGTAGAAAGTAGAAAAACCGTGCACAGTAAGGTATGAGGATGTTTGTTTATTATTATTATCGGCTGGTTTACAGATTGCGAAATTTGGAGAGGCGTAGATCATGCATGCAGTCACCACACGGCGTTTCGAGGAAGTCAAGGAAAGAGTTACTTCACTTCACCATTTAAACTGCAGTACAATACACTTTGCAGGGTGACAGACAGACGTTTCACCTTGGCTGACCAGGAAGAGCGCCGTTCGGAGCACGGAGACGCTGTCCTTTAGCGAGCGAGCCCCGCTTCCCCCCTTTTGAGGCATGGAAATGGTAAATTAATTGGAGCAACAAAGGGAACACGGCTTAAATTATTCATGCCGCTCAGCATGGTCGCGCTACTCCAGCATTCATCTGCAGGCTCATTATGTGATTATTGCAGCCTTGGCGGGGATCGCTATTGTGAAAGTGCCGGGCGAACGGCCTTTGTCTCCGTACGGACCGGTCCCACTCAAATAGAGCGCGCGCCTTTTCATTTTCAGCAGCAGCACAAATAATGACCTTCGTTCATAACATCGTTTCCTTTTTTTTAACGCGCAAATGTAATGCATACTGGATTGTCTCTTTTGATTTTGAGATGAGCTGGCTTGTGTCGGCCTACCTGACACATCTGCCGCCTGAGAAAGTCCTAACAGGCGCACACTTCCTGTTTTTGTTTTCCCAGGAGGTCTCTGCAACATGAGCCGTGCTGCTTGACCTGCCAAGTGTGAAAATCAGCAGATCTGGGTCCACTCAAGCGTGGGCTGGACCAGAGGTGTCCACTCCCCATCCTGGAGATTTACGGTCCTGCGGGAGTCAGGGCTATCTTTCAATCACCCGTTGATTGGCATCTGGAACAACAGGTGATTCAAGTTCCTGTCCAACCAGCGCATCCAACTATTAGGACCTGGGATATAATGAAGGAAAGTGATCAGTAGCATCAAGGCATGTAGTAAACACATCCAAAGCGGAACCGTACAAGGCAGAGAATATCCCCCAAGCAGTTTATTTCAAAATATCCCCCAAGCAGTTTATCTCTCAAAACTGAAATATATTAGCTTCAGGGCCAAGGCGTTTCGATGTTTTGACCTAGCCTTTGTCAGAGGTGACATCACCAGAAGAAAACGTGACCGGGTTGAAATTTTCTCTGCTGTCCAGCCAAGAAATCGGTAAACATGAATGCAGTTAAGACTTTGCTGAGGAGAATGGCGCCAGGGAAACACCTCAGGGCTGTTTTTACTGTGCCAGCATGAAACGGAAGGCTTCCGACAACATGGGAATTAGGGCTGCATCCGAAGCCCAACACCGGAACAGCCCCCGGTCCGAATACAGGCACAGACACGGATCATTTTGTTAGTTTGACAGACACAGATGATGTCGTCACACCCCCTAGTGTGAATATTACACGTCACTGTTCTTTTTTTTGCTTTAATTTTTCAGGGTTGGAGTTTGCGCCTCTTCTTGCCATTTGTAAGAAAGTATAAATTCAATTTCATGTGTCAATCATCCCGCCCGCCCCCACACCCAGGGGCTGCCTCTCCGCATTCTATACCAATGAGCACTGGGGGCTGTGGAAAATTCTGTTTAATTGCTGTGGTTAATAATCTAATGTATTTTAATTATCCTGCGGATGATTTTGAGACTAGCTTTTCGTCATCCAAATTGCGAGGATTCCTAGTCTGAAGTGTGCAAGGCGATGAGGCGCGAATCTTCTGGAACGTTCTTCTCAACAATATTTTCCCACCCTTTGTCACAAGAGAATCGTGTGACTTCCACACGGATTAAGGTTTCTGTTCAGTATAATTGCAGTGGACCTCTCAAAAACGGAACCTGAAAATCATTATCAATTCATTCACCTGTTCTGATTAACTGACTTGTCTGTTTTAATTGGTTTGCGACCACATCACTTTTGAAATTATTTCAAAATAATATATATATATTTTGTCTTTAAGGGTTTCATATCTATTTAATATAGTCAGAGGTTTTTAATGCAGGCCAGTTTCTATGTTACTGCAGCAGTGATTGTAAAATTAGCTAAATTACTGCAGTACTGTATTATTACATATTTTAAGCGGTGTGTTTTATGTAAAAACTGAGGCTATCACTGGGTGGCTTGTCCGTTTAAATGTGTAGTTCACTCCTTGTGGTTTTTAGAATATTATTTCTGTATTAGTGTATGATTTTGATTAGCCCAGACAGGTTTTGTGTGTGCAATGAAGGATACTTTAGACATTTCGAGCAGTCTCTGAAGATCTGCAGGCTCTAAAATGACAAGATGCTGTGCTGTTACTCAAAGTGTATTTTCTTACTTTAGACCGCAAACCCACAAAGCTCTGTACACGCTGTTGTAATGCCAACAGGTCGCCAGAAACCTCTCAAAATGTCTAAATAAAAAAGTGATTTAGCAACAGGTGGAACATCTCTACTCGAGCTGGCTCCAAACATGAAAGGTCAAAAACAGGTCAAAGTAAAGCAGATATCATGTGGCAAATCCGGTCACAGATTGAAAACAGAGCGAAGAGCTTCATTTGTGCAAAAAAGGATCACATATTTTATATTTTGTGTTTATTAACAAAACAGAACATTTTAAAAGCATTTAAAAAATGGCTATTACCTACACTAATTAAGCTTCAGAGAGTTACAACCTGGCTCCCTGAAGACCATAAAGATTGAAATATAATGTGGTTCAGTCCGTATCAGTATAGCAATAAAGAAAATTGTTTACAAAAATGACAGGCCTATTTGTTTCAATCTGAGAAAAGTTGTTTCCTTAAGTTCTTATAACCCCCAGTGGCCATTTAAATTAGACACTGGCGTCTAATGATAACTTCATAATCATTTTAAACAGACTGAGGGCAAAAGGGATTCATATTTGATCAAATAATTAGTGCCATAATTGCACATTAATTGAGCTTTACTTGCATTCTTTTTATTTTTTGTGTACATTGTTTGAGGGGGTTAAAAACAAAGCTATAAAAGACTGCTAAACAACACGGTAATGTACGCTAATGAGCGTGCAGGTTTTTGGACTTTATTTCCGCATTAACATTATCCCTATCGGGATAGGTTTATCGCAGAGCGACTATAATGAAAAGAGAATCTTTAGTTATATATCTAGTGTATTTATAAAATAACCACAACATATCATTTTTTATTATTTTAAGGCTCGTCGGTGTATGAAGGGTAAATATGATCATATCCTTCCTGATTTTTATTGATTTGTTTAGATTGACAGACCCACCCATCAACTTATTGCTCACCAGTCAACGGATTCTCCAAAGAATCATGGCTGTCGGATGACACTGACAAAGCATGGTGTTGGAGAGGAAAACACTTGTCTTTTTGTCGCAACGACACCACCTCCTTATTTATGAAGAGCAAAGCATTCTGGGAAAAGAATCTCAAGAGTGCAGACCCACACTGTTTCACTGACGGTGTATTTTGCCAACGCAGCAGCACACACTTGATTTATGCTTTATTTGCACACGTGTGCTTCCTCCCTTTGTTACCCAAGGATAGAGTTTCTAAACAGTGGACCTTACACAGAACACCGAGGCTGATCCGCACCCCAACGATTGCAACCGCACCCCTGTGTGCTTCTGCCTCTCCCTGGGGGCGTCAGTCCAGTTATATTACCCCTCGCGAAAGTCCAAGTACCTCTCCAAACAGGTCATTAATGAAGATAGCGGTACATTTGAGTGCTCTAATTGCTCTCCCTTTGTTCCTCAATGAGCAAATCATCCCAGCCAGTGTCTTCAAAGGTCAATCCATCCGATTGCGGAACGCCAATAGGAATGTAATGGCTTCATTTTTCACTTAGTGAATTAACGGCCCGCTAATTCTCCCCCATTCGCTTTTCACCTATAGCTTTAATTTAAAATGCATGCTTGCAAAGCCTTTCTGTGCATTTTAAATGTGTTTATCTGTTTCCCATACAATGGCATCATTTGTCTTGTGCCCTCTGGGTTTTGAAAATGTCCTCCCAGCAGAAACCTTTATTAAGTTATAGACAAGCACAAATTGTTTGTTGTTCTTTTCTTTTAACTGGGAGACTGGAACATAATATTTCAATGATTGTACAGGCACTCGCGGCTAAACCTTAGTGGCGTGGACGCTGTGCTAGGCTTGGCCCTCTGCTAGTTTTGATTCATAAGCGGTAGGCAAGCCAGAGGCAGCAGTCGCACGCTAATGCGGTCGAATCGAACCCGCGACCCTTCGATGTGCATTCCCTGTCCTTTTTCCAACACAAAGGCGAGGATATGTCCGCGGTATTTTTCTCCCCCCACAGACTATAAGTAGTCTCCCTCAGTGGAATAAAGATAAATGAAGTGATTGTTAACTTAATAATGATGATATCTCTCCATGATCTTCGGATTGAATCCCCTGCTCGATGTCGCACTTTATCAATGATTACTGATATTATCCACTGATTAATGTGATCTGCTTTAAATTAAGGGTTTGTATGGCAGTGAGGCGGCAGTGTGCCACTTGGCCCAAAGTGTATGCCATCTCCCCCTCGCTGGTGTGTGTGTGTGTGCGTGCGTGCGTGCGTGCGTGCGTGCGTGCGTGCATGGTCTGCTTGAATGTTCCTGCTATGACCTCCGACAGGCATGTCAGCGTGTGTGTTGTGTTTTTGACTTAGTGCCCAGGGTTATGTTATAAGTGGCCATGTTAGCTGTGATGAATTGTGGGATAGCATAGCCCAGTATCACTACATCTCAGTAAATCAGTTTAAGATGGGGCAGGATGGGGGTGGGAGTGGAGGCCTTGCCTGGAGGCCAGCCTCTGGGTCTCGCTAATTTAGCTGCATGTTATTTATGGGGCACGGGTCCTCTCTCTCTCCCTATCTCGCCGTTCTATGTCTCTGTCTTGCTGTCTCCCGTCTATGTCTCTCTCTCTCTCTCTCTCTCTCTCTATCCCTCTTTCTCTCTCTCTCTCACTCTCATTCCATCTTCATATGACACAGATGCTACCACCTCTACCCCTCTAATCCAGTACATTATGCACAGTAGGTTTCATAAGTCCCAGTTCCATGGCTATGACACTGTTGACACGGTTTTTCTTTTTTTGTTCTTAGAGGGGGGGGGGGGGGGGGGGGTTGCAGGCCCCCCGGGGCCCCAGGCCTATCCATCAAATGGCGAAGCAGGGATGCAGATTTAAAAAAAATTAACTAGAAATCAATATTCAGAGTCCAAAGAGTGGTGACTGCCACACCCCCGTGACCTTTGCCAGAATTGGTCTCGCTGACTAACTAGAAGTGATGTCATGGGAAGCGGTGTCAGTCATCCAATCGGGTAATGGCATTTCCAGCCACGCTCAGTGAGAGCCAATGGGAAGCTGTGTCAGTCATCCAATTGGGTAATGGCATTTCCAGCCACGCTCAGTGAGAGCCACACACATTTCTCCTCAGCCTCTGTGCACATTGACAGGGCAAATAATAACCGTCTCATTTGTTGCCCACATTAACAAATAAAGAAACTTTGTACAAGATACACCAGTGTGCAGAGGAGTCTGCAGGAACACGGAGACCATTAACTGGCTCAGAAAAGATCCTTCCAGCAAACATCTGTGCCAGGACTGACAGAGACAGTCCGACTGTATTTGTGTATTTACAAACTCAGAATGTCCTCCATGAGGTGAAATATTAATACAGATTAAGTGCTCATCCAGAACAGATAGAGCTGTGACCTGAATGTTGAGGCTGACTTGAGGGGGGAAAAAAGTTTTGAGTGCCCTCAACGGCGGTGACATTCCAGAATAGTCTTTTATTTTGACCCCCCTCCCCACCCCCCCCCGCGCTGCTCAGTACGGGGGTTTGCCTGATGTGACCTGTCATCTGAGGAGCCCTCGTACTGCCGGGACACCTGTTCATTTATTTCTTTGTGAAATGGCGGAGCCGAAGATCATAATCTGAAAGGTGAAGCTTAACGTTCTGTTGGCGGTATGAAGCCCGTTGAACGAGAGGCACCGTAAATTAGCCTACGTGCAGCTTATTAAATCCAAACGGCTTGTTCTTGGGCTTTAAAGCGATGGTATTAACGCGGCGTATGAAAATGCCGTGGCATTTAGTTTATTAAGCAGGTCGCTCATGCGCCGTAACACGGTGGGGGAATGAGCTTCACGGCATTGAGAACTTTGAAGGGCTGAGCATCGCTCGTTGAGCGCATGGGCCGCTGGGGGATGAGGTCACTGTATTAGTCCCATTATAACACGAGTGTTGGGCAGTGTTATGGATCAGAACCAGGACCTCAGTTTGGGACGCGAGCCCATTTGGACCCCTCCCCTGCTGTTTGCGCTGCTCAGCTGTGTGCCTTCCCCAGAACATCTACATTTGAGTCTCTGTGGTTCACTGTAGAGATTGTATTGCACTGAGAGCTTTTACACTCTTTGTTATGACCGTACGTGGTAAAATGACCGGACACGGTCTCTCTGTCAGTTTTCTGTCAGCGAGCGAACGGCCATAACTCATAGTCTTCCGTTCCGTTCAGATCATATGGGTGTGGAAGCAATGGGTCATTCTCTATTGTCCATGTCCATTCAGATGAATATTCACAAGTTATGATATCTGAAATACGTTAGCAGTGTGCGGCGGGGGCATTTTGAACATTTATATTCTTAATCTGTGTGTGTGTGTATGTATATGTGCGTGCGTGCATGCATGCCTGTGTGTGTGGCGTAAACAGAGCAAACCTTTATCCAGGTGACATGGTTGTATAGCAGTGTTTCAAAGTCATGGAGGACTCCTTTTTGGGTTTGTGGGATACAATTAATCATTGTTTTATTAAGTTTTTAATTGAATTGCCTTGGATTTGATATCACTCTTAGTCTTCTGCTGTGCGTTGGGTTTTCTTTTTTCGTTTTTTTGATTGAGGACGGTGGTGTAATGGCAGATTCCTCTTGGACTGCTGCTCAGCTGAAAAACTTCAGCCTTGCTCTGCATTTAGCACTAAATGCCACATAAGGGTTTAACACCACATAATTTGCTCAACCTTTATAAAGGGTGGCTTTAAAATGGCATAATGCGCAGCCTAGATACACTTTGGGCCAGATTTATTAAGACCTTTAGCGTATGCGAAACTAATAACACAACCAATGATTGGTGCAAAACAAATACCATGACCAATCATTGGTCATTTTATTGGTTTTGTGAGTGCTAAAAGTTTTAGCACATGCTAAAGGTCTTAGTAAATCAGGCTCCTTGTCTTCTTTCACATCCTGGGTATTTACAGAGTCGGTTCAGGTGAAATATGGAGGGTACAGTATAGCGGTGCCTCTCCTAAGATTACAAACTAACTTTCCAGCTACAATTAAGCTCTCGTAATTAAAACCACTTCACCTCACCGGTGCTGTCGTGTAGTGAGCTCAGTGGGAGGGAAAGCCTGTTTTGAGACGGGCTGTAAGTTGGCCCAGATAATACTGCAAGGATGACACAAAATACATATTTTTCCTTGGCTATGTAGTCACGTAATGTATCCTGACACAAATAGAACATCTATATTTTATACAACAGCAGGAACCCTGGGGTTTATGTGAATAAAATATTTGCAGGTGTTAAAAAATTCTTTAAAGAGAATTTAAAGAGGTTATTAATATTTGATGACGATTATTGTTCATGACACAATGTGTGATTTTTGGACAGACTGTAGTGGCAAGATTTGTTTTAAAAACAGCCGGGAAAAAAAGCTCTTTAAAGTTCTGCGGTGTATTTGTTTTAGCGCAGGGCTTCTCAGTCCCGTTCCTGGAGATCTACCATCCTGTAGGTTTTCATTTCAATTCAATTTCTAATTTGGCATGCTTGGTTCTACTAATTAGCAGCTCAACAACAGCTCCAGCTGTTGAATGAGGCGTGCCTTGTTAGGGTTGGATTGAAAACCTACCGAACGGTAGAGCTCCTGGAACAGGATTAGTCAGCCCTGTTGTAACGCATCAAAATCCTGCCACTCAGAGAACGTTTTCGAAGCTTGTGTCTTGTGTGAGGTTTGACAAAGTGTAAGTGTTAAGGACTATTTTGTTATTACTTGATGGATTGGAGCTATCGAAAAAACAACCCAATCTTGGCTTATCTCCTGGGGTAACTAGTATGCGCCAAGTGCTCGTTAATTGATTAATTGATTAGCAGTAGAACTTTTTCTTCTTGCCTATTGGACAGCCAATCAATTGACCAATGCCTAAAGTAATTATCGTGTGTACTCTGCGAGTGGGTTTTCTGTCATAACATCAATGCAGCACATCTTAACATCATCATGGAGCTGAGGAATGAGTTCAGCTGTGACTTTGATTTATTGTGTCCATTGTTTGCTTTTCCGTTTGCGGGGCAAAGTTTGAGGTTTATTTATAGAGGCAGAAAAGAATCCGTTTTTAAGATGTACTTTTCATGAGAAGATGCCTCTCTTCTCTGTGGCTCAGTGGTTTCCTGCGGAGATCTGCTGGTTTCTGGATTGTTCTACTGTAAGTCTTACTTGGCACTGATTGGACAGGACCTTGATTCATCACAAAAGTTTAATGCAGGTATTGATTTAGAAGCATCTCTTAAAACTCTTAAGTGTATGCCTGGAGCGTGTCTATGTCTACCTGATATTCTTTACTGCAGTAATATCAAACCCCCATGTTGAAAATATCACTGCACGCAACCCAACTGGACAAGACTACACTCAACTCAACAGCACGACCTTTAGCAGTTTTCTCTCCCTCAGACAGGAAATACCCTAGATTTCAGCCTGGATTCCTACGCGTCTTTTCAGTCTTTTTCAGTTTTTACCTTCAGAGCTTGGCCCTCCGTTCCCGTGTAACCATGCAACATACACTCGACAGTCAGGTGACCTGTGTCTTATGATGTATTGTGACCGTCACTTCCTGTGGAAGGCTCATATAAGTGTTTGTATATGGGGGTTGGTCGCGCATGGATAAACCCCATTACACTGGCTGTTTGTGAAAGCAGGCAGTGATCCAGTGCACAACACACAACTCTCTCTCACTCCTGGCTGTACACCCCTAGCTATCTAGCCAGATACCAGTTGTTGTGTTTTATTTCCATTTCAGTGCTGATGCAATTCCCATCTATTTCCACTAGGGGAAAAACTTGTGCACTGCACATTTAAGGGTAGAGGTTTGTGGGACTTGTCGCCCATGTGCAGTAACCCCGTTACCCCCAGCGCTGCGATGCACCGAACAAGATTTGTCCTTGAACAGGGGTTTGACCTTGAACAGAGTGTTTGTGAAAATATGTTGAGAGCTGCAACGTAGACCCTCTATCTTCCTGTTTTTCCTCTCTCCACACCTCTCGTTCCTTGTCAGAACTTTCTCACCCACCCCACCCCTTTAACCTCTGACCTGCAGAGCTGGGGGTCCTGCACATCGGGGGTGCGTCCCACTACTCGAAAAATCAATCACCTTTACTCCACTACCACCTCCTCTCCTCCTTGCCCTGGAAACGAATCTTTGCGTTTCAATCTAATGTTGCTGATTACATCTTAATTACGTATTAATGGTTACATATTAATGAATGTCTCAATGCGAACCACAATGTAAGGTACATTGTATACTGTACATGTAAATACAGTACAATGCCGTTTTGCATACGTCCGGGTAGGAGAGGAGTGGTAGTGGGGGAGTGGAGGAAAGAAGGTGGGGAGTGAAGACTATTGGGATGCACCTCTGGTAGGTCGCATAGATAAATCTCCAGTCCCTGTCTTTGCCCCGGCTCTGTTCTCCGAGGCATCTGCGGACTGCGCCAGCTCCATTGATCTGTGCTCAGAGAATTCTCTCCCTGAACAGCAGGGAATTGTGGGAGAGGATCTGCCTGAGAATATTTCATCAAGACCTTTCATTTATGACCAGCACTCTGCAGCTAGAGAGCTGAACATACTGCAGCGGACAGAAATAATATCACTCTTTCTTATTCATACTTTCTACAGTAGAAACTGGCAAATTACGCAATTAAAATTGTTTGTGAAAATGTTAATTCTTGAGATATATAGATCTACATACATACACACATGCATAAATATATTTATACACATAAGTTTAAATAAATTCAAATAAAAACATGACTTTGGGCTGTCTCCACAGCTTTGGAAGGCATTCACATTCTGCTGAGTGGGTATGCCAGTCTGCAGTCTTTCTTTGGCCAGCAGGGGGCATATGAAACTTGTGAATGGCCAAGCATTGCGGCATAGGCTTCTGCTGTCTGTAATGTAGTGAATGGGATCTAATAACCTACTGCGCAGTCACGGCCTGTCTTGTTTAACTTCATCAGCAATCTTCAATACAACGTCCTTATGGCAGTTTGTTAACTGTAACTGTAGTTGAGCTATCAGTACATAACAGCGCAGTGAGAGCAAAACACCTGGTGTGTTTCAGCTTATGAAAATATTGTTTTCACTGATCGACATTAGGCCTACACTGTCATTCATGTAATTTTATATTTAATTTTATATTTGCCATATTAGTCACGCTGAGACTAAAAACTGTTGTATTTGCATTTCATTTGAAATATAGAATCAACACCATTCGGGGAAGTGAGATATTTGTCATTGATTTGCTGTGGGTTGAAAGACATTGTTTTAATTTCAACATGAAACCCCGGGGTAAATCCGATTTTCCGCGGTTTAATGACATTTCAATGTCATTGACGTTACCGCATTCCCATATCAACGTTAGCCGGCACAAGATGATACAAAACTGTCGCTGAATTATGCCTACTGTGAATGCGTGACGCTGTATAAACCCTTTTGCCGAGTCGTGTGTAAATGTGTCCCACTGTCCCGTTTCCTCGACATCTACACAACGCCCTGCCATGAACTGCGCATCTACATTTTTTCCAAACTGAAAAAAGCACAGTGAAGGCAGTTTACTGTTCAACATCACCACCTAGTGGTGAGACCTGTCACGTATCAAGCTAAAGTAGGGCACGGCGCTGCAATCCTGAGGATCACCAGGAGAAAAGAACTCTTTCACATGCCTTGATCTCCAGGGGGACGTAAGCCAGTAGGCTTTGACCATGCTATGCTCCAGAAATAGCAATGGTTAAGAGGATGCGCTGAGACATGCAGAACTCATTTCTGAGTGACTTCCTTGTCCTGGCCAGGGTCGACCATGTGTGTGGGAGAGCAGGGACAGGTGCTAAAAATTATGTGGCAAGATGAGATGTGCTCTAAAAATAGAATCAGGTGAGCAAATAAATGGAAGACTCACAATCACCACAATTCAATGAGCAAACCAGTGCTTACATTCCCTGAGATTCATAGAAGGGTTCTTTTTCTGACTTATGTGTAAGGCCTGCTTTTGCGAGAGGAGGTACTCTGTGTCCATGTATATACAGTGAGCACCATAATTCATTGGACAGTGACACAATTTTTGTTATTTTGGTTCTGTACTCTAGCACTTTGAGTTTTAAAGGATACAATGACAATGAGGTTGAAGTGCAGACTATCAGCTTTAATTTGAGGGTATTTTCATCCATATCGGATGAACTGTTTCGAAATTATCAAACCTTTTGTACATAGTCCCCCCCCCATTTTCGGGCATCAAAAAATATTGGACAGTTTAACATAATGTAGAATAAAGTATTTTTTTTTACTGATGTCTGTGACCCAACAATATCAAAAGACTCTTGATATCTTATTTTCTGGTACTCTTACAAGCGATACTATAACGTCTCTGCATTTGAATGGATCTCTATGGGAATTGGGGGGTGGGACTAGATTTAGCTTTAAATTACACTGGAACAGTATGGAACACATGGTTGGCTAAATGGCTGAAAGTCATCAAGGGTCTTTAAACCATCACAACTATCCGGGTTTTACTCAGTGCAGTTATCAGTAATCCTGCTTCGTAGTATACCCCCAGGAGTGAGACCAGATCAACACAGTGAAGGTTTTCGTCAAACCACAGGTCAAATGACAAGACTGACGAGCTAAACGGTATGTTATTTTTTATAAAACAATCTTATCTTTTTTTATTGTCACTGGAACCTTTGATTTGGTACTCTGAAATGCATTAGTAGAAGTACGTGGACCCAGCCTCAGGTCTGACACATTTAACGGCCTGCTTTCACTAATTGGCTGTGATGGCCTTTCTTTTGTTGCCAGGGGCCATTGTTCCCTAATCTCCTTGACAACACTGATCTGTGATCAGTCACTCAGTGAGTGAACAAAGTGAATGATGCTCTTAGTATTTACTGCAGATCAAGACCGATGAGGCGAATCAGGGCTGGCTTTACAATGCAATCCAGGACAGCGTTTGTGCTTAATCAAGCTTCTCTCTCTCTCTGTTCCAGAGTACTGACAAACGCCGGCGCTGGCAATCACTCGACAATCTTGTGGTTACGCTGAATGAAGGTTTTCTTTTCATTGACTTTCTTCCCGGAAACTGATTCTTTCCTTCTGCCCCGGCTTCTACACGATTCCATGCGACTGTGATTAAAAGCAAGCAATTCTGATGGAGGAAGATGTGACTCTTTGATTCTGTGATTGAAGGCACCCCCCCATGCAGCTGATTGGTTGAGGAGGGGGTCATATGGGTATTTCCAGCTCCATATCCAGCTCCAAGTCAATCCAGAAGAAGGGAGGCAGAAGAGTTTGTTGATTTCCTCCCAAGCGACTCTACTGCCTTTCAGGGTCCAGTCTGTTCCACTTCCTCTCTGAGCTCCAAGAGCTTTTATCTTTTCTGGTGCACCCCACCCCCTTTTAAAAGAAGGGTTGCAGCTAAAAGTTTCTCCAATCACAGTCCCAGAACACCACCACCCTTAGCGTTTGAACCATTTCCTTCCTATAAATCAAACTCTTTAGAATTCTCTGTTGGGATTAGTGGTTCCCTCATAAAGGCCATGGCTTTGTTTAATTGAGTGAGGGGGGAGGGCGTTTTAGCGATGATTTCCCATTCCGTCAGTGGGAGAGGAGGCCATAATCGCTCTGGGAAGACAATACTGTGCCATCACGCACGGGAGTCTTCTTCCTGACCCCATTCTCAAAGCCATTTTATATGTTGACGTTAATTGCTGTGCACCGTATTCTCTAAGGAGCCTTAAACACTTCAGGGCCTGATCCACAAGGCTCTGTAATCACTGTAATTGGATCATAAGCACGACACTGGTTAGCAAATTGCAGCCATTTGTATTCTCCTTTTGTTTATCAGGCGGTCTCATCTACAGTGGATGGCATTGGCATCAATGAACTCTGTACTGTATATATGACCACCAGATATTTCCCAGTGCAACGGTGATTAAAGAAGGCTTCTACAAGAAAATCGAACACAGGAACACTGTTTGGTTGGACAACACGCACCTCTGTAAACTCTCCCCAACCACAAATTTCCTGACACAGCACTGACTATGAGAAACCCCAGATTTTCTTTTATGGTAGGTTTCATACCGAGGATACATTATGTATTCTGTACTTGTGTATGGATTGTTGTAGTATTTGTCGCTGGCCCTGACATGTTTATCTATAAAATTACATATTTGAACCATGTGCTGCACTAATACGCTGCATGTGGTATTAGTTCTGCTTTGACTTTAATAGCATGTGTTCTTACGCCAGCAAATAAAATTGTGTGGTTGAAGCACTGTTGGGTGGTTGAGTGGAATCAGATCTGACACAATGCGCTCTGTGTGATCAGCTAAGTAATCTTTGTCATCAGATCAAGCAACATTTAGGATTCCCAAATGATGTTTGTATGCACAAGTCACTAGACATTGCCGTTTTACCAGAAAAGTAAATTAACTGAAATCTAAATCATGTGTTTGTTCGGCATACCATGTTCCTCGGAAATACAGTACGTATGCAGAAAGCAAGACTTTTGACTTGAGAAGCAAAGAGAATAGATTAAGGAGGCACTCGCTATGTTTGTCATGTAGAGGATGACGTTATCAACAGTGATAAGAGAATATCAGGTCCCACAGGTACTAGTGGATGGAACCCGAAGAAGACAATTCCTCATATGAGTTGTAATTGAAGTGTGTTAAAACTCAGTCAGGCCCCCAGAAATACATGTTGGAACCTTGGGAGAACAGTGACCCCTGATTATTTTGGTCAATAAAAAACTAGTTTTTTGAGGACAATCTTGTGACTTTATGCTGGGTAATATTGCCCATTGCAGTACGGATATTCACCAATAGAGGGGGCTGTTTGGCATATGAAGAGCCATTTTACATCAAAAGAGGAATCCTGAAGATAAGATGCCCTTTCCAAATTGCCACTTTGTTAACAAACAACTGAAAACTACATTTTTACTCCCTTAATAATTGGGATCCTACACATTTAGATTTTTGTTTTGGCAAAACTATTACTTTTTTATTCTATTACTACTTTTTTTCTAGATGAAACATCTCTGTGTGACGGGCCTCCTAGAAAGGTTCCCCTACCCATCCCCCGCCCTCTCTCTGAAGTGGACCATGAAGCCTGGCGATAGCTCCCCTCTCCTGTGGAGCAACAGCTTAAGGAGAGGTGTTTGAGTTCAGGGGACTGATCCATCTCTTCCGGGGGGTAGGGGGGTTGCTGTGCGGGGTGTTATGCAGCACACTTCATCCTGCATCTGTTCCAGCTATCAGCCGTGGCTGCCTTCCTTACAGGGGAGAATGACCACGGCATGTGCAGAGGGGCTGCCTTTCGCACAGAATAAAAGCAGTTATTCACACAGAAGAGAAATGAGAAGGGTGTACACCACCACCCCCCCGCCCCCCTCTTCACCCAACATCTGCTGTGGCTTCATCTGACATCTATGCTTTTACAAAAACTAAAACTTTAAGCCCAGAAAAGTGTTAGTTTCTATGTACTAAACAGGGGTGGCTTTCCCAAAGCATGTCGTAGCGAAAAGTACGTTGTGAAAGTGTGTATTGAAATATTCAGTCCACGATATACTTTGGGAAAAAGTCATAAAAATTTCAAGACAAGATCGTGAAGTGTGTCGTCAATTCTGAAGACACATCGGAATCAGGAAAGCCTGAGTTTTGCCTCAGTTGAGTTTTGACTTTTGGTTGAATAGTCCACAAACTAATTACAATACTAAAAGAGATTCTAATTATGTTTGTTTTATATCTGTATACAATGTGGAATACTTGGAGCTGCCTATCCAATAATAATAATAATAATAATAACAACTAAGCACTTTTTACTTGTATAGTACAGACAAATTTAGCAGGGTTTAACTTCGTAATGATCATCAATCTGTTTCAATTCTTTAATTTCAGATCTCCTTCTCAAGTATAAACATGATACATTTTTAATGCGGTTTGTATAAATGTGACAATATTTTGTCAGATGGATACTCTTAGTACACAATAACAAGTAACCTGATAAGTCAAATCTTTTATTATTATTATTGAACTCAGACACCCATAGTAACGACTATATAAAAAAGGATCACAGAATCTTTACTCCTTGATAAGGAGTACCAGACAGTAGGAATGGAGGCAAATTGTATATGAAAGGCATGCAGGAGTTCTCTGTCACTTTGCCTGATGATAGCAGGGTTATTTAGGCCACAGGAATGATCCAGGTGACTGTGGGTCAAAGGCACTGTGTGGTTTACTACGTAACCAGCTGTATCAATAAGCCCAGTACAGACTTTCACTGTTACGTAATAGGCCGCTGCACGCAAGTTGTATGGCACCCTCTAGTGGCTGCATGTGGACATGCACGGTCCTACACGTCTGTGTTCCATATGCTCCTGCACGTCAACACAGAGAAAGAATGCCGTTTCCTTTACAGAGATTGTACAACACCAAAAAATAAATAATAAGAAAAAAATTATAAAAGTAACAACTGAGCCATCATAAATAGCCTAAAACAAGGCTGCAAAGGTACTGAACTGGACCTCCAGATCAATACAACTTAGCCTCATCGGCCCAGAATCAGAGAACCACACCGAGCCGTTTCTAAAAGTACCACACGTTTCAACACAGCCCAACAGCCAAAGACACAGACAAAGTGCAGTGTCTCACCTCTGTTAAGACTGGGTACAGATATGCATGTAATGGCCTGCTTTATCGCCCTACGTATCAGAAAGTGTGTTATTCCTGCAGTATTGCCCCGGTCATTTGATGCTTTTTTGACAGTGCGATTAGAACAAGGTTCCGCTGTGTGATGATAACGGGCCTCTCCCTGTACAGGGTACAGTATATGAGAGGTGCGCTTCCCTTCTAAAGCTTTACCTTGACCAAAGGTCCTATTCCTCAACCCCTTTTTAATCGGGCGGGACAGTCACACCAGGTCGTAACTCAGCCTCCATCTTACCCATGCCGGGATTGTGCGACTGTTTAAACAAAGGACATAAACCCTTATCACTCCGTCCCAGGTACCAAAGGTCCATTTCTTCACACTGTTGATAAAGCCGGATGTGAAAAGTTAGATGAAGTGAAGGCGCAGTAAACAGCATTGCAGTGGATGTATAAAAAGCCTTCTTTCTGTGGCCTGCATTTTTGCAGCCTGTTGCACAATACATACATTTCCCTGCATGCAACTGCAATGGTGCTGACATGTTCTATGCCTGATGCAATGTAAGCCGCTGCATTGCAGTGCAGTGTCTGAATCAGAGCCCTATCTACTGCGCCCTGTCTCCTGCGTACAGAGCACTGGCAGAAGTGTGCTGTTTAATGGGCACTGTTTAAAGTCCGCAAAAATATCCGCCATACTATTTTCCAATCGTACTGTGGAAGTGTTGTAAGCAGGTGATAAGACGTCCCAGCAGTGTTGCCATGTCCGCAATTTTACAGCTAAATTGGGATACTTTCAACGTGCAGTCACAGGTAAAAATAAAAAGCTGCAAAGCACGCACTTATTTTAAAAAGTCAAAATATGATTATTTCAATTTAAAATACGTTGGTTTCGGTTAAAAATATATTTTTGGCTAGTTTTGAGTCACCATTTGGCTGGAAAGTTTCTGGCAAGATCTAGCAACCCTGCACCCCACCCTTGCGCTGCCATGTCACGTGTTGTTTTTGTTGTATTTGAAGGAAAACGTCAGCGAAGCTGCGCCTCATTTTTTTTTTTTAAACGAAGCTTCACGTCATATTTATGTGACCAAAATGTTTGTGTACTTCTTGAAAGTGTGCTCCCGAATGTACTCATCGAAACCCCGGGAAGTAAGCGTGTCATCCGGGTGTTTCAAGTATACTGCAATTTGAAAAAATTTCGCCTACTCAACGACTTTCTCATCCTATCTACTCACCAAAGCTACTCAATAGTGTGGAAGCGTGCTGATTCGGACACGGCCCTGGTCTCGCAGTTTCGGAGCCTCGCTGCAGTGTTCGTCACTGAAACGCATCCCCACTGATCCGTAATGGCGGAAGGCGTTGTTTGTTGCCTGGTGTGAAGCTGCGTAGGAGCAGGCTGGCTGAGCACTCGTGTGTCAGACCGTAAAGAGGCAAATGGCCATCTTCAGCGAGAACGCGATCCCCAACAAGCCCCGCCCCAGCGCAGGACGATCCCGCTCGCCTCCACTGAGTCACCCATCACCTCGGTGACATCCAGACCAAGCGCACGGCGGGCGCGCAGCAGGGGAGACGGCTCCGACACCAGCCGGTCACTCATTAACCCCGAGCCGGCTTCTTCACGCTCCGTGCTTTTCGCGCAAATGCTGCGTTAACCAGTGACACCGGTCTCTGAACATTTGTGGATTCCCAGGCCACTGGCAAGGGCCTGACAGCAGCTGGGTTGCTTGAGTGTGTCACGTGACGGTCCGAGCGCACTGTGGCCTTGTGGGTATAAATAGGCTGCGACGGTGCATTTGAGCACAGAGTTGTGAGTAAGGCTGTTAACACAATCCTGCTGCTCTTGTTTTTTTTGCTTTATTTGCATAGATCTTCTGGCTCAGGGCATTTGTTACGGACCTTTCTGTCCATATCATATCTCAGGACTCACTTAATTCGCTCTCCACCACTGTTGGCCTCTCCATCAATGTTGCACAGAACAGTCAAGTCTCCCTTAATGTCCCGTTTAGGCAGATGCATGTTTATCGACCGGTGCCTGCAGACAAATTGGGCATGACAATACGATATCATCGTGAGACAAGGGTTGTATCCAAATCCGTTATCTAATCTTTACTAGCTTACTTAACTCAGCTCATCAATTGGCTTTGGGAGCTGCAAGCAAAATGGTCACCATGTTGGGGGCTGTCCTATCTATACACAGGCTAATCTATATCAAAAAACTTTTGGGGACAGCCTTCATGTCAGTGTGCCCCCCCCCCCCCCTGCTCCTCCTCTCCCAGTCGAAATCTGTAATGCCCCCCTGACAGAACAAAAACAAAACACTCATCACACACCACACTTTTTTTCCATTTTTCCACACACTAGTTAGTTTCAGTTTAGTTCTACCTGTTGTTTTGTTTTTGTTTTTTTTGTTTTTGTTTTTTTCTCTCCCCCTCTCTCCCCCCCTATCTGCATCCCACTCTTGTGAAGCGACCTTGGGTTTTTTGAAAGGCGCTATATAAATTGAAGTTATTATTATTATTATTATTATACACAAATGAAAGAAGCCTCTGTTGGCCTCCATTACCCATCAAACACTCTACCCTTTGAAAAAGCATACCAATTTCCTGGAAGAGGGATTACACATTCTATATTCCTAATTCCTATTTTTCAAAATATTAATACATTTAGTTAAAATGTGTCCAGAGTAAATTGATTAATTTGATGGGATAATCTAAGATTGTATGATTGGATGACAGGAGTGTTTGTTGTGGCCAGCTAGGCATGCGTTTCCTTGTACTGTACCCGTTTTATACTTATACAGCTTAAAAACAGTTTACGCTGTAATGTGAAAAATAATTTGCATATTTGCTATGTAAATAAATATTGATTTGATTTTTTTTAAAATGTTGGGTATACAAGTTTATATATAGAACACTAGAACAATGAAGCTTTTACTCTGTTTATCACAGGTGATGTGTCGGCCTTCCAAAATCATACAGTTTAAAAAGCACACGGAGGCCCGCACTCCAGTGATTAGTCCAGCAACTACTCATTGTAGTTTATTTTTATTTCAAGGCGGACATGTTTCGGCCATCTTCAACGCCATAAAATAAACTAAAATAAACTACAATAAGTTGAAATCTCTTGCTGGACTAATCATTGGAGTGCGGGCCTCCATGGGCTTTTTAAAATATATATAGAACACTACCATTTAAAAATGGTATTTTCATTGCAATATTCCATCAAAGAGGGGTAAACGCATAAAGAAAACACACACACACACACACACACAAATAAATATACACAGGAAAGAAATAATCATTGTTTGTAGGGTTGACAATAAAGCTCTCAGCAGACCAGCTGTTTAAGGCCCAACAGAACCTGCTGTTGCTGTCAGTCTTTCCAAGACCAAAACATCAAGAAAATAACATGACTAAAGTAACGTCAGATTAACGGTGGGCTCTGCCAGCCCTTCGCCATTAATATTTTAGAAGAGCATACAAATTAGAAAATGCAGCCACAAGAAACGTGAAATAATACATAAAACGGCTGACAAATAACATACGTGTGAAGGTGAAGGTACCCAATGCATCCGAACAGCTCCTACCCCAAATTCTGCCATCACAAACTTTCCTTTTGAAGCTACAATAAGGAGGTGAGCACAGGAGACTGATGTCAAGCAGTCATCGTTTTCTATTTCTTTAACACAGAAATTTTAAGTAATCACCAAAGCAACGTGCCAGACCTCGAGCAGAATCAAAACCAATGAGAACAACAGGAACGCAGGACTAGTGAACCGTTCCAGGAAACTCGTATAAGGTCAAAGGGCAGACTGCGGAATAACATACACAAATTAAGATGTGGATTATGTCGGTTTTTCATCTGGGAATGACCAAAGTTCTTGTGCATTAATTAATAATTTTTCATAAGACCAAAAGGGACAGATAAAAGGTTTGGAGCTTGTCAGAAATGTCTGTTCTGCCAAATTGGGAAATTAAGTCTGTGCATAGGCAATGCATATGTTTGGACAGAAAAAGGTCTATATAACCCTAACCCTAACCCTATATCACCAATGCTGATAATTGATTGAATTAAATAAAGTCATTTTTATCTCAGGATCTCAAAGCGCTTTACAGTAAAAGAGGAAACACAGCTCAACCACCACTAATTGTGTTTGAGATCATGTTGGCATTACCTTCCACACGTACACTAAATCAGTATTATCAGTATAATCAGTATTGGGTATCCTGGCTAAGTAGGCCTATTACTAATATAAATGCTAATTGTTAGTCAATCAGTCATAATTTTCTACTCGTTTTCTCCAATCTTACACAAAATAGAATGAATAAATTCATATACGTGAATGACAAGATTTCAAAGTGCTCAAAGATCAAACAAAATGTGTATGGATTAAAATGTTAATCCGTCAATCCTATATTATTATTATTATTATTATTTTCTAAACTCAGTCTGCATATTTTTTTTATGACCATGAAGCGAAGCTTGGTGTAAACTACATTTGTTATGCAATCCCAACATTTTAATTTAAAATTGAAGAATTACATTTAAAAAAGCATTTTAGATTAATAATTTCCCTTCCCGGATTACCCAACAACTAATGTAGGCAAAACAGTGACGCAATCCACAAATCAGGCCTGTGAAAGTGGCTCCAGTTTATATGAATGATTTATCAATGCTTTCTACATCACTAATCATAAAAAAGGATACACAAGCTAAATCTAAGTAATCTTATATATGGTTGGTGTTACTTGAAAATAAAATTGCAGGACTGGATACAGACAAATCGTCACACACAAAAACAAGAAAGCCTTAGTTTTAAAAGTGTTTCAACTGAATACCCCCCATTTCAGTAAGATTGCTTACAGTCCCTGCATTGATATATTGGCTACGGTAGGATACATTTTCTGTGCATGGTACTCAGGAATGTGGCAGCTAACCAGCCATGCTAGAAATTCTTCAGCAAAGGTCAGATAACACTCAAACTGCGGGTCTTTAAAGCGTCCCATCAGCATATTATTTTAACTGAAGAGTGAGTCCAGTCGAGTCTTTTCGAAACTAAAAGTTGACTGCTGCATTATTATTGTATACCGTTCACTTTAAAGGTTATTCAGAGGGGGGCCAATTGCATTGCTTCTCGGTTACAGGCAAACAAGTGTTACCCACAAATCATCCGTTGCCATGGGAAACCGGTTTCTACCACTCCCTCCGCTCTGTCCTTATCTATGCAGTATGCACTTACCCACTGCCGCGTGGTGAACTGCAGTTGAGAATCGTTGCAAACATGCACTGCCTCGTCATCTATCTGTAAATTCTGCTCGTGTAAAGTATGCATTACTTTGACATACCTTAACTAACTATGTGAATTTTTGTTGCATTAGTTCGGCAAAGAAACGGTGAGCCAAAGTTCGTTTTTAAAAAGAATGTTTTAAAGTTACGATTTCGCAAGCGTTCGCCTCCCTGGGTTTTCCTTTCCCTCCCTGCCCGTCTCGCTCTCGAGCGCTCAAGATAGAAGCCTCCAGCGCGCACGCGCGTCACCGATTTGGTACCATGCTTGTGTAAGAATGCTCAGGTCATTAATTTTAATACGGCTGCAAAGAGCTGGCAGCGCGAGCGTATTCGAGTGGGGGATGCTGCATCTGCGCAGCCCTTCACAGTGTTTCTTTACAGTGCCGCACTGGATGTTTATTGGGACTAAATAAAACAAACGTATAAACGTCACCAAATGCTCAGTTGTTTTGCACTATAATAGCCTATCGAATCTCGCATTGTTAAGTAGAAAATGACGTAGTCACTGTTACCTTGAATGAAACCTCCGGGTTGTTTACGTGCCCCTAAAATGTAGCCTACATTTAAACTGCCAAGCCCAAAAACCTATTGTCTTTCCCTTTAAAAAAAATAAACGTCTAACACTTTCTGTACTAAAAACTGTAAGATGAAGTGTTTCGAGGTTACTCTTAAGTTTAATTGGCACGAAGCCATAAACATTTTTTCAACGTTTTTGAAAAAGTCAAAATTACAAAAAGACTGACGCCTTTTTATGTTAGTAATCGGCGGAGTGGATAAGGTATTGATTACACTTCAATTTATCACCAGACTGAGACGACCAACAGGTGTTCGTCTCATGTGATGGGGGAGGCGCTGTAGCGCGAGGGGGATGGTAGACTATAACCATCCGTCCATCGTCCTCAAAAACAGGCGTTTTGTTACGAATTACATTTTCTACAGTCCTGTGTGAAATGTGTCTAAATCGCGACGCGGTTATTCGTTTAGTCTAGGCTACTTTGTTTTATGTGAACGAACACTTCTTTATATCGATTGCGAGAACAGTCGCCAGTGTAGAAGTATTCTCCCCACTCGTATTTTCATCTGAGCCGCCTCGAGTTGCATCCCATTTGCTGAACTAGACCTAAACTGGGTGGAAAGTAAGCCTTCCTGTTTTTCAGCAGTGTCAAACTCGTCAGCACTCGATCTCGCGGTGGATGAGGAACACCTTTTGTTGCCGTTCAAGAGCGCAGGTGGTAATTCCTAGGCAACCAAGCTGGGCTCGGACACCTTAGTTACGGCGAATAAATAACATCACTCCAGTTTTCACCATTGTTTGGACATTTCACAAATACCCTTATTCAATCATAGCCTACTTCAAAATTTAAATGTTAATACAGTATTTACACTTTATGCTTTACATAATAATTTTATAATATAAATAACAAGTTTCAAACAACATTCACGCCAAATGAAGAGGTAAAATAAAATCAGCATAAATGTTACCTCAAAACAACAAACGTCCTCAATCATCTATAGCTTTCATATTATCTACAAATGCAGAGATGCAAACTTGGTTGTTTGCATTTTCATGGCATAGCAGTTTATATACATACAAATTAACTGTAATTTTTCATCCTTTCTTGTCGACGTCATGTAGCACCAGCCTTTATAGATTCAGTTATGTTTATCGCTCTATTCGGAGTTGAGTAGATAGTTGTGAAGCGAGGTCTTTTATGCAAGAGACCTGTTCAAACCTGCCCTAAGACTCTGCCCGATGAGTCTGCTCCCAGAGTTCCCACAATACCAACTGCATTTACCTCACCCTGTTTTACTTTATGTTAAAAGACAAATGAAATTATCTGAGGGAGAGTTGACAGCTGCATATATCACTCAAACAATTGTTTAATTTGTTTCATCATCCAAGAATAGTTGAATTTTCTCATTGATGTCTCCCCAAAGATGACAACAAATATAGGGCTCTCTGGCCAGATGGACACTGCAGGATGAATTAATATTACCTATATGTTTATGCCCTTATATACAAGACTAGAAGATTCATTTGTACAGCTGTATATTTAATGAAGCCGTTGAGGTGAAAGTGCTGGGAATTTACTGAAGCAATTCAGAGTAAGTGCATACCCTCTGGCTCAAGGATAGAACAACGGTGCCCCACACGATGCAAATGCCCACTCTTAAAGGTAGCAACCACTTCAGACTGCAGCCCACGGCTCACAGTATCCCTGGTTACTGGTGGGCATTGTAAATCTGATGTGCGGAGAGTGTATAGTCACAAAATGGCTGCCGTGCATCACACAGGTGGGGGTGTGAGGTTGAGGTGAGTTTCCCCCTTTCACCGTGAATCACTTTGAGATCATGAGATGAAAAGTGTGCTATATAAATGCAATTCATTGTTATTGTTGTGGACAGCAGGCTATGAGTGACACAATGATTGACAGGTGGTACAGCAATCACCCTTTACAGTCTAATGCAGGAATATCAGGGAGAACTTGTTGGTTTATCTTTCTTCTTGGTGGACACTGGCCCACCACAGCTTCCCCTTCTTCTACACCCTAGGTTTTCTTATCGGCTATTGTCGCTAGGCCTATGCATGCTAATGCTAACATAGCATTTAACAATGGTAATTTGAAAATTGTTTATATTATATTTATACAATTGCAAATATCGGCAATGATCGTATGTTGACATGTTATTAAAGTATTTGCATTTTGATAATTTATGTTTTATGTTTCTGTTTTATGTAGATGCAATACTAATAATAATAGGAAGCAGAACAGAAGAAGAATATTGTGTGTGTGCTAATATAAAAGCTAATTTCACTCATTTCATTATTGCTTGCCATCCAATCAAACACTTTACCTGGGTTTAATTGTTCAATATGTTTATAGTATTTTTAGAGATAACATGAAATTAATGTTCACCCTATTTAATGTTTAAGTGCAGCCAATAAAAACCCCAAGTACAGAAACGGCATCCCATTCAACCTTCAAATGCGTTCATCAAAAAAAATAAGAATTAAACTGTTGTGTTTTCAAGACGAACCGAAAGTGGTAATGCTTTAAAGTTATTGCACCGTCTCTTTCATTGTACAATATGTTAATGGCAGTGTAATGCTATGGGGATGGACACTGAGACATGTTTAAAACCCGTTCAACGAAAATAGCCGTGGAATATATACCATATATTTTATTTTAGCAACAAAGAAGTTGCGTGGGATGGTACCAAAGACTTCGGCAAACTTTTTCACCCCCTTCCTCTATTCTGCTCGATAGAGACCCCTCCTGTGGAGATGCTTGCAGGCAGAAGTCTAGTGGTAGCAGCCTCAGTAACACGTCCCCTTGGAGACTAGGGAGCAACACGTGATGCGTATACTTATCAGGTTTAGAGAGCAGCGCTTAGAGACGGAGTGAGAGAGAGAGAGAGGAGAGCGAAATAAGTGAGACTTTTTTTTACCTCCGATCTCTCAACTCTTTTCTCCCATCTTCCTCGTCCTGGAAGAAAAAAAGTGAGAAAGGGGTGACAATATAAAGTTGACGAACTTTGTTCATCCTCAGAAACGCCATTTTGCTTCCTCTCCGGAACAAGTTTGTAGCTTTTTTTTCTTAGTCCATCATCACCATTTACCATCATCCCCATGTCTCGGCGCAAGCAGCCCAACCCCAACAAAGTCAAACGTAAGTACTTGGATCGTTTTCTAAACGCCTTTCTGTTTTCTGTCGACATTTGGTCGGATTTAAGAAATATGTTTACTGGGTAAATGTTTTGTGACACGGATGTTGAGTAAAGTTGGGAAAGAGATGTGTAGATATTTAGTTTTCGCAACTCGATTGCTTCCTAGTTTTCGCTCATGGACCTGATGCTCATCCATGATTAAAACGTCTGAGCTGTGGAATTTGACTGGGGCTCTTCCTCGTGCTCGTATGTTTTAACTACCTGTGTATGTTAACTCGCTTTCACCGTAAAACTCAGCAAAGATCGATCGAACTTTTTCCAGAGTTTAGTTTGGAAGGATGCGGCTTGCGCCGAAAGGTACAAAGTTTATTACTTCTGTTGCGCGTAGCATCCACATCTTTAATGTACTTTGGCCAGAGCGTACGGGGGTGGCCATGCGTCCTTTTACCTTCTGACCTTGCAGAGACATTTACTTGTTTTTTAGTAGGTTAATGCACTAATATACAGATTTTCTGATCGCATGTATTTTATCCCTTGAACATTCATCATATGACTTAGTCAGTCGGACATGTTTTTGAAGGATAGCATAGGCTACTCTTGAAACGAGCATCGCCTAAAAGGAGGAAGTTACAACTGTCTGAAATTAAAAGTACTTTTTAAAGAATTGTGTAGTCTGCGGCGTTGCATTGTGGCAACTGTGATGGTTCGCGTCGAATCAAGGATGCAAACATTCATCGTCATTAACTTTTAAGTTTGGAATTGTTTGGTGTTTTACACAGGGAGGGGGCATCATGATAATTACAACTCAAAGGTCATGTTATCGTCTCGCTGCTTCGTATGACTTATCCGTAACTTAGTGGGACACTGAAAAGTTTCACGGCATAGTGAGGGAATTTATGTTTTTCCTTGCAGTTGAAGTAGCATATTTCCCCCTGTAGCTACTTTAGTTCATCCCGTATTGCGCTTTACGGTAAGCTTTTAGATTTTGACATTTACTTTGTGCATCCTTTATTTAGCCTATGTAACCATCTTAACATGCGTGTCGATGTAGCTAAAAAAGCTTCTTTAGTTGTGCAGGTATTTTTTTATAAAGATGGATCTGGAATTGGTTTATGTTATTGCCAGTTTCGATGGCTGTTCAATTGCTGTAGTTAGCTAACTTTATTTTTCGAGTTGGCAAGATCGACCTGCTGTACGTGGTTCCAGCAAGGTTCGACCGTGGTCTGGTTTTCGCGTTTCCCTCCGTGGCCACTTGGATAGAGACAGAGAGTGTAGGTCCGGATGAGCAGTTCACATTCCATTACGAAATTCTACACTGGTTTCGCGCCGGCCTACAGTGGCAACACCACACATTCATTATTTTGTGAAACCATACAATTTGAATCCATCCCCCGAAAGAGTTCGGTTCTGCGGAAGCTGTTGGCTAAAGATGCTCGCAGACCGAAGTTACTTTTTTAATCTTAACTCTTGTTTTGTTTTTTGTCGCAGCATCCATCGATTAAACAATAGTGAATTTGTTTTTCATCATTGCTGCAGGTGCAAGGTGTGTTAACCAGTATGACTGACTCTCGAAACCCATGACGATAATGTAAGAGACTGCTGTCAGCGGGGTTGGATCAACCTAAGGGTCTAGATGTGGGTAATTAGCCAAGAGACAGGCAGCTACATCGGAGAGTAGGCGGAACTAAAGTGGATGCTGCCAAAATGGCAGCATCCAAAATGGACGTGTTCATATTGTTTTAGTCTTTGTTGTATTTGTAGATTTAAACAAATGTGTAGTTATCTATAATGTACTATCTGTTACTAAATAGTTAAACAATATAAAAGTAAATGTGTAGCTGTGAACCAAAACGTTTGTGATTGCCTGGTTTATTTATTTATTTAGTGACAGTTTTGTATGAAGTAACCTGCTTGCATTTGCTCATGGTTTCTATTAATCAAAAAAATATATATATATTTGGTTGTGTCTAAGCTGTTTTATGTGTAAGTAGGATGATTGATTTATCTCTGAGGTGATCAGAGTTCGATCCAGTGTAAATCGGAATGAGCTACCATATGTGTCACAACCCAGCTGTGTTCTTCATCAGTAATGTAGAAACATCATCTCCCCCTCGATCGATTCTCCTCTCCCGGTATTTCTATCTCTGGAAGCTGACATGTAAATAGTTTCGTTACCAACACCCCCGTTACTGGACATTCTCTGTTTGATTGGACCTCACCTGTCTGCGTCTGTAGCGAACATGTCTTTGTCCTCTTGTTAACAAGGGTTAGGGGATCTTGCTGGCTTGTTTTTTTAATTAAATCAAACTGGTGCTATTGACTTGTTTGAAGCTTTTAAGTCCTTGTCCATCATGTTTTGCATGTCTGTGATGTACTACGAATACATGCATCAGTGATGCATTTGTTATTGGGAATGTAGTGCAACGTCTGCTTTAAGTCTCTCCAGTGATGGAATAGAGGGATTAAAACAGGTGACTCTGATGGTATTTAATCTAGGCCTATTTGAAAATAATGTCCAATAAGTCAGTCAGTTATCATTAGTCACTCAGATGATATTAATGAGGAATCAGTTCAGTGATCAAGGAATGACAAAAAAAAAAGTGGAAAAGCCTCAGTTGTACCTATTTTGTACCACTAAATAATAATTTTTAACTATTCCAGGATTTTTTGTAGGAGAAGCAGATTAGATTAAATCACTCTTTCTGAATGCCTATCCCTTTTGGTTTTAGCCTTTGGTTTTTATGCTGTAATATCCGCTTTGCTGTCACCTGGATACTGGTGTGTGCATACAGTATAACAGTTGTATTTTAGATTGTGAGGGAGTAGCAAGTTTAAAGAGTTCTTCAGTTTTTGCATATGAGCTGCCAGTCCTGTGCGGATGTCTTTAGCCTTTAGTCGCCTTTCCGGTTCTCTAACCACCGAGCATCTCTGAACAGTGGTCTGTTACAAAACAGACTAATCAAGTAATGTTTATTGTTTTATCTTGGTGGATGCCTGTGTGTGTATGGTTATGGAAGTGGGTTGAGATTTTATTTATTAATTTGTTAAGTTTAGCTTGTTACTTCACGGCGAGGGAAGTTTGAAGTTCCTGTTTTTGAAGTGGTCAGTTTATGATGAGGTCTGCACTAAAGCTGGGAGCCTTTTCAGAAGCTCTGAAAGTTTTAAGGAAGTTTACATTTGCTTCACTGGTGGATGCGGGGGAGGACGTAAGATGGAGAACTATTTGGACAGAAGCTCAAAAGTTTTCTCTGTGGCTTTTCCGCGACTGCTGCTTGAGCCGTTCTTTTACGTTTCGAGTACCTCCCGTCCAGCCAAAATTATGGGTGCGTTGATGGAGCAGCGGGAGAGAAGATATCTCCAGAGCTGGGCCGGTGTCTGGGGCCGCTGATCGCCCTACCGTTCTGAATCCTGAAACCTTCCCTCCACGTTTTCCCCTCCTGAAAAGGCAACGGTCACAAAAGAAGTAGGTGATGGGTGGAGATTTGTTTGTTCAGCGCGATTCAGACACGTGAAGCCAGAAGCACCAGGAAACGTCAGACACAGGCAGCCTGAATGGTCCGTGCAGGGATTGAGGTATAATCTGCCCTGCTCTCAATGGAAGGGGTCGTCGGAGGAATGGGAGAGGTCATTGTAAGCCATTGTAAGAAGCCACGTGGGATCAGCCAAACAGGCATGAACACATGGCATTTTGTGTGTGTGTGTGTGTGTGTGCGTGCGCATGTTTATGTGCGTGTGTGTGTGTGTGTTTCACAAATTCACATCACCCCTCTTTATTTTTAGCGCCATTTGTTGCCCCCGTCAACATAAATGATAAACTTTTCCCCTGTAACTTTGTCAGTATGAAAGTGGTGGCTCAGATTACATGTGTTGATTTATGCACAGTGATTAGATGTAGGCCTATGTTTTGTTTTGGAAGAGGCATCCTTCGTTTGCTCACGATGCTTAAATGAATCCACATCACGGCAGCCATGTCTGCAGTTCTTCTCCAGAGTGGCGGTAACGATGCGTCCCCTCATTCCTTCAGTCCCTGCTGCAGAGGCCTAGACTTAAGCAGTTAATTTAATAACATCCTGCCCCCAACGGTTTTTCTTCTCAATTAAGTGAGTGCAGTAATTTAACCCACATGGGAGGAAACAACCTGTCCGCCATCTACGGTTGTCACAATACACATACCAGCTCAGGAATAAATAAATAAAATATATATATATATGATATTTCAAATGTTTTCATTTTTAAGGCATTTAAGAAAAAGTGAGAAATGTGTCTCTCCTGGAATTAAAATGTTTCTTTGCACCACCAAAGTAAAGAGTAAAGTAGAAGTTAGCTGCTGTACCATTACCTCCCAACAGCTTAACCTGCTTCAGACCAGCAGGAAAATAGTTGTATAATCTAGTCTCACTTATTTTAGTGCCTTTGTTTGGTTGCACCCTCAGCAGTGGTGAAGGGGGTGGGGGGGGCAGATTGGAAGCTGAAATTTAACCAAATATTAAATTATTCAAATATTTGACTGACATCACAGTGAATTGCTTGGATTGCCGTTCCCACGCTTATCAATGAACAAACAACGTTCAAAAATCCAGAAGGACCCTTTTCCACCCTTTGTGATGGAGCTAGACTCACCCAAGGGTACAGATGGGCTCCCCGTGTGGCTCACCGAGCTATTTTTAACCCGTCTATTTTAGATAAGGTTATGTTCCATCCTGGGACAGGGCGCTGATGGGCAGCCTGGACGGCTATGAGCCAAAGGAGTAATGAGGTACAGTACCTGCCTCTTGAATAGGAAGAGGAAGAGGAAGTGGGGGCGGGGGTTAGGGGTTTCTCCACATTCCATGGCCCTTTGATCACAAGAAAAAAGAACCAGTGTGGGTGTGGAAATAAAAATGGCAAATTGGGGGCTGGTCTTTTTTGGCACCTGTCCACTGAGCATGTGTATACTTCTGTACACCATACACCTGTTCAATGCTGCTGAACATATTATGTGGTAGAGCAGAACATGCTGTATTTATAGTTTTTAGCCAACATATGTTTTACACTTCACCCAGGATCTTAAGAGGTCGTATTGGAATGCTTGTTTGGGCTTTAGGGTTAGGGTATTAAGAGTTTTATCAGTATAAATATATTAACAGAAGTACAAAATATCCTTTCAGCAGTGCTAAGGAATATTGTCATGGAATTTTATAATCCATGTTTAGTAGTGTAATTGGACATTAAATTGGATGGTTCCCCATTCACTCTTACAAAGGGCACATATATATGTATATTTATATATATAAGTAGTTTATAAGGGTTTTGGATGTGAACTATGCATATATAACTATCATGCCTCTCTTCTCTAGTGGAATGCAGCACGTAGACAACCTGCACCAAAAAGTCTGGCAGCTTCCCACTGGGCCCCATGTAAATATAGAGTGAGGGAAGCGGTTATATTTGTGTGGAGAGAGAAACACCTTTGTGTAGTTTGTCTTTGGGGCAGTGCAGGTTCATCCCAACTGATTGGATACACATCCTGCACAAGATCACAGTGCCGAGAGGGGCAAAACCCTGTGGGCATCATTTTGTGATACTACACAGTAAACATATGCAGAAGAGGTTTTTGCTTGATATTTAATCTGAATGGTTTAGTTCTGGAAAGTAATTGTTGCAAGGTGCAGACACGCAAGATTACATGGGATTGTAAATAAAGAATACATTGAGATTTTCCCAGAAAGAACGGCAAACGGGCAACGAAATAAGTTGTCACGGCTTCTCAATTGTTTGCAAATGGACTGTTGCAGATTTTGTGGATGCTGAACCGTAACGTTATTTACAAGCTTGACAATGTTTGCCCGTAGGAAAGGTGTCTAGTCATGTATGAGGTCTGACAACAGAGAAATGGATTGCTTCATCACCTCATTACTTCACATGTTATCTAGGTGTGGGGGATGTTCCACATTACAGCTTTGATTGTAGGAAGCCAACTATCAAAACATAATTTTCACCGGTAAGGCAAAAGGCTGGAGTTGCTTAGTTCGGAACTAAACTGTTTTCAGCCTGACTTAGGAACTAAAACAGCCTTAGAAAGCCTGCAGTAGGTGATGTTCTTTGCTACTTTTATTTCCCTAAGTGCTCCTGGGGGCAGGTAAATACCCACGTACCATGTGATCTTTTTGCTTGTGCGCCATTCGCATAGCGATGCTTTGCACGCGGTGTTTTGGAGCGTTTTGTGGGTCCGGGAGGATCAGTAATGTGTATAATAAGGCATTCGCTTAGTCTGTAGCTTTCTCACTTGGGAACAGGATATTCTTAGGAGTGCCATGTCTGTCCTCGTGTGACATCATGTGCATGAGGGGAGCTGGTATATAAAGTGTGTGCTACGCTGTGGCCTTGAAGTGGCGATATGTCAGGAGTGGCACTGATAGTGTGAATAAACTCCCCTCCCGTTCTTGTTTGATTTTGTGGAAATATTACAATGTCTGTCACAGCCTGTGCCCTGTTTTTATGAATTTATTATTTTCTTTTTACTGATACACAAAAGCGAGAAAATATAGTGCCCTGGGCGTGTTGTGCTCATGTCACAGATAAATGTTTTTGGTTTTTCCTCGCGTTCATTTCAGGCAGACTAACAGAATCCGTGCTGATAATCTGAAATGTAACCATGTCATTTGTGTATCAAAGATGCAAAACTTTATTTAGTTAGTGATGTATTTAGAATTTTTCGGAACAAGCCAATTTTTATTTGTGTTATGGACATGCGTTAATTAGCGCTGCTTCATGATTATTACCGCGGACAATTGTGGCCTTTTCCTGCGGTTGTATTTTCTGAATGCGGAGGCGCCCAGAACAGTTGAACTCAATGTTACACCATGAAGCTTCGACATCAGTGTATGAGCGGCCAGGATACGGTCCTCATACCACAGTAAACGGCATTGATGGCCCGTATGTCCTTCTGATTAGCACGTGTTCAAACTATGAAACCAAGACTAATGCGCTCATTTGTGCAGCAAGGCGAGATGAAATGTCTGTTCATTGAGCCTAAGGAGGGGAGTGTATCCGTTCGTTCCCTCAACGTAGGTCACTCTATTCCTGTTGGGTCCTTTGCAATGTTTTGCAAAAAGCAAAAACGCCTGAAATATGTCACCCTTATCGATTATAGCAAAACAAGCCCATCTGGCGATGTTAGGATGGGCGTCTGTCCCGTTCACCGCGTGAACGCAGATACCCGTGCCAGGCTGAAAGGAACGGGCCTAAAACCTTGTTACAACCTTGTTGGGAGACACCTAGGTCACTTCTTCCGAGCGGAAAGTCAAATGAGGCAGCCATTTTACTGATGAAAGCTCTGTCTTTCTAACAGTTGTCTGGGGTCTTGTATCTCCCACCAGTGACTGTAGCACTCCTCTAAAAGTGGTGTAAATTTAGTGTGTGGATATTTTTGCGGCCTGCTTATCGTATCCTCTGGCAGCGCAGTGCAATACAGTGCGCTGTAGGGCCCAGTACTGACACAGTGTGCCCTGCCTCCACCCATGGCTGTGAGTGGCAAATAAAGCAGGTACTTACTGTGGGTTCAAAGTCTACTGCAGGGCCGTGTCACTGATGTGAAAGAATGCATCAAGGAAGAAGAGGGGGAGGGAAGAAAGAGGGAGAGGAGAGGGAGGGAGGCTGTGAAAATGAAGAAAATGGAAGCTGCAGCGGCCACACCTGGGGCCATGCGTGGAGGAGGAGGAAAGCAATGTGGAGGACAGGAAGTGAACCGGTCTGTAACGGTGGGGCAGAGCCATGGAGGAAGTGTACAGACAATGGCGTGAAGCAATCGCTCGCTCTCTCTCTCTCTCTCTCTTACTCAAGCTTGTTTCCATCATGGTAAACATGGTCCATCGACTCTAGTAGCGGAGGAGAATTGAGTGTTGTGCCCCCTCCTCCACCCCCTCAGGGGCTGCCGCAAAGCTGTCAATCTTGTGAATCACCCTGAACCCCTCCCGTCACCACGTCCACTCCCAAACCCTCCTCCCACCCCCCTTGGTTCACAGTCCAGGGCTGTGTTTGCCTCTCCTGTGCTGAGTGCTGCCTGCATGCGCAGTCTGAGGGACACGAAGGGTTAACAGGCAGACGAGAGACAGCGATGGAGATGAGAGAGAGGGGGGGGGATGATGAACAGTGCCTACAACAAGAATGGCTGCCTCGTTCTCTCTCTCTCTCTCTCTCTCTCTCTCTCTCTCTCTCTCTCTCTCTCTCTCCTCTGCGGCCCCCACCCCTCTCTCGCTCCCTCCCTCTCTCGCTCCCTCCCTCCCTGGCTCTGTTGCTGACTAAACAGTTTTGTCAGCTGGCAGTTGTTCAGTGGATTTGCGATAGCTTCTGGAGGCTGGGGGAGGGGTGGTACTCGTAGACAGCACTTGTTGCTCGGTGGAGGGAGGGAAGGAGGGCGGGAGAGAGACAGAGAGAGAGGAGGGTAAAAAAAAAAAGGAGCGCCCAGCAACAGCATCGTCCAACCTGTTTCTCTGGAAGCGGCAGCCCCTTTTGTAAACCTTCCCAGGCGCACGGCGCCTCGGGCCCATGTGGAACTATGCAGCTACGCGCATGTCCGCATTCAGCGGCATTTTGAAGAGCTACGACGGTATAGGCGATGAGCCTATTATTTTAACATACACAAATTGTTAAAAAAAATTAAATAAAAAAAACTATAAAGCTCATGAAACTTTTTATCATCTTTGACTTTTGAAAGTGATCAAAAGTATGTTTTGGATTCAGGGGAGCGACTCTGTTCATCCGTGTTCACTCATCTTTCTGTCAGCTGTTAGCTGCTTTCATGATAGCCGCCGCTGCCGCCTCTCTTCTGCGGGTGGGTATTGGAAGTGGGAGTACGGCAGTTTACCTGTGCAATGCATGCTGGGAGGAGAATGGGTCAGGTGATGCGGAAGTCCCAGGCCTCTCCAGCAGAGCCAGCAAGCAGTCTGCATACAGGGACTATGCTGCAGAACAGCGCGTCCGGCAAACAACACAAACCAAAGTGCATCCTGGGACATTTTTGTTCTTTTTCCTGAAATGAATTGCGAATTGTTTCTTTTATTAGTATGGGGGGGGTGGGGGGGGGTGTATTCTTTTGTCCGCTTCAAATGCAATTTCTGGTGGCTGGCCCAGCATTGAATATCTTTTGTTGCACATTCTGGAAAACCTTCTGTTTCCCTTCTAATATTATAGGGAGGGTGAGGAGATGAAATGTTTGTTGGTTGTGTGTGCTAATGAGCTGGCTTATAAACTGGGGTTTTGCCATCATGAAGGAGAGTTGTCAGTTTAAACCCTTTTTAAGCGTTCTGTGTTTTTGAATAATCTTATTTTAGCTGACCTTAAAAGGCATCCAGGGCTATCTTGCTGAAAAAAGAATCCATCAACACTCGATTTTTATTTTGACTCCTTTTCGTTGAGTGTACCAAGCACGCACTCAAGTTTATGACCCTCACAAAGCCCAGCGTAACATTCTATGGCCAAATGACTACTTTCCCTGGGTTATTTTTCTTCAGACAGCAAGAGTGTGTTCCATTGGAACTTAAAAAGGTACAAAGTGATTTTTCTTCCCTTAATTGTAAGGTAGACTCTACTGAGAATAATTTTTTTTTGTCCACTAACGTAAACCTGGGTGTCCTGTAAGGCGTTTAGACTGGTGCTTACATGTGTTGCCAGCATTGCGACCCTTTCCGTTGAAGAGGGGGTGGGCCGGAGTCTGCGAATGAGATTGGGTGGCAACCACAAACTTGGACTAAGACTCACCGGGCATGACAGAAGCATATCTGCCGCTGCAGCTTCACCGGTGCTAACAGCCAACCACAGAGTTTCACTTCTCTAACCATAGAGCTCTGCCCTCAGGAGGACGAAGGAGTCCTCCACAGCATTCTGAACACGATCTGCAATGGAAACCAGATGTTTTTTTCCCGTGGATACTGTTTCTCCGCGTGACTTGCATGCGCGTTGTCCTGCCGCTAAGGTTTTACGCCGTGCGGGCTTTCGTTTGAGCGAAAATAGGCCACGTGGAATTGAGCAGGCTCGAAGCTGTAGACGGCGAACGGGCCTGATTGTGGTCGAAGGCTAACGCCTTCATATTTACGGGCAGAAATTAAAATCCTCCCCCCTCTCAGGGAAGGCTTCCCACCTGTTGGGCAGACCCCCCCCCAGCAGTCCTGTTAAAAATGGGCTGTAAAGTCTTCACACACACACACACCCACACCTTGTGCCCCCCCACTGCCCAGTTGAAAAGGTACCATTGTTTGGTCTGCAAACAAAGGCCACACCTTGTCTCCAAGGAGACCGCAGTCTCTGCTCCTGTCTTGTTAATTTGTGCCTGAAATGAAGTCGGTTACACACACACACACACACAACTCACATGCGCACACAACTCACACGCGCACACAACTCACACGCGCACACAACTCACACGCGCACACAACTCTCCAGCATCTTTCTGTAGATGTGCACCAGGAAGCCTAGGGGGGAGGGGGAGGGGGCGGGGGGCGCTGGTGGGTGTGGTACAGAGACAGAAGGCACAATGTGTAGGAGAATGTGGGGGGTGGTGGGTGGGGGCAGGTTCTTTTGGGGTATCTCCATGCATTACTTTACCTAGGGGGACTTTTAAATGACAGGGTAGTCTGGAATATTCTACACCTCAGGAATTTTTAATTGTGAAACCCTGTAGGAGGAGTTAGATGGGGATAGCCTGTGGTACAGGAAGTAGAGTTTACCACCATGGAGATAAAGAGGTGTCGGATTGTTGAGTGTTTTATTGAGGAAAGCAGTGTTATTTCAAACGTAAACCGAACGATTCATCCGATTATGCCCTCTTACTTTCATTGGCACAGGATATATCATCTTTGAAAATACCAATAGCTTATTTGATATGTGAGATCACAAATTTGGCTAAATTAACAACAGAATTCACAACCCCGGACTGTAGTGAATGTTATATCAAATAGTCTCCTACGGTCCTGGGTGTGAAATTTGTTACTACGGTAATTTAGCCACATTTGATTATAAGGACTTGCTGGATGTTCCCCAAGTCTGAAGTGGATATTTTGGGTCCATAATAGAATGCATATGTACGGCCTGCCCTACTTTTAGACTACGGGCACACTTATTCATTAATGTCTGTCATTAGACGTATGACTCACACAGACCTTGAATGAGCTACGGGGCGCAGGGTGTCATTAGGGTCGCATGATGATCGATGATGCCAGCGATGAGTCCTTCCCAACCCCATCATCAGGGACGCTGCCCAAACACCAGCAGCGCTGCCTCATACCCTGTCGTCACGCTAGGCGACGCCGCCGCACGGCAACTCCCGAGGGTTTTCGGGTTCGGAAACGGACAGAAAGCGGGAGAGCGGGGCCGACCTCGTGCTGCAAAGCCCCGTCTCCCAGCTGGGATTAAAAGAGCCGTCGGTCCTCTCTTATCTGCAGACGGCAGCATCGTAAGAAGGGATTGTACACGGATGAGGCCGAGGGCTGTTTCCAAAACAGGTTGGAGTTTTTTTCCTTTGTGAAGCATGGGGGGGGGGCATTGTCAGAGACAAAACGAGCAGAAGGAGGTGTAATCCAATGTGGCTCTTTGAGGGGGGTGGGGGGGGGGGGTGTCCCCAGGATGAGGTTATAGTACGCTGTCATCATGCTCCAGGAAGGGAGTCAGACAGATTTTTCCCAGAATGCCCTAGGGCAGGGTGGACAATGAGCCAGTGAAACCTTGCCTCTCCCCTATCAGAAGGTGCAAACGGAGGTGAGATGGGTGAACTCTTCTCTCTCCCAAAATCTGTTCACACATTCCCAGAATGTGCCACAACCTCCCTCCATGAACACCTACATGTTGGCTCTCACATGAAATATATATATGGGCAGGCAGTGGGCGGCAGTGTAGTATAATGGTTAAGGAGCTGGACTTGTAACTGAAAGGTTGCAGGTTCGATTCCCAGGTAGGACACTGCCGTTGTACCCTTGAGCAAGGTACTTAACCTGAATTGCTTCAGTATATATCCAGCTGTATGAATGGATACATGTAAGAAGAAGTTGTGTAAGTCGCTCTGGATAAGAGCGTCTGCTAAATGCCTGTAATGTAAATGTGTGTATATATATATATATATATATGCAGTGCCCTCCACTATTATTGGCACCCCTGGTAAAGATTAGTAAAAAGGGTTAATTCACCGTTTGGTGAATTAGCTTAATTTCACACTGAAAAAATGAGAAAACTCCAACCTTTTATTGAAGTAAATTTATTATGAGAAAAAAAATACCTCATCAAGCAATAATTATTTTTAACAAAACCATGTGTGCCACAATTATTAGCACCCCTGCATTTATATATAGAATAAAGTCATCATTTTTAATATTTGGTTGCATATCCTTTGCATGCCAGGACTTCCTGATGTCTGTGACCCAACAACATAAAAAAACTCTTGATATCTTATTTTCTGGTACCTTTACAAGCGATACTATCGTCTCTGCATTTGAATGGATCTCTATGGGAATTGGGGGGTGGGACTAGATTTAGCTGTAAATTATGCTGGAACAGTATGGAATACATGGTTGGTAAATTGGCTGTAAGTCATCAAGGGTCTGAGGTATCAAATGAGCCTCAAACCATCGCTCTGCTGCCAGATATGCAGTAGATATGGATGGATCACTTTAAGGGTAGTTTTTCCTGACAAATTTTCCTATTGAACTCTATGGAAAAATATGTCAGGAGAAGAAACCCTTCAAGTTATCCATATATACTGTATTTCTGGCAGCAGAGTGATGGTTTAAGGCTTGTTTGATAAGTCAGACCCTTATTAACATAGAGCCATTTAGCCAACCATGTGTTCCATACTGTTCCAGTGTAATTCACAGCTAAATCTAGTCCCACCCCCCAATTCCCATAGAAATCCATTCAAATGCAGAGATGTTTTAGTATCGCTTGTAAGAGTACCAGAAAATATGATATCAAGAGTCTTTTGATGTTGTTGGGTCACAGCCATCAGAAAGTCATGGTGTGCAAAGGATATGCGACCAAATATTTAAAATGATTACTTTATTCTATATATAAATGCAGGGGTGCCAATAATTGTGGCACACGTGGTTTTGTTAAAAATATTTTTTTCTCACAATAAATTTACTTCAATTAAAGGTTTGATTTTTCTCATTTTTTCAGTGTGAGATTAAGCTAATTCACCAAACAGTGAATGTTTTATGACCCTTTTTACTCATCTTTACCAGGGGTGCCAATAATAGTGGAGGACACTGTATATATTTTATGGGAGACTATTTAGTTTTTCCCTATTTTTCACATTTGAAAAATGCAGTCTGCAGGCTAATAAAAATAAATCTTGTGACGACCCCACATATTGAGGGGGAGCCCATCCTCCACTGGCCGTCCTAGTGTCAGCTCAAAAAAATAAGCTAGTAAATAAGTTAAAGATAAGCTAAATGCAAATAGACAGGTAATTGGGAATCTACTGGAGCAAATAATCAGAGTGGCTGGGCAGAATACAACCCGGGGCATTAATTAATCTAGCTGGTAAAATAGACGCTCCAAGCAAGGACATGCATATTCAGACCAGGAGGGCGTAGGTGATGCATCTCAGCCTCCAGGTAGAGTCATGACGTTTGGGGGAGAGGAGGGGAGAGGAGAGGAGAGGAGAGGAGAGGAGAGGAGAGGAGAGGAGAGGCAGAAGCCCCAGGAAAGAGAACAGATGCACTCCAGCAGTTTCTTTGTGTGAGCGATTGGCCCTGCTTTCCGGCCCTATTACTGCCACTGAGAAGTTTGCTTTTTCCTTGGCCTGCAAAATGAGCATTGCTCACCCACAGTGTTGCGTGACTTTGCTCTTGCTGTGCTTTTTAATATTCGATGCGGCTTGTTTATGCTCCCAATCGATACGCTTTGTTAACACGGGAAGGTAACGGATACCTGTGCCCTATCCAAAATGACCCTGCCGATTATCACAAAACCCCACAAGAGACTATAGTGTTCTGGCATCCTTACATTTTGAATGAGGATAGGAGCAGGTCAGAATTAGATATTTTTTGTTACATAAAGCTCATGCATGTTCAGTTTCCCAAGCTGTAGTTCCTCCTCGACCTGCAGTGTCACCTGAGATCCTCCATTTTGCAGGACGTACACCTCTAATTCCCGGACTGCTTTCTCACTATCTCTTGTTTTATTCTGTCAGGGGTGTTTGCGCATCATGTCCTATCCACAAGTCCTCGTCTTGGCTAAACTAAACGGGTCTTATTGCCGTTCTCCCACGCGCGCACGGACGCTCCGGTGCTGGAGTGCGGGCCTGAGGATCGCTGGAGCACTGCTGCCTTTGGGCGGCCGACAGTGCTCGAGTTTGTTTAGCAAACATGCCCAAAGCCTGGCATGGCAGAGTTTGTTGTGGAAAGCCGTTGATGAGGTCATAGTACGAGGCTCTGGAGGGCACCCGTTGCATCGTGGGGGTTGAGATAAAGGGGTAAACGCTGAAGAGAGGCTATTGGGAGGTGGATTAGCTGCTATCTATCTGCCCCTGATGTATACCCATCCCACCAGAGAAATCTGTCCCTAATGGAGGCGGGTTCTGTAATAGGAGATTTGGGATCGGGAGATACGGGCAACTGCCAGAATAAAGGAAACACTAGAGGGTTACGGTTAAATTAGGGTAAAGTATGTTAAAAGCTGGTGCTTCCACACAGGTGTGGTTCCTGAGTTTATTAAGCAATTAACATCCCACCATGCTCAGGGTAATCTATAAAAATGCTGGCTGATGTTGGCATGGAAGTCTGAGGGAAAGGCAACGTCAACTAGGGGCAACGGTGGATAAAAAGCGCATACTCCTCAACGGCGAGATGCAAGGCAAAACAGACGAGCTATTCTGAATCGGTTCAATGCAAATGTTCATCTCGGGTGTGAGCAGGCAGCGTCGTGGAGAGCGGTCCTTCAAGAACGGAGGCAGAATGCTACTGTTGGTGTTTCTGTTATTCTGGGAGCTGCCTGCGCTGGCTGCGTTCGTCCTACACGATGGAGGACTGTGCGCTCCTGAGCGGAGCTCTTCCCTCGCAGCCTGGCCGCTTCGCAGGGCTATCTCTCCCCTGCAGTCGTGTTATCATTAACCTCCCAGTTAGGCGCCGTCGTGCCGTTTCGCAGTGAACTTTGCTACCTCTGCTGGAAAGTGGAACGGAGCCGAAACGGTCGTGAAACTGAGGGGTGAAGTCGGAACCGCTCGTCCCAGTCGGTCGCCGGTTTTGCACCGCCGCCGTTTGCGGGATCCCGATGAACCGGGCCCGCCTGGTCATCCCGCGGTCATCTGTGATCGCCTTTGACGGCCACACCCTCACCCGCTAGCTCTATCCAGCCTTCCTGTTTGCAGGTATCCGTCGTCTTTTCGGTGAGTCCGTTCACAGCTTACGGATCAGCGCCTAAGAGCCCCCAACCGGTTTCCCTAAAGGGCCCGAAGCCCCGGAGAGACATGTGTTAGGTTAATCAGTCTCCATAATCATACTAATTAAGCTACAGGGAGCTCAGGTGGAATTAAGCTTAGATGACAATTGGAGGCCCAGTGGGATTTGGGAGGGGGGGAGGGGGGGTCTGGCTATTCTCTCCTGGTGTGAGAGTTCATTCATTCATTAATGATTTGGATTAAGGCCGTTGTGGAGCCCCGTGTGGATCTGCCACCCTTTAGGGCAGTTCCAGGTGATGCTACATCCCTGGATACCACATGGCGTTCCTGCAATGTTTGGGCAACGTTGAATAGCATTGTGTGAAACCAAGAAAATGTTGTGACAACGTTATTTGTAAGCTGGAAGGGAAATGTAGCCTCTTGGAGGGAAAAATCGGTGGTACCACATACAGAAGGAAAAACTGCTTAATTTGATACTGAAAATGTATTTTAACGCAACATATGTAGATTCACAGTAATGTGTCACCGGGTCTTATCTGATCTAAATATGATGATGAACATTAACTAAAGACACTGAGCTGGAACCTTCTCCGCCTGCCGCACACACATATAACACACACACACACACGTATAACACACACACATATAACACACACACACACACACGTATAACACGCACACGCACATATAACACGCACACGCACACAAACGCCCTTTGAGTTGGCGCATTTGCGCCTTCATCTGCGGAGGAAATGGCGAAAGCTTTGTTTTTTCAGGTTTTTCACAGTTGGGATAAGTGCAGTAAATCATTGCGGGGTTCGCTCTGCCTAAAGGAAAGGACAGGCCGGGGGAGGCAGGAGGGATCCTGCAGGAAGAAGCAGCCCTTTTGAAGAAAGAAAAAAAAACACATACAGGAGGGTGAGGGGGGGGTGAGTGGTGAGGTGAGGGGGGCGGGGGGGGGGGCGAGGGACTCCAGGCAAAGTTCACCCCTCGCTCTCCCAAAGCCAGTTTGGAGCTGGGGTTACAGTGAAATATTAACTACTTTATCACACTGCCAGGGACATGTTCTCCCAGATAGCCCCTTAGCACTGGAGGCAATGTCTGAGTGACCCCGCCCCTCCCAACACACCACCCCTTCACTTTGGAATAAGCTTCATGCCCCACAAGATAATCACCCTCCTCCCAAGTGGAATTAACCAGTTTTTTTGCGCTGGCCGGACCTGACAAAGCGCAGGGTGCCCCCCAATCTGCCGAGCGTCGTCTGGCGGGGCGGTCTCAAGTGCCCCGTTGACCAAACGTCACGGGGGGGGGGGGGGGGAACAGAGATGCAAATGAGGCCTTTGTATTCAAAAGCAAACTCCCGCTCGTGCCATTAGCACAGCTGAGAGTTTACAGACCCAGCCGCTCCTCTTGCTGCGGCCCTCCCCCCGCGGCTGTGACGGTGTGCGACCGCAGGGTTCCGCGCGCGCTCTCTCTGGAGGTCCCCCGCGCTCCGTCCGCGCATTCTGACACGCCAGCAGACCCGCGTTCCTCAACGTGTTGTTTTCTGAAGAAGCAATAACTCTTTAATATTTTGGAGCTGGCTGTACGAATAAAAAGGTTGGTTTTAATCCCTGCAGGCCATGTACGAAACTGAGATCCCTCCGTGTGAAAAGAGATAAAGGATTTCAGGCTGTGAAATTATCTCCGTCGATATTGATGATTGTTGTTAAACGATAAGACCTTGAATACTGATCAAAGATTTATCGGTCAGTCATTTTATGATCAGATATTTAAGTCGTAAAATATTCTGTCCTGTCCCCATTTAGCTTGAGATGTGTTTTTAGTTTTTAAGTTTTGCCAGTGAGGCTTCCATGCCATTTGGGTGGACTCCTCCATGTTGTTTTGATCATAGGTTTCAAACATTTGTTTTAATGCCAAACTCCTGCTGTCATAGTTCTGCATGCATCTGCATACATTTGCCTGCGATAATTCGTTTTCTTTTTTGCGCGGCAGGAAATTTTTTGCGCGTTAAGGGGCAAAAACGCGGGCACAAAAAAAAAAAAAAAAAAAAAAAAAAAACATTCTCTTTTTTTGCTTCCAAATAAAAAAAAAAAATGCAATAATAAAAATAAAAACATTAACGTTTTTTTTTATGATTGGATTTTTTGTTGTTGGAGATTGTTGTTGTTGATTTGCATGTTGTTATGTGCAGGCTGGCTGCAGTATGTTTTTTGGTGTTTTTTTTTTTTGTTTTTGGAGTTTTTTAGACCCTAGACAGTAATTCTCCCTTCCCCCCTCCCCCCTCCCCCTCCCCCCTCCCTGCCTCCTCTTCCAGATGAATGATGAATTGGTAGAAGCATGTTCCAGCAGGCTCGGCTCGGGCGGGGAGGGGGGAGGGGCTGGAGCTGCTGAAGCACAGCAGTGTGTGGGGGGGGGGGAGGGGGGCTGGGGGGGGGGGGGGGGGGGGGGGGGGAGACGTGATGTGGATGGTTCTCTTCTCTCCTCGTAGCCCCCCCGCGTCCCCGTCCCCGGGATGTGGGTGATGGATGACCCCCCCTGGCCCGGCCTGGCTGGCCCACGGCCACAACCCCACCCGCCATCCACGGCTTCCGCTGGGCCGCTGCTTTTTCCGGTCCGCGGGCCGGCACGTGGGCAACATGGAGGGGAGGGGGGGGAGGGGGGTTGGAGATACCTCGGCAACAGTGGCTGATGCGGCCGGCTTTGTACTTTTGGTCCCATCCGCGCGCGCGAAGCGTTTGGTCATGTAGTTTCACAGGGGGGGGGGGGGAGGGAGGAGGGGGGAGGTGGAGGGCTTGGGGGGGATTAGGAAGAGAGAGATTAATTTGGAGGACAGGAGGATGGTATCAGGGGGTTTAGGCAAAACAGGGCGAACCTAGTGTCACATCAAAATATTGTGTGTCTGCGTTCTTATGTGTGTTAGCAAGAGATCTTTTATTTTTATTTATTTTTTAATTATTATGCAAAACCGTGTGTGTGCCATGCCAGTGAAACTGGCTTGAATTTAATTGTCAAATTTTGGAGAAAAACATGACGGGGAAAAACTGTTTCTAAGAAGATCGATGCATGGTACCCTCCGTCCTACGAAGAGCTCTATTGTTGCCTCGCTTGTGTGTCATTCTACCCTTCTAGCGCCGATGTTTACACCTCACAAGGATGAAAAACATGCTCCAGCCTATCCGATGAGTAATTAGTTTGGGGAAAATAATTGCCTTGCGGAGATCATTTAGAAAAATGCACAGCTTGTGACATCATAATTGTGGAGATGATTTAGGAAGATGCACCGCTTGTGACATCATAATTGTGCAGATGATTTAGGAAGATGCACCGCTTGTGACATCATAATTGTGGAGATGATTTAGAAGGATGCACCACTTGTGACATCATAATTGTGGAGATGATTTAGAAGGATGCACAGTTTGTGACATCGGAAGTAACATAATAGCTACTTGTTATGAAAGTGAGCCTACTTCATTGTCCATAGGATTCTGAACATTTTAGAACACAGAACACACCTGGAGAGGAAGCTGCGCAATGAATGTACCCTAAAGGAATCCTCCTGCTGCCTCCTTTTGTGTAATAAAAAGGAAGGTGGATTATATAACGACTTGTTTCTGCTGTCTGATGCAATCAAAACTATATCCTAAAACGGAAATTATATTAAAAAACCCAGAAAGTGAACTACCACTTTAATTCAGAATGTACTAATGGGAGAGTGCCTGCTGGATGAAGTCACTTGGAGACTTTTGGTCACATTTTACCCTTCTGTTTTAAGGACAGGAATGATCCATTTTGATGCCCATGGTACTGGTAGTAGCTCTTTAGAGTATTTAAGGGTTGTGCATGCTTTGCGTAAGCTGTTGCTTGGTGCTCAGCCAGGCTAGCGAATGTGAGCATGCTGCTAACGGTGGAGAAGGCATAATGTCTCTCGGGCACTGCCAGGGTGTTGGTCTTCACTGTACGAGAGAAGCTGACGAAATGGCACATTAGCTTTTATCTTTGGGATTGAATCTTGTTCAGTTTGCGCATGTAAGCTGACTGCAGTTTAAGGCTGCTCTTTGTGTTCTGGAGTTTCCTTTGGTTTCTCGCAGTGGTCTCAGCCTGGTCAGGCCTCACTCTGTAATGTTTTCAATTTAGGAAAACAAACAGGACAAACGTCTTGCAGCACATTGCCTGCATTCTAACAGATAGAGTACAGCACAGAATGTTTCTGCTCCTGTGGGAGTGAGGCCGGTTGTTACGACATGGCAACCCCCCCCTCCCCCTTTTTTTTGCCATGACTCCCCATCATGCATGACTGAGACCGAGGGCTGTGAATGCACTCTGACTCTTTCTTCTGTTGGACTGAAGTGTGCCTGTATGCTCTGTGACTCCCTGTTCGTGTGCACTGTGACTCCCCAACTCCCTGTATGCTCTGTGGCTCCTTGTCTGTCAGTATACTCTGTGACTCCCTATCCGTATGCTCTGTGACTCCCTATCCGCATGCTCTGTGACTCCCTACCCGTATGCTCTGACTCCCTATCCTCTGTGACTCCCTATCTATCAATCTATCTATCTGTAGGCTCTGTGACTCCCTGCCCTACAGAAGTGAGGGCTGCTCCGCTCTGCCTGCCCGTGCCCCTCTGCCTGGGAGCTCTAAAATTTATTGAGTGGAGCTGTGACACTGTGGCCTGTGAATGAATGTGCCATTTGTTGAGCAGAGACAACTGCTCTGCCTGCACTGCCATAAAAGCCCTGCTGGGGGCTGAGGGAGGGGGAGGGAGAGGGAGAGGGAGAGGGAGAGGGAGAGTGAGAGTGAGAGTGAGAGTGAGAGTGAGAGTGAGAGTGATGGGCAAGAGTGTGAGAGAGGTGGCAGCTGGAGGAGAGGGAGGTAGAGAATGGTGGCTGAAGAGCAGTAGCTGAGGAAAAGATGGATGGAGCGAGAGACAGTCCGTGTGGGGCAGTTTTACCAAGGCCTTGTCCGAATCAGCACTCTTCCACACTGCTGAATAGCCTTGGCGAGTAGATAGGGTGGGAAAATCGTAGAGTATGTGAAAATTGCAGTATACTTCAAACACCCAGATGACACACTTACTTCCGGGGTTTCGCTGAGTACATTTGGGAGCACACTTCAAGAAGTACACAAACATTTTGGTCGCGTAAATATGACGTGCAGCTTGAAAAATGAGGCGCAGCTTCGCTGACGTTTTCCTTCAAATACAACAAAAACAACACGTGACATGGCAGCGCAAGAGTGGGGAGCAGGGTTGCCAGTTCTTGTACGACTTTCCAGCCAAATGGCGACTCAAAACGAACCCAAATTATAGGCTATTTTTAACCGAAACCAACGTATTTTATTATGTTTTTACTTTTTAAAATTAGTGCGTGCTTTGCGACTTCATTTTTACCCGTGACTGCACGTTGAAAGTATCTCAATTAAAATCGCGGACATGGCAACACTGGTGGGACGTCTTATGACCTGCTTACTACACTTCCACAGAACGGTTAGAAAATAGTATGGCGAATATTTTTTGCAGACTGCTAAATAGTGCACATTAAACAGCACACTTCTGCCAGTGCACTGTGCGCAGGAGAAGTGTGTGTGACAGTAGATAGGGCTCTGATTTGGACATGGTGATGACTCTGCTCGTAGGGTCAGAGGTCATTTA